>JAEUYN010002063.1:0-30370 GCA_018257835.1 Euura lappo | reverse complement strand
GCGGTGAAAGGAATTGGTGAAGGACAATTAAAGTGTATCAATAAAGACAATAAAGAAGTTTACATAAAACTGAAGGAAGTGCTCTATGTGCCGGAATTCGAAGAAAATTTAATTTCTATACGAGTGCTGGACAATCTAGGATACAAAACGGAATTCAGTGACGGAAAGTGTAACGTGTCCAAAGACAATGCGAGCGTTGCAGTTGGAGTCGCGCAAGGAGGTATCTACGAGATGCAGCTGGTCGGAAGGGCTCTTGCAGCGAAAGGCGGTCATACCGAAACCTGCATACATACATGGCACTGCAGACTTGGTCATCGAAATCCTCAGACTATCAAGAAGCTAGCGGGTAATAATTTAGTTTCTGGATTTAAGCTAACAGACTGTGGGATAAAGGTTACGTGCGAAAGCTGCATCAAAGGGAAAATGGCGCGCAAGCCGTTTCCAAAAAGGGACCAGAAAAATTCGGAAACCAAAACAAATAGGCCATTAGAGTTGATACACACAGACGTGTGTGGGCCGATGAAGACAATGACACGGGAAAAGAAAAGATATCTCGTTACCATGATAGATGACTACAGTAGATTTTCGCAAGTATTTTTCGTAGCAGAAAAATCGGAGGTTACAGAGATAATTCGAAATTATATTGAGCATGCAAAGACAAAGTTCGGAAGAAAGCCTCAAATCATTCGATCCGATCGTGGAGGCGAATACCTATCCAAGGATCTTCAAATCACGTTGAAGAAGGAGGGCATCGAGGTAAACCTGACGGCACCGTATACGCCGCAGCAAAACGGCGTGGCCGAACGAAAAAATAGAACTTTGATCGAAGCTGCAAGGTGCATGCTCATCGATGCGAAACTACCAAAAAGATGCTGGGACGAGGCAGTTCACCATGCAAATTATTTGCAAAATAGGTTGCCGACAGCTCCAAAGGACAAGACGCCTTTTGAACTATGGCATGGCAAGATACCAGACATTGGCGATTTGCGACCTTTTGGATGTGACGTGTACGCATTCATTCCAAAAGAATTACGAACAAAACTCGATGATAAGGCGCGCAAATATGTTTTTGTTGGATATTCGAAAGAATCAAAGGCGTACAGGATGGTGGACCGAAGCTCAGGAAAAATTGTCATCAGCAGAGACGTGAAGTTTCTACCAGACGTCTACGGCTATCAAGAAATCGAAAAGGATACGACGGAATTCGACGGAATTATCGAGAAAAATGAAGAAATCGCACATATTCAATTTAGCGACAGTACTCAAGAACTTCCAGAAGAACGCGCTGCGGTAAACGAAGGAGAGAATGATGATTCGCTTCAGAACACTACTGCTGAGACATCAAGAAATCTGACAGATTCAAGTATTCTAAGTCTCACAGAAAGCGCATCGCATGACGAAGACGAAAATGATCCGGATTGGAGTTTCGAGTCTGCAAATCAAGATGAAGAACACCCGGAGAGAAGACAGCAGTCCTCGCGCGTTAATAAAGGAAAGCCACCAGACAGATTTGTACCACAAGCCAAACTGGTACAAGGAGAACGAGCGGAACCGACAACTAGAGAAGAGGCTTTATCAGGACCGGACGCTGAATGTTGGAAATCAGCAATGGATGAAGAAATGAAGTCTTTACTCGAAAGTCATACTTGGGAGTTAACAAGAATGCCACTCGATCGAAAACCGATTGGATGCAAGTGGATATTCAAGAAAAAGAACGCCGCTGATGGAAAACCGGACACTTATAAAGCAAGGTTGGTCGCGCAAGGTTTTTCACAGAAATTTGGCATAGATTACGACGAAGTTTTTGCACCGGTAGTAAAACATGAAACATTAAGAATTTTACTATCGATTGCTGGAAAAAGAAATTTCAAAGTTCAACATTTGGACGTAAAAACCGCTTTCCTGAACGGTATACTGAAGGAAGAATTATACATGAAACAGCCTCCAGGATACGAAAGTCAAGGAAACGAAGGTTACGTGTGCAAACTGAAGAAAAGCATCTACGGTCTTAAGCAAGCTGCAAAATCGTGGAATGATAGAATCAACGAAGTTTTGGAGATGCACAAATTCAGAAAAAGCGACGCCGATGCATGTTTGTATACGAAGACTCAAGGAAAGGATGAGGCGATATACTTGGTAATTTACGTTGATGATATAATTGTTGCCAGTCAGTCGGCAGCACTCATCGAACAAACAAAGAAGATGCTAAATAAGTATTTTCACCTCACGGATATGGGAGATATAAGATGCTATCTGGGAATCAAAGTTAGAAGAGATTCTTCTGGAAACTTTTATATCAACCAGAAGAATTATATAAATAAGATAATAAATTCTTCCGGATTGGAGGAATGCAAAGGATCCACCGCGCCAATGGACACTGGATATTATAAACTGAGAGAAAATTCTCCGACCTTTGAGAATGAATATTATCGCGTGTTGATCGGATCCTTGTTGTACGTCGCCGTAAACACTCGACCAGATATTTCGGCAGCTGTATCTATTCTGAGTCAACAGATAACTGCACCTACCAGAGTTGATTGGAACGAGGCGAAGCGGGTCGTGCGATATTTGAAACAAACAATCGACTACGAACTGAAATTAAGCAACACGGATCGAAGAACTGAAGATCTGATTGGTTTCGCGGATGCGAATTGGGCGGAGAACAGAGAAGATCGGAAATCAAACAGCGGACACATCTTTAAACTAAACGGCGGGATCATCAGCTGGAACTGCAGAAAACAGAGATGTGTGGCGTTATCATCGACAGAAGCCGAGTTCGTGGCACTATCAGAAGCGTGTCAGCAGGCAACTTGGATTCGTAGGATATTAGCGAGTTTCGGGGAACCACAGAAGAGGCCTACTCTAATAAACGAAGATAATCGAAGCTGCTTAGATCAAATAAAGTCAGGGGACTACACAAACAGAACGAAGCATATTGACGTAAAGTATTATTATGCAACGGATGCCAAAACCAAAGGGATTGTCACTTTCAAATGGTGCTGCACCGAGGACAACGAAGCCGATATGCTGACGAAACCGCTTGGACCAAACAGAACAAAGATGATATGCGAGAAGATCGGATTGAGAAACTGGAAGGGAGATGTCGTTGAGGGGGGGTGTTAAATATACTCACAACGACATGCACAGTGTACATGCGCACATATTTCATACACACCAGTTATACAGAACGACCGCACCTCAATAGAATTTCTTCTGTTTACTTTTGGTCATTCCAGATTTGTACCGAGTCAGTCGGGTTTGAATAAACGTGCCGTACAGACGTGCCTATCGTGTTATTATCAAATACTGTGTTTTCGGTTACATTCATTTTCTTTCCTCTGCACCTCCTCTTTTCAGGGAAACGGCTGATATTTGCAACAGTTCCATGTAATTTCGATTTATGTGTCTATCCAAAAGATGATCCAAAAAATGATACAGGTATCGAAGTTTTGAGCAAATTGTCATGTCATTTAGATCCGATGACCTTCCCTATTATATTTCCTTCCGGCGATTTAGGATGGTGTCCATCGATCAAACAAAATAAAAATAGTAGCAAAAGGTTGACTGCTTTACAGTACTATTCGTACCGGTTGGCATATATACCCAAAGATAAATTCAACCCGATTTTATTTTGCGGCCGTTTGACACAACAATATATCATTCAGGCTTTTATAATAATAGAAAGTAACAGATTGAACTACTTTCGATACAACCAAAAAAATTTACGAATAGAATGTTATCAGGGTTTGATGGATCATGTTTCACATAGCGCATCTAATGATTCCAGTAATTTCGAAACTAAAGAGCGTTTGGGTAATTTATTTATTTTACCTTCCACATATATCGGAAGTCCGAGGCATATGCAACAAAATTATCAGGATGCTATGGCTGTGGTACGCGAAATCGGCAGGCCAGATTTATTTGTCACGATTACTTGCAATCCAAATTGGCCGGAGTTCAAGAGGATACTTAAAGATTTTCCTCCTGGAACGGCACTTAATGATATTCCGAACATAACTGTCCGACTATTTTACCTAAAATTACGAGCGATTGTTGCTCACATAATGAGTGGTGAAATCTTCGGAAAAGTCTTATCATACGTATATACTATCGAATTTCAAAAACGAGGTTTGCCTCACGCGCACATAGTATTTGTATTACATTATGATAACAAATTGACGAACCCTGATGACATTGATAAGCACATTAGTGCCGAGATCCCCGACGATAACGATAAATTAAAGTCACTGGTCATGAAACATATGTTGCACGGCCCTCATACTGAAAATTCTCCGTGTTACGATACAGATAAAAAAACTTGTTCTAAGAAATTCCCGAAAGAGTTTTGTGAATTCACCGAGTTTGAAAATAATGGGTATCCTAAATATAGACGGAGGGATAATAGGGATAAACATTACGTGTACAACACAAAGGTGGGGGATAAATTTGTTAGAGTAGATAATTCTATGGTTGTCCCGTACAATGATGTATTGCTATTGACATATGAATGTCATATATGCATACATTATTGTGCTTCAATTCATAGTATTAAATACCTCTTCTTATACCTACATAAGGGCCATGATAAGGCATATTTGAAAGTACAGAAGGAAAGCACAGAAATCAAAACTAATCCGAGTCCAGAAGAAACACACGACGAAATCGCAAAATTTATTGATGCCCGATACGTCAGCCCTGCGGAAGCTGCTTGGAGGATTGAAGAGTTGCCGATATCCCGGAGGTCACATTCTGTCACCCGTTTAGCAGTGCATACCAAGAACCAACAACAAATTCTCTTTGAAGAGGACAGGGAAGAAGAAGCATTGAAAAAGGAGACTGGAACAACTTTAACAGCATGGTTTAAACTAAACCGAGAAGACGAACATGCTAAAAAAATTCAGTATCGTAATATACCTAAATACTACTCTTTCGACACAAGTAAGAAACTTTGGATGAAACGAACCAAATTTTCAAATACAATTGGTCGATTGAATAGTGTAAGTCCGAAAGATATTGAAAGATTTCATTTAAAGTTGATTTTGAACAGAATTGTAGGTGCAACTTCGTTCGATGATTTGAAATTTCACGAAAATATAAAGTACGCTACATTTAAAGAAACCGCTTTGGCCATGGGATTAGTAGAAAGTGACGATGAAATTTACAAAATCTTCGAAGAAGCCTGTTCTATCATGCCGCCGACACAATTAAGAAAATTTTTTGCTTGGTTTCTCATAGCCGATAGTACGCCTTCGTCTTTTAAAATTTGGGAAAAGTTTAAAAACAATTTTTGTGAGGGTTTTCGCGACAATCACGAGACACGGGCTTTACACGATATAAACGAGATTTTGAAAAGGGAAAATTTATCATGTTCAGATTTCGGATTACCTCAACCATCAGACATTGAAATTGAAGATAGTACAGACAATGTAGAAGAAATAAAAAAAAATAATAGAGATAAATTCTTGTTAATGATTGATCAGCTGAATGCAGATCAATCTTATGTTTTTGATTACATAACGAGCACGAAAGACGGTATGATTTTCATTGACGGCCCGGGCGGAACGGGTAAAACTTTTTTGTATAAAACATTAATACACTATTTTCTCGGCAATGGAAAAAAAGTATTATCGATGGCTTGGACTGGCATCGCTTCAATATTACTACCAGGCGGCATGACGAGTCATCGAACTTTCCGGTTGCCTTTAGACTTATCAAATGTAGAGACAACATTTTTAAAGTTACAATCTGATAAACAAAAATTACGTGAGTGTGACGTTTTGATTTGGGATGAAGCGTCGATGATACCAAAAAGAGCTCTAGAAATTGTGGATAAGACATTGAGGGATTGTTGCAGTCTAGAGAACTCATTATTTGCTGGAAAATTAGTAATATTAGGCGGAGACTTCAGACAGATCTTACCTGTAGTGAAAAATAGTTGTAGGTCATCGATAGTCAGAGAAACCATCAAGTATTCTGGTTTGTGGCCCAACTTAAAAATTTTAAAATTGAATAAAAATATGAGATCGTGTCAAAAAGAATTCTCGGACTTTTTACTGCAAGTAGGTGAAGGAGCAATTGAATCATTAGATGTACCAGACAGCCAGAAAACGGACGATATTTGCGCTAAAATTTATGGTTCGGACATAAACGAGGACACTGATTTTTCAAGTAGTACAATTTTGGCATGCCACAATGAAGATGTGGCAAGACTGAATGATAAAATTCTTAACAGGCTTCAGACTACGGAAAAAATTTATTATAGTATAGACTCTGCGCGGCATAAAGGCACGGATCAATCCGAAGAAGATGTACAGTTAAATTACCCGGTAGACTACTTAAATTCGTTGAAGTTTCCCGGATTACCGGTTCACAAATTAATATTAAAAGTTGGGGCCGTTGTAATGCTCATTCGGAACTTGAGCATTAGCGATGGACTCTGCAATGGCACCAGGTTGAAAATTGTGGCACTATATAAATTCAATATTAAAGCAATAATTATTACTGGCCATCAACAAGGAAACTCCGCGTTCATTCCCAGAGTCACGTTAGACACTGGAGAGTATTCGTCTTTGCCGTTCAACTTATACCGTAAACAATTTCCAATTATGTTAGCATTTGCGATGACAATTAATAAATCTCAAGGTCAGAGTTTTGAAAGTGTAGGGATATATTTTCGTAAACCATTATTTTCCCATGGCCAGTTATATGTAGCTCTTTCGCGGTGCAAAAATCCAGAAAAATTGTTCATAGAAATTGATTCAGAGGAATTCACAAGTATAAGGAATATCGTTTGGCCGGAAATTTTGTAACCTACAATTTTGTGAACATACAAACTTCCAAAATCTTTTCCGACATTGTTAGTTTAGATTCGATGGTTTATTAATGGATGAATATTTTTTTTTAATGAAGGAGGATGAATTTTATGTTAGTTATACTATTCTCAACTTTTTTTCAATACTAAAAACTTAATACTATTGTATTAATGTAAAACTCACAGCGACCAGTGGATTAGGCCTACTGGGCATACCACTATAAAAAAAACGCGCCGAATTATCTACTACATCATGCACTTATAGTGGTGTGGAAACGATAATAGTGTCATTGTAATCCGGTCCATGTAATGTACAATATATTCTATACAATATATATATTATACAATAATTTAATATTATCCGCGCGTGAACCGTTCGTACATAGAATTCCTCAGAAATCATGAACAAGCCTATCCTATTATCCGCTCTTTTTTCGTTCCGTATGCATTTTGTACAAGCCTATCCTATTATCCGCTATTTTTGTTCCGTATACATTTTTGAATATACATCATGCACTCATAGTGGTGTGGAAACGATAATAATGTCATTACAGTCCTGTCCGTGTAACGTGCGATATTTCTTATTATGGAACAATCTTTATATCACGTATTTTTATTTTTTGTTGTCGATTTGTGACGGTAAGAAAAAAGATGTATAGAAATCTTCAAGAAAAACGAAAACTTCTGTACCTGTAGGTATTCTTTATCATGCAAGATTAACTATTCAAAACAAAATAAAACCTTTTTTATCGATCGACGTTAAGCTATGTGATGTTGTTTTTCATGGTCAATTTTTTCTCTCTTCCCGCTCCGGTTCTGATTTTGGACGCTGAATCCACCGCAGAGGAGGTTTATGCAAATTTTTGCAAGACTATAAAGGACCGACTTATTATTAAAGGGAGTGTAAATGTGTTTATTTATTGGTTGATTGTTTTTGTTATAATGAACATCCGTTTACATTCGATTGCGATAACGCTCCCAGGCAAACTCAGCATATCGATATTTTGTATTTATACAAGCTGGGCAATGCTCAGCACCGTGGAAATTTTCGACTAGGTTTCTTTTACAGCAGTAACATGCAGGAAAGTTTTCGTGGGTAAGGAAGTGTTGGAATTTTCTCTCCCCTGTTGCGTCTTCTCGGATGCTACAGGTTAATTATTCAAAGACATTATCATCGTGTTCAGTCTATATAACATATAAAATTATTAAATAAAAAAAAAAACACTTACAGACGGTCGTAGCAATCCGGACAGGAAAGTTTTTCAAACCACGAGAATGAGACGACAACTATTGGGGCCGTCCCGCAGACCGCTCCTATCCATTGCCGTTCGTACCACGGCCCAAATTCTTTTTCATGCAGTAGGGGTACTGAGTCCCAGTCGAATTTTCCCATAAAAGAATGGATATTGTCTATGGTCGCACTCGACATTTTATTCTGATTTTCTGTAGATGTTTATCTTTACGAGCACTATAGAAACGGATAGGTTTTCTTTTTTCATAACGACGTTGGTTGGTTAAAAATTTAAAAAAAGGAATTCCGGATGCATGGACGGTTGGATTCGGAATCTGTATTTGTGTTTTGGTCTAATTTCGATCGATAAAAAAGGTTTTATTTTGTATCAGATAATTGATTTAGTATGATAAGATATGTTTGCAGTTGTAGATGGTATGGAAGTTTCCGCTTTCCCTGACGATCTTAGATCTTTTTCTTTAACCGACGGATGTTATGCCAATGATGATGAAGTTAGAACAGACTATCCTATTTTGTCACATCGTGGTGACTTTAAACCAAACTTCAATCACTCTTCAAAAACCTGGACCTGGAAAAATGTTCAATTTTTTTTTCGTAACTTTTTTCACCATGTACAAAATATTACTGAATACCTGGATCGGGGGGTTGGCGCGCGAAGCGCGCAGGGGGGCAAAGCCCCCCTAGTATATATATATATATATGTACATAGGTATATACATATGTACATATATGTATGTATATGTACTATATATACACACATACAGTCGTATATACACTGTTTAAAAAGCGGGCAAAAATGGATTCATTTTTGCCCGCTTATTCGAGCCGGTCAAAAAAAGGTCACTTTAGGCCCGCTTAATAGGTCAAAAAAACGCAGAAATCGTGCATGTGTTACAAAATAGTATATTGTGTACCTAGGGCGTAAAGTGGGCTTTTTTAGACCGAGTGTGGAATTTGCAGTACAAGTCGAAGGTGAGCTAGCACGAGTCGAAGGTGAGCTCGCACGAGCCGAAGGCGAGTGCAGGAGCGAGCCGAAGACGAGTGCGTCTGCGAGCCGAAGACGAGTACTGCAATCACACGAGGTAAAAAAGCCCACTGAGCCCTTGGTGCACACCATATTTTTTGTAACGCATGTATTGATTTCTGCGTTTTTTGTGTCTATAAGCGGGACGAAGGTGACCTTTTTTGACACGGCAACACATAGTTATGTTACAATTAGATTGCATTTCTAACAGGAAACAGTAAATATCATACGAATAAAGGATTATATACATGTATATACGTATATGTACATATATGTATATACATGTATACATATGTATATATATATATGTATATACATATATACATACATATATATATATAAATCGGTTATTTTGATGACGGACCGCCATGTTATTAGAGTATGAATCGCACACTTTGATGACACCTGGTCATTACGATGACTGTCATTAATGTGAAATTGAATCAATCGGTCATTTTGGTGACTCGGGTTCATTGACCCGAACCTGAAATTTACGAAATTTCAAATTTTGTGGCAGCCAAGTGTACAGTTGCAGACTTGTAGCTGCATAGTTTTGGCTAGGTGGAGAGTTTTTAGTAACCCCGGGGAGTGCGCGAAGCGCACGAGGCCGCGCACAACAGGAAAAAATTTTCAATTTGCAAAAAAAATATCGTGCCTAGGTGCCCAAATAGGGTGCGTCATCAATATACTCGATAGTTTCATTTATATACATACATATATATATATATATATACATATATATATATATACATATATATATATATATATATATATATATATACACACATACAGTCGTATATACACTGTTTGAAAAGCGGGCAAAAATGGATTCATTTTTGCCCGCTTATTCGAGCCGGTCAAAAAAAGGTCACTTTAGGCCCGCTTAATAGGTCAAAAAAACGCAGAAATCGTGCATGTGTTACAAAAACGAATGATTATAACACCTCTTTTAACCTTCGTTTTCTTTAAGAATCATGTTTAGACTTACAGTCTAGCGAAGCATCCCACGCACGCCGTTCGTTCCTCGCCGGAGAACCGCACCTCCACGTACCGGGTCGACCCACATTCCGCTCCCTTCCACTGTTCCTCGTACCAACTCTCGAACGGTTCCTGGCACACTTTTTCCCATGCGAAACTGGAGACGATTTCCGTAATGTTGTCTGGACGAATGACGCGGGCCATCGCGTTGGAAGGATGTTTTGATATGAGGTTTTGTTATCGTCGTGACAGGAAACATTCGAAAGGGAGTTTCAAGTCCTTTTTGTTTCATTCAAAACAGAGAATAGCGACATTTTGCCCTCCGAAATCTCGTTTATCTTCCAAGACTTGTCGTCTTCCTTACTCTTTTCGCCGGTTCCTCACCCTTCTCCCCTCATGAGAAGGCTCCATGACTTCGTCGCCGTCACCCGGTGGACTTCTACTGGACGACGCGTTGACCACTTCAGCGTTCGATGAGGTCTTCGTCGCCTCCTTTGGCTCGTGAGAAACTCTGGCCTGCCGCTCATCGGATCGACATTCGGACTTCGAATCGACATTCTGTGTTTCTAAGCTCGATTTGTACAACGTTCAATGTTTAGCCTTGCAATACGTTATCGTTAGTGTGGTGAATAGAAATGTAAAGCGGACAATGATATGACCAATAATTAGTGTAACGTTCTACATCTATTTGGAGTGGTCCATTAGCGAACACGACGTCTATTATACTTCCTTTCTTTGTAGTAGTGTGGTTTAAATTTGATTTTGGTTGTAATTGTAGGGAATTCCACAGAAATTGTATTAAGTATTTACCATTTTTCGTTCGCATATCAATGTTGAAGTCACCGCATAATATTAGAGTGTCGTTGTCGTTCGTGTGAGTGGAATTGTTGTGAATGCGTAGCGTGTGTACTTGTAAATTTTGTTGCAATGTGTTACAAATTTCATGGATGTTCGTACCACTTCTACAGTAGATTGTCGCAACAACTATAACGAAATTCTTTGTCTGAAATACTGTTTGTGACAAATCTATGTTTTTTGATGTTATGTGTTTGTTCTCTATTATTTGAATTTTGTTGAGGGTGCGGTTGTTTCTTGCGTATATAAGGGTACCTCCTGAACGTTCATTTGTACGTACATTACAGAAAGAGCACGGTGTATAATTTTGTATTGTCGGAGCTTCAAGAACATTTTTCACCCACGTTTCAGATAGAGCAAGTATGTCGCATTCCATGAAAATTGGGTCAGCGTTAATGTCGTGTACGTGAGCGGGTAAGCTTTGGATGTTTTGGTACATGATTGTCAGGTGATTGGTCGACGATTTTTTGAGTAATTGTTCTGTCATTGTCGTGTATTGATTATTGTTTGCGCGAGCTATTTCCTTTCGTAAGTTGATGTCTGCTTTACGGCCGTCTGCTAGGAAAAATTTGGATGATGGGCTGGTTATATACAGACCGTCGAGTGTTCGAGTACGTGAAAATGCCACATAAACTAATTGTCGTGAGTCTTTTTCGGTGTAATGGTAAACTACTCGGTCGAATGTGGATCCTTGAGACTTGTGTACTGTGATCGCGGCTGCTGGAACGACAGGGAATTGGTCACGCATTACACCACCTTGTTTACTGGATGTGGTCATAATTTTCATTCGTTTTCGCTGAATCGGAACCCATGATGTTGGAAATTGTTTTTCGGATGTGTACACTCGAACTTTTCTCCGAGCTTCTACGCCAATCATTGTAGAATCAAACTTCATCCATAAGCGTTTGGCTATTGAGGTATCCAATTCATTCGTAATTTCGTATTCTTGTAAAATTCCAAATGCCCTGTTCACTAATCCATCTGATGTATCAATATTGGATGTGAGCATGTACGGTGTTTGTTTCTTGAGTCTCAAGGTATTTGGTAAACCCTGATTGTCAGTGGTTGATCGACAGCGAACGGTTCGTAACATAACGTTTCCGGCATCCGCAGCTACATCTCCTTCCAGCGTGTCAATTGCATCGAATATCATTGGTGCGTCTCGTAGTCTGTGATTATTGTAAGTATCAACTAATTTATTCGTGGGAAATATACGAATCGTGTCATCAGGTATATTATCCGTGTGCACAATCGGATTAGTCGTAATAATAAATCTATTTTCTATAATTTGTGTTTCTTCGGTATTTAAAGGATCTCCACGTCCAATTTTTGTTAGTATAGTAGAAAATGTTTCATCAGACTGTCTCATAATCTGGGTCAATTCAAATTGTTGAAATTCCAACCAAAGCAGTGGACCAAATGTATCGCGGCTTCGATATATCGGCAAATCTTGCACTGGTGGTAATTGATGAAGGTCTCCGCATAATATTATATCAATACCTCCGAAACTTTCGTTTGGTGTGCCTTTAGCTTGTCTTAGGCGTTGATCTACCATTGTTAATATGCGATGTAAAATCATGCTTACTTCGTCTATTATCACAGCTTGGGTGTGACGGTACGCATTGATCATTTCTTGTCGTGCTTGTCCTGTTAATGCAATGTTGAAGTTATGGATCGATAATTTAAATGCCGAGTGAACTGTAACTCCGTAGATGTTGAATGCAGCTTTGCCGGTGGAGGCACATACTATAACGGTCACTGACTCGTCTTCGGTGCATGGGCACAGTTTTTCGTATACTTCAATCAACATGTGTATCGTGAATGATTTACCCGAGCCTGCAGGTCCAGTTCAAAATACACGAAGGGGATCGGTAGCGTTAGTGAATTTTCGAAACATGATCTCGTAGAGTAACGCGCGCTGTCGAAAATTTACAATTCGCATTTGTGACATAAATGTTTCGTGCGACATACTCGTCTTTCGTTGAAGTAGTCGAATCATGACATTTGGTTGAATATATTGTGGATTATCAGGAGAATCATGTGCGAGGTCGACATTACCAAATATTTCGTTTGGATCGTAACCCAATTCTCGACATGTGGCTTTTTGCAACATCGTTGATGTTAATTCTTCGGTAGGTGTCTCTTCTTCATCGTACCACGCTTTTTGTTCTTCCATTACTTGTTCCAAATCCAAACAATATTCGAATTCCAGCCTGGCAATGTTAATTTGTTTCATATGTTCTCGATGTACTTGTAGCCAACGATTATTTATTAGTATGTCATTTTCTTCGTTACGCCAGGGATGGTGAAGGGTAACTAATTCCCGCAAGTGTTGGTCGTATTCATCACACTTTCTGTAACCGCGGTATCGCAAGATTTTATTTAACCGTCGTTTTTTGTATTGTGGTGGATTTGATTTAGGTGCTGATTCGTATCCTGCGGTGAATTGTGCCAGTGTTACTAGTTCCATGTCTGTTGGTCTAGTTGCATACTTTTCAAACATGTTTTTTTGCCACAAATTTGTATCCTCATCTTCGAGTTCGTGAAGCTCCGCCATCGGACGATGTGCTCGAATGCGCTCGTGTGGTAACATTGTGCAAATAAAGCTACATTTTCGAGAACTACGTGTAATTGGGAATCTCAACAAAGACCAAGCTGCCTCTTGTGCAGAAATTTCCACAACCTTCAACAAATTACTGCTGTAACTGGCCATAAGCTTGCGTGAACTGGTTTCAATTCTGGTTGTAATGAGTTCATCGACT
Organism: Euura lappo; assembly: GCA_018257835.1. Taxonomy (NCBI): domain Eukaryota; kingdom Metazoa; phylum Arthropoda; class Insecta; order Hymenoptera; family Tenthredinidae; genus Euura; species Euura lappo. The sequence continues at coordinate 16,688 of JAEUYN010002063.1, read as the reverse complement.
GTGGTACCTGATTGCATTTTTTCTCCTTTTACTAAATCTTTGAATTTGCGATGTAACAAACTCATACCACGATTAGCTTTATTTATGTAATCGACTATGTACGCCGCACATGCATATTCCTCAAGAATATATTGAATGTCATTATTGGAACCCATCATTTGTAGTAAAGCTGGATTATAATTGTTTAGGTATACATTTTCAATTTTACGACGTTGCATCACTAACGGTCTTTTTAGTGTACTTCGTATGGCTAGTTCATATTCTTCTAATCCGGAGCATCCCGAAGAATCCATTAGTAATTCAAGCGTTTCATGTTTACTAGAGATTAATTGATCGTGTAATACACTGCTCAATTTTTGTAAACGTTTACGTTCAGCAGAAATTGTTTTGTCAGCATTTGAAAGTAATTTTGGCAAAGGCCGCATAACCTTCGTGTTTGTCATTGGCCAAAAAGGAATATTAAAACGGCATTTATTTTTTTGAAGAACATTGTTATTGCGCTTGTAGCAAGTGAATGTATGACGGTGAATTTGACGAGTTGCCACGTAATCATGATTTTCATTACACGACACGTGTTTATCTACGAATGCAGCTATTTCGTCATCGGATGCGTCACTGCTCGGAGCATTTTCACACCAAATCATCATATGTGCATGGGGGCTGCCTCTTTGTTGAAATTCAATACGATAGAAGAAATCTTTTACGTAATTAGAAGCAAATACACCATCCTTCAATGTCATCAAATTTATCATTATATCCAGTTTTCGTTTGAACCAAACTGCACAAGTTACCGGATCGTCTCGAACAAGTGCATATTTTTTAGAAGAAGGTAGTGCTTCAGCTTCCTCCACAGATATAAGGCGACCATCGACAATTTTTGTCAAATTTTGTATCAAGTCGGGCCACAGAACTTCTGCAGCTGTGATTGTGACAAAAAAGGCAGGCTTACCGAGTTGACGTATCATGGCATGCACATCACGTTTTCGTTCTGCCATGTAGGCAGGTAGAATATTCTTAGTTTTAGTGAACGCCAAGTTTTTTTCTGTAAATTCTGAAATGAATTTCTTGTCGAGCAATTGAGCCGCTGTGATGGGTTTATTGTCATCGTTAGTTGTTCATTTAAAAGCTGTACTCAAACTTTCACTCATTCGCAAACGCAACACCTTCATCATAATGTACAGTAGATGGTCCGGACGTACACCACGCCGATCACTTCGTCGTATTTCACTATTGGCGATTTCAAATGGTTTTGGTGGCTTACGATTGACATATTCACGTTTTTCGCCGAGATAAATTCCGGGAAACGAGAGCTCCTCGGCATCTTCGTCGAAAACTAATCCGACGGGTCGTTCATTTTGTGCTGGCGCTATAGCAAGCGCCATATCTTCGTTCCACATCATCGTGGTTTGTTGGTGTGATTGTTCAGTATGAAAGTTCGGTTCGTTTTCCTGTGGTGATTCATCTAATTCATAATCTCGCATCGTATGCACCATTTTATTGTCGTCAATTAATGATGTCGTCTTTTCTGCCGTAAGATTTTCAGATTTTTCACTTCTTCTAAGATCTTCTAGCGTCAAAGGAACTCCCAAAAGGGCTTCTTCGTTGAGTTCAACATGATGAGCCTTATAAAGTGGTTGGTTAATTAAAAAATTACACCATTTGAGCAAATCACAACGAGTAACTAACCCACTCATATATGTTGATTTGTGTACAAGTTTTCGTTTCAGGTGTATGTTCACTACCTGATCGTCGCTGAGAAGTCGCTCGTATCATATTATTGACGTTGACGGGAATGTTGATAACTGAACCTATAGAACTGAATTGCCCTAAAAGTGGTCGTTGTAAGTTTCTGATTTGCATGAACGGTAGTCGTGGGGAAACCATTCGTTCAAGCATCGAGTTCATGGGTGGTAGGTGATCAGGTATAGATGGATACTTGAATCCATTTACGACTGCCATTGGAGGGATTTCTAATTTCTCTAAATGAGATTTACAATGACTGCAAGCTTTGGCTATTGGATGTATTTGTGCTCTATGCTAAAATCTTGAGCCGCATCGCTTAGTTGTCTCAGTTCACTTTCGAACCACATACGATCACAACATAAACAAATTGATCCAAATCTATCTGCAATACGTAAGTCATATATTTTTTTTATTGCAGGTGGTAGTGTATAATTTCGTGATTTAGAATGGCTTTCCTGATGATCTATTACATGTTCCGTTGTTATATGACGTCGAGCAATTTCCATTTCGGTTAGCAAAACTGTTGTTGTCTGATTGGCATCCAGTTTTCGTTTCTTATATTCTCGCACACGTTGAGTCGATGACTTTATATGAGAAAGGCGCGCGCGATACTCTCTACATCGTTCAGCTGACGATTTCAAAGAGTTTCCGTCAGTTACCGATGAATTTTTCTTCACACGCTTACGCGAACGATTACTCTCTACATCTTTCAGCTGACGATTTAACTCGTACATTCGAGATTGCTTGGATGTTTGATTGAGTTACCAAAGTGTTTACGTCAGTTACCGATGATTCTTCACACGCTTACGCGAACGATATTCTTTACTTCGATCGGCTGGTGATTTAACTCGTACAGCTGCTTGATCGGGGTGTCCAGTTGCCAAAGTGGTATTTTCGATTATGCATGGATTTTTTTCTAGACGCTTACGCTTACGCATACGATATTCTTTACTTCGGTTAGCCGGTGACCTCACTCCTGGAGATGGAATCTTGTCCGCTTGACCTTGGTCTTTTTTTACACTTACAGTTTCATTCAAATTTCTATTTTTATCGTCACACACACTGCACTCGCGTTCATAATCGTCCCAAAAGGTAGAGTTCAAGCATTTTATTATGTCATAATGACCTTGATCGATAGCCCCAGATAATAAGAGTATTAATTTGTTGTGACAATTTGGTCCAAATTCTCGCGGAGTTTCACTGTTGCGAACGTAAACTAAGACATGAACGTTATATATGTTTACAAATGATTGCAACTCTACCTCCCCCCCATAGACACCGTTTCCCGACATATATAGTCTATATGAACCACTATCTACGATCGTTTCTCCATACGACTCATCACCGCAGATAAAAGGTTCATACATTGGCCAATTTTCGATGACATTAGTAACAATTGTTAATCTAACTGATCGGTGCTCCTCCTGGTTGTTATATAGAAAATGCGCGAATGATCGGAAAAGGCAATTCCCATCTCCGATGATTCGAACTCGAATACAACGATCAATTTGATTATTTTCCATTATATTTGTAACTTAGCTGAGAAATATCTAGCTGTCTCCAATTCCAATGTAATTGTAGCAGTTATAGTTCCTGAGCGCTCTTTCTGACTTCGAATGAAAGTATTTTCAACTCACAGTTTCACAGAATCTGTCACAAAATCGGTTACAAAACTGAATGTCAGAGAGTGACAGCTGCCAATCGTAAGTACGAAGTGAGCCTCAAGCAAATGTTGCATTATGTGTGTAAATCGATAACATTTAATTCAACACTTTGCATTTTCGTTTGCCGTTGTAGAAAATGGCATGCACCTTTCCGAATGTAACAAGGTTAGCATGACTCCGGCAATCTGTGTAGTAAGGATGTGTTAGAATATCACGTAACGGTTTTTTTAACCGATTTTGGCTAAAATTAGAATTGAAAGGAGCCCCTTCGAACTACTTTTCGCCGATAAGGATGAGAAAGAGGCTGAAAGCGATTCAATTTTAATTGTCTCGTAAGTATCTCTCACAAAAAAGTATGAGGTCGTGTTATATTCAGAGTTCTGCGAATTCACTCAACGACAGCATGACGTCACAAAACAGCCATCGCCACCATATTCGTGACGAGTCTGGCGTATATACGCCATAAAGCCCGTGACACAAGAAAAGCCGTGAGCCGTGTGCGGCATCACCTACCGGCGTTACGGCAGCGGCCCGACCACTCACACAGAGCGCGGACCAATCACGTACGCGTGTGAGTGTACGGACGACCTGTAATGGTGATGCCGCACACGGCTCACGGCTTTTCTTGTGCCACGGGCTTAACGGCGCATAACGCCCCCCCAAACGTAGCGGGCCTGGTGTGTCGTTACACGTACCCCCAAGTGGCGGACCTAGCGTGACGCCCCGGCGTGACGGGTCTGGCGTGTCGGGCCTGGCGTGTCGTTACACGTACCCCCAAGTGGCGGACCTAGCGTGACGCCCCGGCGTGACGGGTCTGGCGTGTCGGGCCTGGCGTGTCGTTACGTACCCCCAAGTGGCGGGCCTGGCGTGACGCCCCGGCGTGTCGGGCCTGGCGTGTCGTTACACGTACCGACCCCACCCCCCTCAGTAAGGAAGGTTTTTCAAACCTTCAATACATACGAATTCAATCATTGGATAAACATGTTGCAACAGAAGTAGACAGAGATATCAAATGTGATATTATCCACTGAATATCGTTTATAGCGTCCGAAAATTCATAAATAATGGGTAAGGGGGCATCCATAAAGGACGTCCTTATCTTTTTTCTCAAATTTTGTACCCCTCCCTCCCCCCATGTCCCAGTCAGTGACAATCTTCGACCCCCCCCCCCCCCCCCGCCCACAAGGGTGGACGTCCTTTATGGACACCCCCTAAGTTTTGTATTACGACGTAGCATACTTTCATCACGTAAATTGAAATTAGTATACATTCGTAATAAATACCCTGTTATTATTAGGTGTAAAGATACTTGGAAAATAAATAATCATCATAATAATGATGAAAATAAAAGTGAAGATACTTGGAAAATAAATAATCATCATAATAATGATGAAAATAAAAAATTATAAACAAGGTTGTTCGTGTATCAAATAAATTTATTACAATGAATCTGTACTTACCTCCCTCACACGGTTTATCTTCGTTCGTAACCTAAAAATGCTGATAAAATAATAATCGCCGGCTTTCATACTTAGCCAGTATTTCCGCGCGTATCGTTAGCGGGGTGAATAAAATAAAAACCATAATTGGGATAAAAATGTCTTATACATATCGTATTGAAATAGCCAGAAGGAATTTTTTCATTAGTCGGAGGAAATACCCGCCAAAACCTCTAGTGTAAGCAGGCCTCGCGTTTAGTACGGCCCACGCTCGACAGGGACATCGAGGCGCCACCGTCGGGAGGCGCCAATCTACTGAAAACAATCCGCGGCTGTCGTTGATTGGGCGCTCGGTAGCCAATCAGCGGTTCCCGTTCAGTTAACGGAGTTAACGAAAAGTTACGGAATCGCGTCCCTGGAAACGATGAGAAACTACCTGAACACGAGGACAACAGGTAAAGTCACAATGAATGGTAGGACGCACTTCGCAGAAAACCTTCGGAATTTACCGATGGCTCATTTTTCCGAACCCTATGACATTTTCTGTATTATAATAATGAGAATTTCCATAAATTCACTGTATAGTACGGAACAATGAACCATCCTTGAAAAATGTTAGGATATTCAAGTAGCATTCTGTAACCTGAGTTTGATTCTGCGTAATATCGATGCGAACCACGCCGCAAAATGCGTTTTTACAAAAGTCTGTAGAATAAATAGAACCGAAGATATAGGCACTTGAAGGAGGGCGTGTTTTGATTGAGAGTCTAATTTGGATTCCTTGGGATTATGAGTGGTGTGCGTAATGATTCTTACAGTGATTCACTTAACTGTTTTATTTAACATACAATAGGATTACCGGTAATGGCAATACCGAAAAGCGAGAACAAGATAATACAAAATTTGTTGATTTTCTGAGATGATGATTTTCTAGTTATGATTCGATACTCGAGGTTACAAGAGATACATATTACTGACTCAGGAGAGTCCGAACTTTAAAGTATGTACGAAATGCGCACGCACATGATATTTGAACACTAACAGTGTTTGTGCCGCGATCTATTGACACTGATCTCAGATTAGTGTCGGTAAGGCAAGAATTGCTTATTTCGTAACAGGGCGTGTTTTCGATTTTTTGCCGTTTTTCCGAAATTTCAACCCCGTGTAACTTCTAAACTAGGGGCGATAAAAATGAAATAAAAATTGTTTGATTCATTTATTTGATCCAAAGAATCTGTGAAAAAAATCGAGACCTGAATCGGAAACATCGAGGTCAAAAACCTGTCCGGTTTGACGTGGAATAACTCAGAAAGGATAGAACAGGAAGTGAAAGCTATAGAACAGAAAACGAAGAATAAAGAGACAAAGACCAACGGAAAAGAAATGCCACCACCAGAAAAAAAAGTAAGGAGAAAACCGACAGGATTGAGAAAGGCAGCAGGTTCATGGAAGGAATGGAAAGAGAGAAAAGAAAAGGAACAAGCTAGAAAGAAGCAGTATAAAGAACTATTCGGGGAAGAGGACGAAGAACTAACGGACGAAAACATAAAATCGTGGATGCCGGGGGAGGATCAGAAGGAGCCAACGGAGAAGAGGATGCGTGGAAGCGCGGAGGCCATGCGGGACACGACAAACTTAGCGCCCGACATGCCCCCCATTGAAGTCATACGATGACAAGATTTTATTGTTTTTTACCTATAAAATACCAAAGTTCAATTAGAATTTAGATATAATTCATTTAATAATTAGAATGTAAGGTGTCGAGCTGTAAATTAGTTATTTTTACTTAGTTTACTATTTTACTTAGTCCAAGGTTATAATAGCCGCATAATTATTTATAAAAAAAAAAAAAAAAAAAAATAGTTGTAAGACTTAGGTTTAAGATACCTCAAGGTATCATTCCAGCACTCAGTTCGGATACAGAAAAGTTTTTCTCAATGCTACTCACTTCTCGAAAGAACTTTCCAGTGGGGATTTTGTAACGTGCTGGAATGATAGACTGAGAGAAAGATTGTGATTTAATTAATAACTGGAATATCAGTACTTGATAGAATGATTAAGGAAATATGTGATAATAGATAAAGTCATAATTATAGGGAAAACCGCTTGAAAATCGGTATAATAGCATAAGAAATATTACAGCAGATAGAAAACGCATGAGAGAGAGAGAGATGGCGATATCGCGGCACGGCGCGGGCGGTAGCCGCTACGTTGTCGTCCTAACAACTGCCAAACACAGTGCGACGCGCACGCGCTAGCGCGGCGCGACGTGATTGCACCGGCACAGGGTCGTAATAGGGTATAAAATACGGAGCGCGGAGACACTTTTCACTCGTTCTTTGGCCGTCACGCGGAGAGGAGATGGGTTAGAATCAAATAGCTAAATGCTATAGAGTCATTTTACGTTGGAGGTCGGTGTGGCCGGATACTTGTATCTGTCCCACCTGATATCAAACTTAGCTTGTTCCGTTTTAACCGTATACATATATCTTCGACCTCACTGCTGTCTTGAATATGAATATATGACTCAGTCCACGTCAGACCGGACAAAAACGGGTGATTTCTGACCAGTAGGTCTCAGATTTTGAAATCAAAGTTCACATGGGCGCCAAATTTATTGCGAGATTGCTGAAGCCGTCTATTATTATGCGTCTGGGAAATTTTGTTATCTCTGTTGGCCATTTGCAAATACTCATACATAATGTTTCAAAAGATAAACATCAGCTAACTCTGAGCCATTCGAATTCCAAAGACAGAATGAATTTCCTGGCTGTAGAGAAAATTTCCCATCCAAGAATATGGTCGTTGCTTAAAAAACACGTTCCAGGTAGTGAAGGCACTAAGGCATATTTTATTGCTGTTTATTATATAATCAACTCTTTCTTGTGTACTGAAATCAACATTGAAAGCAGAGTTTACTGTATTTGGTTTAGCATTTTCTTTTTACGCTTGTGGCGTGCCTGACTCAATACGAAATCCGAATATTCAGTCACAAATAATGGCGTTACAGCCAATGTATACGTATGCGTAGAACTTAACGCTCATGGATTGCTTAACGCAATATTCAAGCTACAAACAATAGGGTCTGTTGAAAATTTCATTCCTTGGCAGTATGGGAGTCAACAGTGCGAACGGTTCGTTAGAAACTTGAGGTCTACGAGTACCTATTTTTCCACTGTCGTAAATTATACTCTCTTAGAAGCCATTAATAGACATTTGAGACTTCAATTGCAAGCCGACATTTCCGTTTTCGATTTTGAAAGTGAAGATGAAAATATTCATTTTCCTCGAACAAGACATTTGAATGCCTCATACGAAACTCAGAATGAAAACGTGTCGATTCCTCTCATTCCGTCAGACAGTGGCTTCGGTTTTCCACGAATTGCATCGATTAAGAATATTCTGAAAAAAGCAAAAGAGGACGCGTTTGACCTAATATCCAAACTTGATATGAAAATAAGCCTACAAGAAGCTGACAAGGTTCAAATTACTAACGTCAAAAACTTCATACCTGGGGACGATCAAGGAGACGATGATAACAATTCGGACCACGGTGATTCTGAAGTACTCGATACATCCGATTGTGATTCTGATGAGCTACTTCAATATCTGAGTGTTCTATCCAGAATTATAGGCGAGTTAGAGCTACCGGATCTTTGATTACCGAAGCTTTGTACACCGGACTTCAAAAGTGATTCACCCCTCGATTATTTGGTACTACCCCGCAAGCAATTGAATTATACTCACATTCTGAACCACTTCGACATTCCTGTCTCTCCGCGATCGGCAAATTCTCCAGGCAGCCTTTTCAACTCTATACAGTCGCATCGTTGGAAGGCTGCTTGGACGAGGACTTCATGCAGCCAATATTTATTTACGACTACTAAGTGGTTGGCTACAGTCAGATCTCTCCCGATCGCCTGTATGTAGTTACGGGATGGCTTCTGAAATTATGACAAATTGAGATTATATGGCGATCATTATTTGAGATCGGAAGACTCGAGCGGACACATTTTCGTTCGCATATCAAGAGCTTTGGTTGAATCCGATGGAGCACTTGGACAAGCGGTATCCCCACCCACATGAGCAAGCACCATGTCGACGTATCCTGCCCACAGCAATACATCAAGACAGCACTTACTCGCATGAGTGAGGGTACGACGTGACCAAGTGGCCGGCGTCAAATAAGACTCGTGATGTGAATTCTGAATACGAGATGGCGATTACATACATATAGTAGCTCTTCTCCTGGTACGTCCTCCGTCGATGTCGCGGCATCTACCTTTTGTACAACCTATTTTCAATAATTAAATGTTCGAGTATGACTAAATCGTGTATTAGTGTGACCTAATAAAATGAATAAATAAATGAGCCATACTTACATTACGAGTTCGAAGAAATGTTTTCCTCAAAGCTTGGCCCATTTTTCTTTGTCTTGTAAACAATGCTTACACCAGTGCAGCAGTGAGTGCAGGGCAGTGCGTGCAGGACGGTGTAGCCCATAGACATATTCGACTAGACCGCGGGATTAATGGTGAGTCCACAATGGAGCATACGCGCGTCGAATATACCAACGAGTATGGGATAGAAGAGCAGCCAGCGTACACGGTGTTCAGCGCTTGCCGGACGAGTCAGGCCCGAACTAACTGAGAGATTATGACGTCATGACATCAGGGTCCGTAAAATACGCGCTTAGAGCGTCCAAAATTTCCTTCAAAACGACGTGGTGAGGAGTCGATGGTTCGGGTCCGACTCACCAGGTGCGCTCGGAACCGTGTTCGAAATTTAACGCATGAGCCTTATGGTGGCTGATCCTCTATCCTATCCTCTCTGGAATATACGCGGACGTTCTGACGTCACCCGTAAGATTTTGCTGAGTGACGTCAGAACGTCCGCGTATATGAGTCAGTCCACGTCAGACCGGACAGCTTTCTGACACTAGGTCTCTGATTTCGAAATCAATTTTTTTTACACGTTCTTTGCAACAAATGAATGTAGCGAACAATTTTTATTTTATTTTTATCGCCCCTAGTTTAGAAGTTACACGGGGTTGAAAATCATAAAAAAAACTGCCAAAAATCAAAAACACGCTCTCCTTCAACTGCCCATATCTCCGGTTCTATCTATCCTACAGACTTCTTCAAGACGGCATTTTGTAGCTCTTGAATGGCACTTTCTGGACATATTTATTATATTCCAGAGCCATCAACAATTCCATTTGTTATAAACAATTATATTATTCAAGCGTAGTTTTCGAGGCTTTCGCACGCTCTGAAAATTTTGAAAAAAAATACCAGCGTATTCCTTGGTCAATTTCCTATAGGAAACCTCAACTTTTAGAATGGGGCATGCATGGGCACTGTGTCAAAACAATAGATTTATAAGTGACGGCGCGCGGGACCGCGCTAATCGACACGGGCCGTGACGCGGAGCTAGAGTAAGGAGCATTTATAGAGAGTGTGAGGCGCATATAATATTTATACATATACAATAACGTTTCAATTTATACTTGTTTATTAAATATCAAAGTAATATCAAGTCAGTAATATAACTAAAACTATTATATAATTATTAACTGGTAACTATGACTAAAACTATAATTAACGTTTACTTAGAAACAAGGGCCTCGACGGATCCTTCTGAATTAGAGTATCTCTTGGCTATCAATTTCTTTTTCGTTACTGGCCTAATACAATGAAATGTTAGTGTGCCACGGACCAACTTTGCTTTTTCAAAACGAGCTTTCAATGCAGTTGTTTCGTTTATATAATCACTGTGCGTGAAAAATTCTACTGTGATATTCTTAATGTTTGGATTATTTTGTGCCCAGGAAAAAAAAATTTCTATTATTGAGGATTCTGCTACCTCCATCTCTTCTTCAGTCTCTTTTTCCACGTGAAATACCTTTGAAGCCAGTGTCTTCTGTACCTTTTGATATTTCTCTTCAGAATATTTCTTCTGCGGCAATTTCCGTTTAATTATTGGTGATTCTCCCAATCCGAGTAAAGTCTCGTTCAATGTTTGAATATCAACGACATTCTTCACCGACATTGAGTCCTCATCACAATCCGGCTCCCGCATCGCACTTGTGCTGGGATGTGGATCACTAAGCGATGAACTTTCACTGGTTTTACCGATGTCCGGCATTGTGGACAGTTTTTTCCGGCAGGTGTGACAAATTTTCAAATTCGCTCCTGGAGGGGTATTTTCCGGTTTCAATTTTCTTAGTATCGACGGAAGTACCCTTCTCAAACTGCGTACCGGTTTTCTAGCGTGCTTCACCAACTTGAACGGGTTACAACAATAGTCATGTCGTATCGGTGCCATAATGAAGCAAAACACTACGAAATTTTTCTTTTTATAACCAACAGTCTTCGCCCAACACTACGAAAATTTGCAAAACAAAACTTGATAATCAGAGACCAGATGTTAATCGAACACACTCCGGAACGATACTGACATGAATTGTACGTCGACAGCACTGTACAATTGCAAAGAAACCATGAAGGGGGATTCCAAGGGTTGGGTAGGACCCTTTCTTAGAGGCTATACCTGAATATCAGGACAATGGATGACGTGCAAATGGGTACTAGAATGTACTTCCCAGAAAACCGTTGGGATTTCTATACCGCCGACTTTTCAGAACCCGAAAGAAATTTCGTACTACAGTTATTAACATTCGTAAAGTCTATCCAAGCACGTAGAACCATGAGTCAATCATAGATACATACTCAATAAATTGGTTGCCTTTCATAACCTGAGTTTGAATCAACCTGAACCGCACCAAACAGTGCGCGTCGCGCCCGCCTCTGGCGTCGCCGGTGAATCAATCGCTGTTTTGACACAGTGCCCATGTATGCCACATTCTAAAAGTTGAGGTTTCCTATAGGAAATTGACCAAGAAATACGCTGGTATTTTTTTCAAAATTTTCAGAGCGTGCGAAAGCCTCGAAAACTACGTTTGAATAATATAATTGTTTATAACAAATGGAATTGTCGATGGCTCTGGAATACAATAAATATGTCCAGAAAGTGCCATTCAAGAGCTACAAAATGCCGTCTTGAAGAAGTCTGTAGGATCGATAGAACCGGAGATATGGGCAGTTGAAGGAGAGCGTGTTTTCGATTTTTGGCAGTTTTTTTATGATTTTCAACCCCGTGTAACTTCTAAACTAGGGGCGATAAAAATTGTTTGCTTGATTCATTTGTTGCAAAGAACGTGTAAAAAAAATTGATTTCAAAATCTGAGACCTAGTGGTCAGAAATCACCCGTTTTTGTCCGGTCTGACGTGGACTGACTCATGGACGTCCAGATAGAAGTGACAAGAACGAAGAGAGGGAAAAAATATGGAAAGGGTGAAGGGGAAGCAGTCTTGGAAGCCACTTTCGCGTGCCCCGTTTGTCGGACACCGCTAGTCCATACCAGAACATTGCACATCAAATCGAAATGGTCTCTTTCCAATTACCAAAGACATTTGAAAACTCATGTGGAAAAGGAAAGTGCACAACAAAATTTCATGATACACGCAGACGGTACCCCGAGAGCCCCAAATTTTGATGCGTCAACGATCTCTGGTATGCTTTGTGGGAACGACTGGGGGAACGACTCGCATGCACCCCGGACTGATCCTGAGCAAATTCTGAGTACTTCACTAACATCAGGTATATACCCCACTCATTTTTTTCGGCATTGCACGATATTTATGAACAGAAAAATATATATTTTTTTTTTGGAAAACGGAATGTATTAATTAGCTGCTCTTACAACTACTGCATCCCAATTGAATTTTCGTATTTCAAAATTAAACAATTCTATTGACATGTATAATTGATGAAGGAATCTATCGATGCACCCAAAAATTGTGGGCTTTCGTTAACTTATCTTCTTTTATCCGTAAGCTTTAGTTTCGGCTTTAGGCCTTTTTTGGCCATACAATTAAAAAAAACTGCATGTAATTTGAGCTGCAAACGTGAAAATATTCAATTATTTATGTTCACTTTATTATATCCTTAATGCCAAACCTGTAAGCTCGGCTGTAATATTATTTCTCTGCACTATGACTAGGTAACGAAACTGCTGTTCCCATCACGGATCCCGTGCATTCTTCGCCTACAGCAAGTGGAATAACTATGCGCTCGCCGCCAACAACCAGCATTCGCCAAGCTGTACACTGCGTTCCAAGCATCGGTTCGGGGGAAGAGTAGGTCAGAGTAGTTCTCGGACAAACTGCTCTGACAATGAGAGCAACAATATTACTCCCAATGTCCGATCAGAGGTTGCTGTATCAGAAGACGATGTTAGTGACTGTAACTCATTTGGTAGATTATTAAAATCTCCAGCCGTAAAGTACAAAGATTCGACTTTATTGCCTATGCTGATCAGGACTGCGTTGAAAAACTATGGAAAACAAAAGCAGGGAAATAGATATGATATTCCGTTGAAACTATATTTCACTTATATCTTTATAGTTGGTGGTCGAATTTTATATGATTCTCTGGCGGAAAATTTGCCTATTGCTTCTGCAAGTTTGATTTTGAGACACATCAGTTCATCCGCGACTCCTTTAATAGAAGGCACAGTCCGCATAACTGAACTGGAGCATTTTTTGAAAATTCGAAGCCTTCCATCAGTTGTTTGGCTCAGCGAGGATGCCACTGGAATAGTAGGACGTGTGCAATACAATTCTCAGACCAACCAGTTAGTTGGGTTCGTTTTACCCTTTGGAGCTAACGGGATGCCTATTCCTTGTGCGTACCTGGCAACTTCCGCGAAAGAAATTGAGAACCACTTCGCCAGAAACACTATTGCTTCAATGCTTCAATGCTTCAAAATGCATTACAAGATGGAGCGCCGTGTTATTGCCTCTGTGTTTTTGGCACGGACAATAGGTTTAACGCTCATCATGTAGTTGACCGTTGGGAATATATAGTGAAACAACTGGAGCAGCGAGGAATCACTGTCGCTGGTTTTTCATCTGACGGCGATTCCCGTTTGATGAAATCCATGCGGATAAAAACAAATCTCGGAATACAAAGATCCGATTTTACAGTTTTAGGCACAACCATCGATTTTCCCGAATTTCATGCAACTGTTATGCCGCGGTACATATGTACCCAGGACACTGTTCACATGGGCGCCAAATTTATTGCGAGATTGCTGAAGCCGTCTATTATTATGCGTCTGGGAAATTTTGTTGTCTCTGTTGGCCATTTGCAAATACTCATACATAACGTTTCAAAACATAAACATCAGCTAACTCTGAGCCATTCGAATTCCAAAGACAGAATGAATTTCCTGGCTCTAGAGAAAATTTCCCATCCAAGAATATGGTCGTTGCTTGAAAAACTGATGAAATTATTGGGGATCTTAACGGGGATTTTGTGGGTAGTATAATTGAGACACGATCAGTTTTGACTTAATAAACGAATATATAATTTATTGAGAGAGTATCGTGATCGTCTTTTACATGTTCCGTAGCCAGTGTCGCGTATATGGAGTGTAATTGTGTGTGGTAAGTATCGGTGTGTGTGTGTGTTTCGTGTGTTCCCCGAGCGGTGTCGCTGTGTGTATTGAATTTGAATAATATTGTCGTATTCCAACAAAAACACGTTCCAGGTAGTGAAGGCACTAAGGCATATTTGATTGTTGTTTATTATATAATCAACTCTTTCTTGTATACTGAAATCAACATTGAAAGCAGAATTTACTGTATTTGGTTTAGCGTTTTCTTTTTACGCTTGTGGTGTGCCTGACTCAATACGAAATCCGAATATTCAGTCACAAATAATGGCGTTACAGCCAATGTATACGTATGCGTAGAACTTAACGCCCATGGATTGCTTAACGCAATATTCAAGCTACAAACTATAGGGTCTGTTGAAAATTTCATTCCTTGGCAGTATGGGAGTCAACAGTGCGAACGTTTCTGTAGAAACTTGAGGTCTACGAGTACCACTTTTTCCACTGTCGTAAATTGTACTCTCCTAGAAGCCATTAATGAGACGCCAAATGTGAAATATATACTTCATGCTGATTTTGGCTTTCAGTGGTCCAATAATTAGTCTCAGGTGATCCTGTAATTGATGATTTGTTTTTAAAAGCCTTCAAGATATCACTACTTGTTTCCGTTGCCGACTGCTTTTTCTTATCAATCAGTACCTTCTTCTTCTTGTGACCCAAGTATGCCGAAAAATTAACATTTTAATCATAGTGAATATATCGCAGTAAATTTTACAATCAAAGGTAGTGTCAGCGGCTAACGTGCACAGTAAACTCTACATTCGCGAGAGTGAGCACAATTTCATATAATATACATCAATTTTTTATTCGAATTAATTTCCATGACGTACGATGTACATCTTTATTCTAGTAATTGTGTCAGTAAACTGCACACACTTAGATGTAGTGTGGACAATCGAGGTTTGTAACCTTTACAGTCGCCATTGTAAGTCAGAATCATACATTTTACGTGGTAAATATAATCTCAGCTAAGATGCGACCGACACTGCGCTCACTGATAATTGTAACCCAAGTATGCCGTAAAAGTTACATTCAAATCATAGCGAATATATTGGAGTAAATATCACAATCAAAGGTAGTGCCAGTAGCTGACGTGCACGGTAAACTTTACATTCGCGAGAGTGATCACAATTTTATATAATCGTATACATAATACAATCAATTTATTGAGTTCACCCAAAGATTATCCTCAACTAAGTTTGCTGAATTTCAAACGCGGCCAAAAGTATAATCATATACATAGGCGAGTATACAGGGTGACCCGTTTATCCCTGATTATGAGTTCACTGGCAGATTCCTTGGATTATTGTAGGACGAAACTTGTTCTTGCAATTTTTTGTTTAATGCAACGCCTAACGAGTTATGGTCACTTTAAGTCTGCCAATCCTGGGACAGATAGGCCAGTGGCACAGGACCGTCGCGATTCAGTGGGGCTTGCCGCGCCGCGCCCCAGCCTGAGCGAGCGACCTCGCTGAGTCAATGGAACAAAACGACGATCGAAGACAAACAATGAGATGCAGCTCGCTGATGTGAATAAAACACATAATCAAATCCAGAGTTCTTTCTACCCCTGAGACCCTAGAGCTAACAGCCGCATAGGGGTCCGAAATCCCCAGAAACCGGACATAATTCTGGATTCGAGTAAATGTCTGTACTCGGGGGTTTTTGGGGTCGGTAAATACGAATCCAAATTCAAAATTTCCAAAAAACAAAATGGCGGATCCAGAACGGTGAAAATTTCTTCAAAACCCGCATCGATTGAGGTGAAAGTCTGTACTCGGGGGTTTTCGGGGTCGCTGAATACGAATCTAGAGTCAAAATTGCCAAAAACAAAATGGCCGGCTCGATATTGACGGCTACTTTTTGGAAAGTCGATTTAATTAGCACGAAATACATTTTTTGGGAGTCTTCGAAAGGGGTAGATCTGTACTCGTGAGTTTTGAGGATCGCTGAATACGAATCCAGAGTCGGAATTGCCAGAAACGAAATGGCGGGCTCGATATTGACGGATACTTTTTGGAAAGTCGATTTAATTAGCACGAAATACATTTTTTGGAAGTCTTCGAGGCTGCTGATGATAAATACCGAGTCTGATTTTCGATTGACTGAAAATCAACCTCGCTTGTAAAATAATAACAATGCAACATTAAAACTCGATATTCCGGGTTTATTCGTCATTTCGAACGATAATCAGGGAGTAAGCATTTTTTAAACAATTAATTTTTGATACTTTACTCTTGCACTTCGAATTCGTGGTTAGGGCTGGAAATCAACCTGAGGTGTGAAATAATAACAATGCGACATTAAAACTCGATATTTCGG
>JAEUYN010002062.1:0-10606 GCA_018257835.1 Euura lappo | reverse complement strand
CCGTATTTTATAGAATTGATTAAAGCCCGCGGGGACGTATTTTACTACCACTTGCCAAATATAATTCTGGAACCGACCTGGCCAGAACTCGTCTGTAGCTGGTAGCTAATACCTCGCGGAATTTCGAAAAGATGAATTTTAAGCTCTTCGCGCTATGCAGGAATACAGTTTTCAACGGACCTCGGAGATTGATTGCGAGCCAGAAAACCACTGCCGCAATTCCAAGAGCTCGATCAATGTGATGAAAATACTGTCACGTCTGTTGAATCTCAGGGGGGAAGCCGAAGATTTAGAAAAAGAAAATCGACTTTTCATTCTTCAAGTGACGAGAGAAAGTACAATCGAAAATTCCTTCCAGCGATTTTTTAACAAGTATCTTGAAAGAAATGTCAACCTTCTGCAATGACATTTTGAGAGAAGCTTTTCTGAGCACTCATTCTCATCTCAGGTAGTTGACACTTCTTTCAAAAGTTCACATACTGCCATAATTCAAAAATTACGTCGTAAGCTTCTTGTGTAGCAAAGACATCATGAAGTAGGCACCATACGTTGTTCAGAGTGAAACTGATACTTCCAGTAGAGAGCTTGGTGGCCCTTGGCCCACAAATTCTCTCTGACTTTTTTTTTCATACAAATAGTTTGACTACTGGGGTAGTGAACTTAGTGTCTGAAATTGACTGCTCTGAAATTTGAACCACATGTTGCCGAAAATGTGGTTTATCAGAATGATGAACCAATTGACCAATTGTCTGTTGAAATTTCATGATTTATCAGTGCACATTATATTGTATCTTTGAAGCCAATCAATGGATCGAGTTTCTGGTCAATCATCTTCAAGGAGATGACTAAATCTCTCTTTGTAAAACATTTGATCCAAATCGTATGTCAAACGTTGACAAGTTGAGTGTTCCAAAAATCACCAATTTTTGATCGGAAATGATGGCAATATCTTCGAAACTAGAAAAACAATTCTTTGTTAACACTTAATAGACGTTTGTGGCTGCTGAAGGGGCTGCGAAAGGTTGAGGATTGTTTTCAAGATACATACTACTGAATAGTCAAACTTGCAAGAGTCACGGTGGCTGAGTGGATAAGAGTCCAGTCTACTAATCCATAGGTCGTGGGTTCGAATCCCGTCTGGTACATCTGAAATTTTTCTTGCTCAAAAACGCTCACATGCTTCATCCGCGAATCTGGTGGTTCGGAAACTACCTTAAAACTGTAGGTCCACTGTAGAAATGAATAAGCACCTCATCATATATATATGAACTAAAAAGTGCTAAACCCAAATGAAAAATCAGCCAAAATGAGGTCTAAAAAATCCTGCGACTATTAATGATTCTGACAAAAAGTGCAGGTATTTTATTTCCATAGTGATGCTTACTAAAAAATGTAGAGAATCCCAATATTTTTACAGCACAGTCAACTATAACATCTGTAGAATCAACTACTAAAAAAATATAATGAAATCTGGTTAAAATTCGTGTCTATAAGTTATTCCAACAGGACCAAAAGTCGAGACTACCAAACATTTAGTTATTCTTACCATATCGCAGTGTTAACTCGTACTATGAGAACCATATAGTTGTGTAAATGGTCGATTTACGTTATCACAAAAGTGCAAATAGTTGCAACTAGCAAAATCTTCTGGTCGCTACAACTATTGAAATGTGGTACAAAGAGCTTTATTATTTTTATAGTAGCTATAGCTGGTTCTCTTGATAGTGTGTCCAAATAGTTGTGCTTAACTATACCCTTGATTTTTAGTTTCAACTACTATTTTCTGATGGGTTTACGTGTATCATGAATTATTGTCAGCTCGTTTAGTTGACTTTTTACTGCTACTGCTATAATCGGAAAACTACTGGATGTAATTTTCGATTGAATTCGTTTCTGGTAATTTCAAAAACAAGAATTTAATAAATCGAGTGTCTCGATCAAACCTATGGAGTCTTCCCTCAAATTGCGAGATAAGAAGAATGTTCTCGACTTGATCAAACCGGGGAAAGTCCTCCGCGACATTATTTCATTCGAGCCTCGGTGCTACAAAGACGACGAATTAAAACCATGTGGTGAATCGGTGAGGATCGATCAATGTTTAGCTAATCCGCAGGCGAATCCCAACCCAGACTTCATGGCTTTGGACTGAAAGTGGTAATCTTTAGACACTTACGAACGTGCGGAAAGCGTTCTTGCTACTTTTTTTCCTACCATCATCGTGCGCGGTCCGACCTCGTAACCGCCTCTATAGACTACCAGCAGATCTTTATCAGAATTCTGTTGGTATACATCGAGAATTGTCGAATTTTATTCTATCAATGTGCGTGATGCGAATACCTTAGGTGGTAAGAGGTCATTTTGCAGAGGCATCGAGTTTCTTCTTCCAGAGGATTTAAGCTCTCTCGAAAAATGAAAAAATGTCAGTCCTCGAAGATGATCAAATGACAGAATCCAGTTCAGACAAAGTATCGAATTACAATCGTCTAAGTTGTCCTATAATTTGATGTACACAATAAAAATTCATTCAAAACGGACTTCCGGACATCGTGCAAGCGGGAAATAACTCGTCATGGGCTCGTGAAATAATGAGAAACAAATAGAATGAATGAAATAATGAGAAATAACTGACGAAATAACTGACATAATGAGGAATAACCGAGAAACGACTGAAATAATGAGAAATAACTAAGGACATAACTGACATAACAGACGGAATAACTAACTTGACTGACGAAATAACTCGAACAATTGAAAAAAATAAAATAATCTGAAATGAAGAAACAGCTAAATATGAAATAAAAAAATTATTTCAGGTAAACAAATTTATATAAAATGAATTAATCAATTTGAAATATTTCAGCAATAATTCTTTTTATTCTTTCTTCTCTTACTATTTCTTTTTCTTTTTCAAATAATAAAAAACGTCTATTTTAAACAGAGCCAAAGACATTTCGAAAAATTGTTAAAACCTTGAAACAAAGAAACGTATTGGAAACCCGAAATTCAAGTTGACCTAGAAGTATTGCAATTTCACGTGCGTTTGAGGACTTCTTCAACAAAAGGAAGAAGATCGATAAATGTGGAGGAAAAAGGTGATAATTTGAACTGGGATTTGGAAAGACTCGGAGGTGTTGGCCTACAGGAAGTAAAATCTGGCAATAGAACCATCACACATCGCGAGGGAATATGGAATACGGGACTCGGGCAAAGTTGCCAGAACTTCGATCCCATTAACTGCCAATTTTCCGTTCTCCTGCCTTAATTTCCGACTTCGTTGATCGGATCCCAGGACGCCGAGCGCCGCGAGGTCAGGCGAGGCGATGGGATAGAGAGGATTTTCAGTTATAAAAAAATCAGGATCGAATAAAAAAGGAGGAAATTTGGAATTCTTTTTCCCATTTTTCCTTCGACCTTTTCAGAAATTCTGAACTTCAAGAAAGAGCGGATGTAGCCGATAGCGCAAAAAGCAGACGCGCTCTATCCGGCAGAACTCACCTTCGTGTGGGACGACACGATTATTCAGGATCGAAGTAACTGCATCTTTTATGAGGGGCGAATCAGGTGAAGGTCTTCGGAGCAAGGTTCGCTATGTAAAGGCTCGCTAATAATATAATACGAACCACCAGCTCGCTCACGTATACGGCGTTACGTTCTTATCCATTAAACATACGAATAATTAATGCCCGGCTGTTGCGGTACACCCATCCACAAAATTACCTGCCCAAAACAGTGTGAATCAATGCATGCATTTTACTCCCTTCGAACTTCCCGCTCTCCTGTTTATACGGAGTACGTCTAAAATGACTGTTTTAGACGTAAAGAATTGTAAATTTCACAATAAAACCAAAACTTGTGGAATTTTTGTGTCTAATTAGGCCGGATATCAGAACAAACTGTACAATAAAAATTACAAAAATTTAATTTCGCGATATTATCGCCAAGAAAATGTCAACCGATGTCAACAGTACTGCAAATTCGAAGTAGTGTCAAAGGCATTATTTCACATCATGTATCAAATTCGCAATCAATTGAAGGGTACGGAAATTTTTCTTACTAGAATTTAAGGTTTTTTGAACATGTGAACAAAATATGTTCCGGTGAACGCAAAAGGTTATAAGTCAATGCAACTGTTCGAGTCGTCATTAATTGTTGATTGAAAAAAATGTTTTCCTACCCTTCAAGTGGTTGCAAATTTGATAAGTGATGTAAAATACTGCCGTTGACACTACTTCGAATTTGCAGAACTTTTTGAATTTTGTTGGCGAAAATATCGCGAAATTCAAGTTTTTGTAATGTTGATAATATTTTTTTTAGCCTGAATTAATTTTAGTTTTTAACCTGAACTACATCCTAAATGATTCTGGTCTCAATCGACGCGGTTTTTATTCACTCATAACTCCTTTGGTCCAGTATTCTTCGAGTTCCGCGAAGCACAAAATTTTGATAAAAAAGTGTAATACTGTGCGAGTGTGTCACCAATTCTCTGATGACGAACCTGAAGTCAGATTTTCAGAATTAAAAATTGCGATCCAAAATCGAGAGTCTTCGTTCTTTGGAGTGATTATGACAGACAGCGGTGCGCATGAGGGGAGTGAAACGTCTGAAAAAGATTGAAATTTCGCTCGATTGGAGTTGCGCTGTTATCGCCATCGCCATGGTGATTTTTCAGTTCATCGGAGTGAATTTTCTCTCACAGAATTTCAGAGAGCACGAAAACCCCGAAGTTCAATTTTTTTCCTAGCACTATTTCATTTATTGACTGTAATAAAGTTTCTCCCTCTCTCACAGGTACGAATATTGTCTGCGAAGTCGAGGGCGGTGCCGTCAAGGTCGGCCCAATTAACCCCAGTTTTATTAGTTTCCGGTTCGCTTCTTCGTACGATATAATAAAACCTTCTCGGATATATGATATCGTACGTGAATCGTGAGAGGCAGCGATTAGTCTGGGATCAAAACGTTCACGTCTCTCTAGACAGCGCTAAATATTCCGTCGACCCGAGCGACTTCGGGGAAAATTAGTTGCCGAGGGTGTAACTATAGCCGATCTTTAGTCTCCTATTCACGGGGTTCTGGGCATACACAGGGGTAGAATTTACAGTTGGCACTTGACGCAGTGGACCTTACGTACGTAGTCCGTTATACCTAAACCGTTACGGAAACCGAGTACCGTGCTAGGGGAGCTAAGGGCACACCTACACGTTTCACCCTCTTAGAATAGAATTTCTGAATTCTGAATTTCTGAAATATAATTTAATATAATGGAAACGGAATAGAATAGGATATAAACCAGCTGTATTAGACTTTGGACCGCCACAATGTCCCCGGGGAACAATAACCACCGGACGTAGAATGGTCCGTATGGTTTAGCCCAAAGAACCGACAATTATTCAAACTAGGATGCTCTCTCTACCTAATTATCTGAGAAGCTTCATTGCTCAAGAATACGCAGAATTTAAAAACTTTTTTACCGACTGGTTCTGGTTACCGACACTACGATTTCGACTTTCGTTGACTTTCAGGTCCACATATCTTTCGAACAATCGATCGCACGAGAAAAAACGTAGAGGCATTTCTTGTAGATAATTTTGTCAGCTTCAAAATTGATATGGACCATTTTTCACCTAGGATCAACCGGAAATGAGATATCGGCAACAAAAGAACGCACAGAATATTCGAAACTCTTTTACCGACTGGTTCTGGTTACCGATATGACACCTGAGATTCCCAGAACTACGATTTCGACTTTCGTTGACTTTCAGGTCCACATATCTTTCGAACGATCGATCGCACGAGAAGAAACGTAGATGCATTTCTTGTAGATAATTTTGTCAGTTTCAAGATTGATATGGACCATTTTTCACCTAGGATCAACCGGAAATGAGATATCGGCAACAAAAGAACGCACATGTGTCATGAGGCCCCGACTTTTAGGGAAGAAGGTGTCAGAAACTTTGTGGATTCTTGAAAATAGATTGTAGTCATTTTTAACTTAGTGGCACCGGAAGTGAGATATCGGCAGTGAAAATAATGCACTGTATGAGTTCTAAATCCACGTATATCTTTCGTAGGATCGATAGCACGCCAAAAACTGTTGAAACCTTTTGTGTAAAATACTTCATGAGCTTCAAAATTGATTGAAATCATTTTTCACCTCGGAGCAACTGGAAGTGAGATATCGACCAAATTCTGCATATGAGACCCTGTACCTATATATTTGTCAAACGGTCAGTCGTCAAAAGTCGTAAAAACAAATGAGCACAAACATGTGACATGAGGCCCTGAAGTTTGGGTCTCTATATCTTCGAAACGGTCAGTTGCACACGAAAAATTGTTCAAATCTTTTCTGTAGGAAATTTTGTGAGCTCCAAAATCCGTACAGACTACTTTTCCCTAGGAGTAACGGATAGCGAGATATTGTGGAAAGAAGATACCAGTCTGCGAAGTCAGACCGCGGAGAAGGAAAGAAATCGGAAAGGAGGCACTGAATAAAATACAGAAGCGTGTCCGACTCATTAAAACTGATGGAATTGAGTGAATTGGATACTAGACAGAAGGAGTTGGGTGGAATCCTGGGTTGGGGAAGTGAACAAGGTTCGTCGAGGACGAGGATAAGGATTCGAACCGCGACCCAGATAGGACCTACCACTGCTACTTCCAAGTTCGAACTAGTACGAGGTTTTTCCACTCGGCAACGTTGCTCCAGGTACAGGATGTGGTCCTCGCGCAGACCGGTCTAGAACCTAGAAGTTCCCCAGCCTCGGATGAGGTCTTCCTCGCTACACTCGAGTGGATACTCTTCCTCGGCGGCCACCCGGGCCGAGTATCGACGAACCGACTGAGCGCCAGCCAAAGGATAACGCCCTCTCCGGGTTCCGGTCCTGCCTCATGGCAGATACGGAAACCGGATACTTAGCGGGGACCATGAGCCCGTCGTGCGGTAGTCCCAGGGGGTTTTTCGCGCACCTATACATGCGTGTAGGCACTATGAACGCGTGGATGTGGAAATCTACCCCTTTTGCTTCACCCCCTTCTCTCTCTCTCTATCTCACAAACTCGACGGGAACGTTTTACGTGTAATAATAAAAGCACACAAACACACGTGCCTCATGTGTGTGTGTGTGTGGAGGAGACGCAGACTCCGCTGTATCGATCTGTGCCTGTGAGGCAGTGAGGGAGACGGGACAGACGGCGGCGTCGTGGTCCAGAATGAGACGCGGAGGACCCCGGAGCCTGGGCCGAGGTTGTCGTTGGTGCGTTACTTCCCGCCATGTACATACATACACACGCGCCGAAGGGCTTAGTGTTATTTTTTCCCCATCCGTCCGCCTATTTCAGTTTTGTTTTATTTATTTTTTCTTCTCTTTTCGTTTTTGCCTCACAGTAACCTGCAGAGTGAGTCGTTCTCAGAGCGCGACGACGTGCCGCGAGCCAGAATAAGCGAGAAAATGAGGGAAAAAAAATGTCACAGAGAGGGAAGCGCGGGATTATGAAGGGAGGGAATCGATTTATTCAAATCTCGTCAAGCAGAATGTCGGGAAAAAAAAGGATTGTCGAGAAAGGAAAATCCAGGCAAAAAAGGAGCGACGGTAAAAGGTTAAATCCGTTTATTTTACGTCATAAAAGGGACAAATGCCTTATAATGCAGGCTTTGGGGCAGAATGGGGTATCACTGGTCTCATATTTACGAGATAAACTTCAGAGGATTCGGAGAATTTTATACAGGATATGACGAAGAGCGGGAGTATGCTGACAAAAGAGTATGATTACTCACAGTGTAGTAGAGATAATAACAACAACGATATATGTATAACAAACCGTTTTATTATCTTCTACATAAATAAACACAAACTGATCTGCGACTTCCCACGTGTGCAACGCTACATGATTAAAAAAAAGCATTTTTTGTACTGAAAAACATGTGCAATTATACAGGGTGAGTTTTCTCCGGGTCCGAATGAGGGAGGGGCTTATCACTGCTGAGTGCTGCTCCCCTGTTGCTTCATCACACTGTTATCAAAATCCAACTTTACATCAAGCTTAGCAAGATACTTATTAGAAGCAAGGGGAGGGGAGCATCAGCAGTGAAAAGCCTCTCCCTTATCCGGCCCCGGAGGAAACTCACCCTGTATAAAATGGGGGAGGTTAACTAAAACTTCTGGCCGCATGGTGGCTCTGCGATTATTGTCTAGTGATGCGAGATGTAAATCGCTGATTACACAAACCCCTCAATTCATTCAAGCAATTATGAAAGATCGACATCGATGATTTTAGGGCACAATTGAGAAGACAGGGGGTAAGATTTGTGTCTTTAAAAACCCTTCGACTTTAGACGCGCCGAACATAACCTAAAAAGTGTCATCGATATATGAAATCATTGTTCCGCCTTTCGGAAAAACATGAATAGCTCCTGACCCTTTCACACTATTCAGTTAATTTCTATCCTCTGAACAGTCTGAGGTTGGCTAGAATCGAGGAACAAGCTTTGAGACAGTTATGAACCAATCCAACTGCCTGAAAGCTTGTTTTCTCATTCTAGCCAACTTCAGACTCTTCGTTGTTAGGCTTTCTGCCTGTTAGTCTGAAGTCTGAAGTTAGCTAGAATCGAGGAACAAGCTTTGAGACAGTTATGAACTAATCAAAGTGCCTGGAAGCTTGTTGTCTCATTCTAGCCAATTTCAGACTGTTCGTTGTTAGGCTTTCTGCCTGTTCGTCTGAAGTCTGAAGTTAGCTAGAATCGAGGAACAAGCTTTAAGACAGTTATGAACTAATCAAAGTGCCTGAAAGCTTGTTGTCCCATTCTAGCCAAGTTCAGACTGTTCGTTGTTAGGCTTTCTGCCTGTTAGTCTGAAGTCTGGAGTTAGCTAGAATCGAGGAACAATCTTTAAGACAGTTATGAACTAATCAAAGTGCCTGGAAGCTTGTTGTCCCATTCTAGCCAAGTTCAGACTGTTCGTTGTTAGGCTTTCTGCCTGTTAGTCTGAAGTCTGGAGTTAGCTAGAATCGAGGAACAGGCTTTAAGATAGTTATGAACAAATCCAAGTGCCTGGAAGCTTGTTGTCTCATTCTAGCCAATTTCAGACTGTTCGTTGTTAGGCTTTCTGCCTGTTCGTCTGAAGTCTGAAGTTAGCTAGAATCGAGGAACAAGCTTTAAGACAGTTATGAACTAATCAACGTGCCTGGAAGCTTGTTGTCCCATTCTAGCCAAGTTCAGACTGTTCGTTGTTAGGCTTTCTGCCTGTTAGTCTGAAGTCTGGAGTTAGCTAGAATCGAGGAACAGGCTTTAAGATAGTTATGAACAAATCCAAGTGCCTGGAAGCTTGTTGTCTCATTCTAGCCAATTTCAGACTGTTCGTTGTTAGGCTTTCTGCCTGTTCGTCTGAAGTCTGAAGTTAGCTAGAATCGAGGAACAAGCTTTAAGACAGTTATGAACTAATCAAAGTGCCTGAAAGCTTGTTGTCCCATTCTAGCCAAGTTCAGACTGTTCGTTGTTAGGCTTTCTGCCTGTTAGTCTGAAGTCTGGAGTTAGCTAGAATCGAGGAACAATCTTTAAGACAGTTATGAACTAATCAAAGTGCCTGGAAGCTTGTTGTCCCATTCTAGCCAAGTTCAGACTGTTCGTTGTTAGGCTTTCTGCCTGTTAGTCTGAAGTCTGGAGTTAGCTAGAATCGAGGAACAAGCTTTAAGACAGTTATGAACTAATCAAAGTGCCTGGAAGCTTGTTGTCCCATTCTAGCCAAGTTCAGACTGTTCGTTGTTAGGCTTTCTGCCTGTTAGTCTGAAGTCTGGAGTTAGCTAGAATCGAGGAACAAGCTTTAAGACAGTTATGAACTAATCAAAGTGCCTGGAAGCTTGTTGTCCCATTCTAGCCAAGTTCAGACTGTTCGTTGTTAGGCTTTCTGCCTGTTAGTCTGAAGTCTGGAGTTAGCTAGAATCGAGGAACAAGCTTTAAGACAGTTATGAACTAATCAACGTGCCTGGAAGCTTGTTGTCCCATTCTAGCCAAGTTCAGACTGTTCGTTGTTAGGCTTTCTGCCTGTTAGTCTGAAGTCTGGAGTTAGCTAGAATCGAGGAACAGGCTTTAAGATAGTTATGAACAAATCCAAGTGCCTGGAAGCTTGTTGTCTCATTCTAGCCAATTTCAGACTGTTCGTTGTTAGGCTTTCTGCCTGTTCGTCTGAAGTCTGAAGTTAGCTAGAATCGAGGAACAAGCTTTAAGACAGTTATGAACTAATCAAAGTGCCTGAAAGCTTGTTGTCCCATTCTAGCCAAGTTCAGACTGTTCGTTGTTAGGCTTTCTGCCTGTTAGTCTGAAGTCTGGAGTTAGCTAGAATCGAGGAACAATCTTTAAGACAGTTATGAACTAATCAAAGTGCCTGGAAGCTTGTTGTCCCATTCTAGCCAAGTTCAGACTGTTCGTTGTTAGGCTTTCTGCCTGTTAGTCTGAAGTCTGGAGTTAGCTAGAATCGAGGAACAAGCTTTAAGACAGTTATGAACTAATCAACGTGCCTGGAAGCTTGTTGTCCCATTCTAGCCAAGTTCAGACTGTTCGTTGTTAGGCTTTCTGCCTGTTAGTCTGAAGTCTGGAGTTAGCTAGAATCGAGGAACA
>JAEUYN010002061.1:0-23932 GCA_018257835.1 Euura lappo | reverse complement strand
AGGAGTTTATCAGCAATGTTACAATTGACAGGAGGATCGGGAGGAAAACTTTGTATGGCTCGATGGAGTGGTAGTCCGCACCGGCCGCACGTGTTGTGACCCTATTTATTGCCTTACTCACACAATCCTCAGTAACCAGCGAGAACGAGAAGTGACCATCAAAATCAGTCACCGCCGTATTGAGGACCGGACAGGGCACCTGGGATACAGGGGCATCAGCAGCAATTGAGACGTAATATTCATTCAGACCGGTCAACGACAGGTCCGCTGGCAGTACCTGATGGAGACCTCTCGTTAGCCCGATCCTGTCTATCTCTCGCCAGAAGTTTCGACCTCCAGCTGCACTGTCTAACTGGGATATAATGTAGACTGACTTGGCCTCTCTAAGGCGCTTCTTAAAGTCCCTACGAAGAGACACATAACGCTCGTGAACTGCAGGAGAGCGCGAGCGCTTAGCCGCTCGACCGCACGCATCACGATTCCGTTGCAGCGAGCGCAATTCAGGCGTGATCCAGGGTGCCGGAGGCCGTTTGATAGCAATAGTGCGCTGACGCACCGAGCGGTCAATCATACAACGCAATAGACTGTTAAAAACTGCTAGCTTACAATTAATATTAGGTAGCGCATCAAACACTGACCGCTGAAACGTAGAGACTACCGCCGCGGCCGCCTCAGGGTCAGCATGCTTCCAATCTAGATAGTTAAAAGTGCAAGGAAATGTGTTTTTAACCGCATAATGGAAAGATATATAAATTAAGTCATGACCGGAGAGAAATGGTTGCGCAGATTGCCCTGATGCGCATACCGAAGCAATGCCTTTAACAGCACATACATCGAGCCAGGTGTGGGACGTCTGCGTATGATGCGTAGGCTCCATCGGTACGATATGCATGTCCTGCGACGCGAAGAAATCTCGAAGATGACAAGAGTCATATGAAGAGGTGAGTAAGTCTGCATTGAAGTCTCCAAGAACACAGGCAAACTTATAGCGAAGCAAGGCATCTAAGAGCTGAGCCTCGAAGATGTTGAGATGGCCAGACTTTGGAGGCCGGTACACTACGGCTACCAGGAACTTAGGCTTGGAGGTGGTCCACACTTCAGCAATAAGGAACTCAGGAAATCCAGCTTGTTGTTGCGATGACGATGCAGAGATGATACGCGCGGAAAGTCACAAACAGTGCGACCCCACCGCCATGACGACCCCGTCGGTCAACACGTAGTATAGTGTGCCGCGGAAGCGAGACCTGATCATCCAGCACATGCTCGTTGAGCCACGTTTCAGTCACCGCTATCAGATGATAAGAATTGGTCCGAAAAAACTCGCGAAACTCGTCCAGGTGGGGGAAAAGCGATTGCGCATTAAGACAGCAGACGTTGATTGCGGGAGTAGCAGCAGAGGGTCGCGGGGACTGACGGGATAAATTACCTTGTAGTCAGAGCGAGAGCTGATTCAGGTCAGAAGATGGGAGCAGCCTAAGAGGCTTAGAGGTGGCATCTTTCCTCAGCCAAACAGCAGCATCTGCAATCCACACGGATTTAGGCTGCAGTGCAGGAAAGCGCTCCAGTACTCGCGCCCGAAGTTGATGAAGCTGCGCAGGCCAGCGGAAATTAATATAGATTTTGGTTTCACCATGATGCTCATCAACTGGTTTCGTCGCAATATCCGGATGGTTTTTCTTTCCATTGATAAGCTGAACACACTTCTCCCTAGACGATAGCTCAAGCAAGATGGCGCGGGACCCGTTACCTCGAGTCGACTTCTTCTTTTTCCCCATCCGCTCAATTTTGATAATGTCACCTTCTCCGAGCGGGGTCTCAAGTTCCACCGAAAGTTTCAGTATGGTCTCACGAAGGTCTCTATCAGGATAGGCAGACTCCGGGAATCCACTCACAATAAGCTGGGCTGCCATTTCTTTACACTCAAGTCTGAGCAGCAGGGCCTCCTGAGAATTCGTCAGACTGCAGGAAGACTGGTTGGCGACCTTCTTCGCTAGATTTTCGAGTGTTTTCTTGTTCTGTGCAGATTCCTGGGTGACAGAGTCTAGATCCTGTCGAGTAGACGCGACCTGGCCACGGATTTCATTAACATCATTTTTGAAAGTGGCATTATCAGCTGTCAAGCTGTCAACTTTTCTTTTCAGATCAGCCATATCATTAACCAACGTGTCAACTTTGGTGGCCGTTGCATTGACCGTGGCCAACCGCTCATTGATAGACGCTAGGATTGCCGCCTGATCCGCTATCGGCTTACATAGTGGGCAGTTGGCACGCACGGTAGTAGTAGCCTCTTTTGTGGTATCAATCTGCAGCCTGGTCTTTATACAATTTATATGAAAAGAGTGCGTGCAGCCACCTCCAGCCGCAATACCCTCGGACACCTTGTCCACTTCTGTGTAACACAGCGCGCACACAGGTTTCATTCTAAGAATGCGAATTACCAGGAGACAGCTGATAGTAGTACCCACACTTGCAGACCAACGCGGTGACAGTAAGAGCAGGACAACAGTTCCAATGTAAACAAGAGCAGAAACAGAGTCAAGGTCCACCACTATAGCAGCCCTGAGTGACGGCCGGCAACTTACATACATATACCACAGCAACACGGTTTTCAAAATACAACGGCTTTCAGGGCTCACTACCAGGACTAAGCAACTAGAAACGACACTTCACATGCACTTCATACTATAATCCAGGGGAAATATCAACCAGTTTTTCACTTGCAAGGAGGCACAACGGTAACAGTAAAGCAGTTCACATATCAGAGCGAGGAAAATGCGCGATATACCCGGCAATCAGAGTGTAAAAATAAAGAGCTCTACCAGCAACGTTTTCACTAAGCCACCATCTTGGATCCGAGAGAGAGAGAGACACGGAGTGACGCGACGCGGATGAAACTTCGTTACATTTTGAAAATTTGAAATCATTCGATGCGATTCACTGATCTGAACATATCGATCTTGAAATGACTCTTAACGACATATGTCGTTGTCATTCATATGAGTGACTAATGAGAGCGAATAACTTATTTTCGTACGAAAAATGAAAAATATGATATTCGTGAACGTGGATATTTTTACTTAAAAATTGAAATTTAAAGCATGGTAACCAGCTCCTCAGGAAAATTATGTAGTTATTGGTCGATTTGTGAACGTATAAGGTTTTTTTCGGGGGAAAATTTTTCCGTTCCCTGATAAAATTTACACGGGTAGTTCGGGGATCGGTAAAGAACATTTCCTGATTTTTCCATATTTTGTAGACTCTTCCGAGTCCCATCCTGCGGCTGAGGACGCGGAAACGTCTATCTAAAATATCGGAATAAACCTTCGATTGCCATCCGTTCTCAGATGTTAAATAATACGAATTTCGCATTTGAAATTCCAATTCTCAAATTCCTATCGATAGTTGAGTTGGGATTTCATATGCGAAGTTAGGGTGATATACTCTACACCGAAAGAATTAAAAGTTAGATTCGAATAAAAGATAGAAATTAGAGGGCTGATACGAGCTTTCAATAGTGCGGTATTTTTTGTGGGCAATAAATGGATTGACATGTGGCGATGCACTTGTATCATCCGACCCCGGGCTGGCAGGTTCTTGATTCCTGCCGTCCGGATAACACTGTCCGTAGTTCTCGAAAACCAGGTCGACGAGAAAAACGCTTTTCCGTCGACCTGGTGCTCGAGAACTACGGATCTCATTAACTCAATCGGAAATTCATTCCAATTTTACGAACGTTTCCGAGTTCTCAGGCGCGGGCTGGGACTCCGGAATATCTGAACGATTAGGGAACCAAAACAGGAAACGTTAACTACTGCCCCCTGAACTAGCCGTGTAAATATCAACAGGGAATGCGAAGATTTACCGCCCATGAAAATAACCCTACCGGTCTGCACAAAAAAGGCGATCCGTGCGAATTCGAAGCTGCACCTGAGGATTGGGAAATGTCTCATTCTCATGAGGATAAAAAAATGAAAATGAACAAAGCTGGTTATCATCCTTGTCTTTTTACAAATTATCATCCGCAGCTAAATGAGTTTTACAGCCGCTAATTTGATTCAACTATCACTGCCAGATATGTGATAAATGGTGATTTTTGAAACGATTGGGTACTCTACTCAATGTTTGCTCGAATAATTAATTGAATAATACATAACGTGAGATCCCATGCCGCTTTTATTTTGACTCCTCATTTGAGAGGCAATTTGAAAATTTCAATTCAAAATTTATTGTTCGAAGTAGCTCCCATTATTTTCAAGACACAGCCTTGCTCTGCGGATGATCTCGTCCGGTATGGATTCCAACATATCGTCGGTGAAGACTACGGTGGCCACATGTAATTTCATCAGCAGATCATCCGGTGTCCTGGGTGAGTGGCGGTAAACGTACTGCTCCATATGCTCCTAGGTAAAGAAATATATCGGAGTTAAATCTGGTGATCTTGGGGCCCATGCAACGGGCCCTTTTTGTCCTATCAACCGGTCACAAAACACCATCAATTCACATTGCCACGATAGATACGGCTATTCACGTTTCCATAACAACCGGGTTGTTTGTTTATCATCGTTGTTTATTTCATTCTGTCTGAATAACTTCATCAATTTTGTGTTCGTAATCTTTGCTCTGAAATTGAAAGTATAAATTGAAGAAAAACGTGTAAAAATATTGAAAAGTCATGTACCAGAATAGAGAGTACTCGGAAATGGTTTTCCTATACGGCGAGTGTGGTCGGAACGCGCGAGAAACTGCCAGGGTATACGCGGAACGTTTTCCGAATCGTCGACATCCAAATCACACAACGATTCTGGCACTAGCGAATCGTTTTACTGAAACAGGATCGGTCGAAGCAAGACGAGCAGATGTTGGTCGCGTTGTCCAGGACCACAGATTTTCGGAAAATGTTTTGGACATGCTTCACGGCGACGCGACGCTGAATACGAGGGAAATTGGCGTCCGGATTGGCCGTCATCATTCGGGTGTTCATCGAGTTCTCCAAGATGAGAATTTGTACCCCTTCCACTACACGCCAGTCCAGGAGTTATATCCAGCGGATCATGAACGTCGCCGGGTCTGGTGTGAGTGGTTGTTGGCCCAAAACGACCTCGACGAAGATTTTGTGTCATCAATAATGTTCACTGACGAATCTAAATTCGATCGAAGAGGTATCTTCAACCTGCACAACAACCATTACTGGGCAGAAGAGAATCCGCGGTTGGTAAGACCCCGTAATTTTCAAGTCCGCTGGGGTATCAACATCTGGACAGGATTGATCGGCACTAAACTTGTAAGTGAAATTCCAAGGCAATTGATCGAAAAAACAGATTCTAGTACCACTTTGATTCGTTCGATTCCGTTATTTTGTTACTTATTCATTCTCGTTACCCCATAATTCTTTTTCCATCTGTCGTTCTGTATCTGTCGTCCTGCTCGAAGGTAGAGATGAGTTTTAGATGATTCACGTCGAAAAAGTTTTATTTTACGAAATTTTGAATTCCAATGGTAATCATAGTAAATGAAAAAAAAATCAAAGTCGTTTGCTAGTGCTAAAAAGGAGCACTTTTCTTCCAGGCTGGGCCCGTCATACTCCCGGACATTCTAAATGGTGCGGCCGATGTAGGATTCCTCGACAACGATTTGCGCGAGATCCTCGAAGACCTACCACTCCAAACCCGGGCGAGAATGTTCTTTCAACACGACGGAGCCCCGGCCCACTAGAGTCGCCAAGCCCGAAACTGGATCGGGCAGCAATTTAATCGGCGATGGATTGGACGAGGAGGGCCCGTGGCGTGGCCGCCAAGATCCCCCGATCTGACACCATTGGATTTTTGCATTTGGGGGCTGATGAAAGACTACGTCTATCGTCGTCCACCTACGACACCGGAGGATCTGTTAATGAAGTTGCACGCAGCTACTGTGGTCATCACTGAGGAGATGTTGGAGCGGATCCCGGACGAGATCCTCCGCCGAGCGAGGCTGTGCCTTGACAACAATGGAGGCCACTTCGAGCAATATTAGAATAATTATGTACGGGGATGAGTTTCATTAAGGTTTGCGCGCACTATGACGGCCCGGAACGGCACCGCGCAGAACTGCGCCGAATCGCGCGGAAGCGAACCGAAATTTTTGCCACTCTACTGTGCATAAAATTTCGGTTCGCTTTCACGCGGGTCGGCGCGGATCCGCGCGGTTCCGTTCCGGGCGGTCATAGTGCGTGCAGACCTTCTACTCTGAAACAGGGTCGCGGTAATTGAAAATTAATGCATTATCCATTACTTAAATACTGGTCAATGGATTGTGGAACCATTAGTCATTAACTAAGTAATGCATAATGGATTTGAATTGCATTACTCATTACCAAAGTAATGGGTGATGGATTTGAATTGCATTACTCATTACCAGAGTAATGGATAATGGATTTGAATTGCATTACTCGTTACCAAAGTAATGGATAATGGATTTGAATGGCATTACTCATTACCAAAGTAATGGATAATGGATTTGGGATGCATTAATTCTTACCAAAGTAATGCGTAATGAAGTGAGACTGCATTATTTATTACCAAAGTAGTGCGTAATGGATTCAAATTGCATTCGTCATTACCAAAATAATGAGCAATGAATTCGGATCGCATTATTCGTTACTGAAAGATTGAGTTAGGAGCTTGGATTACAGTAATAAATCGCAATCATATTTTTTTCATCATTTTACGTAACGAAATAATGTATTAGACATTATCACTCAGTAAAAACTCGACAGAAAATTTGTACTCACAATCAGTATCCATTCCATGTCATATGGAATGAAAAAAAATGCTTCGTTGCAGCTATAATTACTAAAGTGATGCGTAATGGGGAAAAATTACATCAAGTATCGAAAATGTAATGGACAATGCAGCCAATGCCCATTATGGATCACCAAAATAATGCGCAATAGGGAAAAATTGCATATTATTAATTATCGAAATATTGCATATTGAAAAAAAATCCATTACTCATTGAAAATTTAATGAGTAATGAATTGGATAATGTGTTACGTCTGGACCTTCAGTCCATACTCACCCTATCTCTATCTATTAGTAATACTTAATACTTATTAGCTTATAGTAATTAGATAGTCTGCTTCCTGCGCTCTTATTTCTTTTCGCTTGAAGCTGGAGTCTCACGCGCTATCTGAGGCTGTGCATCCGGACTGCTTGTTGGAAACTGCACATCGTCCGATGCACACTCAGCTGCACGTGGCCTCCCACTTTAACTCCTCCGGAGGTTACCTGTTTCTTACAGAAACGGTAACACCTCACTTCTTAACTTGATCTTAACTGGTAAACAGCTATTAGTAGATAAGCTTCTTGTACTTACAATTAGACTTAGACTTGATTGACTTGAATAAAAACTGTTATACAGAGATCACTGAATTCTACGCAGAAAGTCTTTATTAAAATAACACTGTGCTTTTCTCTTGATACCTTCGGTATACTTCTGTATCTTTATGCGGGCTGAACCCTTATAAATATACTTGACTTGCTTAGGCTTGTTACACTGGTGGCAGCGGTGTTCCCCGTGACGAAGGTCGAAAAGAGTTTGAAAGTAAAAAGTGAAAGAGTGTGAAATTTGAACGAGATTAGTCCAAGTTATTTGCTGATCTGGAACTGATCATTCCGGGAAGCTAGACTGGTGCGACGCGTATTCGAAAGGCTCCGAAGTCAAAAAGTGATAAAGACAGACAATTTTCAAAAACAATCAAGTGATAAAACAAAGTGCAACGAACCGTATCTACTAAATCAATGATCAACACATCGACGCGTAAAACAAGTGCTCCAAGAAATCAAACAACATCAAGCACACCGTCGGTAGTAATTAGTCGTAATAATTAGAAGTAATAATCACATGCCCTCGCATTCGCAATAAGACGACGGGACAGTGATCAGTAATCAGACATACCCTCGCAACACATAAGACGACGGGACAGTCACTTTAATTCGTGCTCTCGCAGCGAACGCATAAGACGACGAGACAACTTGCTGAAAAATCGCAGTGATAATCATTAAAAATTTCAAACCCTCGCGACACATAAGACGACGGGATAATAAAAGTAATTCATAAAATAAGTGCCCTTGCAGCGAACGCATAAGACAACGGGACAGTAAATTTAATCATAGATATCATAATACATGCTCTCGCAGTGCACGCGTAAGACGACGAGATAAGGTTACTGAGATAATTCAAAATTTATTTATTTATTTATTTATTTACGGGATAACCCTTTTACAAAAATAGAAATATATAGAGAAAAACACAGCTCAGAGTATAGAAAGGTAAGCAATAAAGTTACACTACCTCTACTATCATAAGTAACTAAACATATACATAGAAAAGAAAAAGAAAAAAAAAAAAGAAAAGTAGAGAACTATGGAAAATTTAGGCGTAGACAAAGAGATTTAACTTGCATAGCGATTTCAAGCGCGAAATAGGACAGCTATAGAGTTCAAGCCAATGGGCATTATTGTTAGCCATCACACTCAACCTGTCAACCAGCGATCTATGTCCCAGATCTCCGGAAAGCCTTCTTACTGTAAACTGTACATAGTTCGCTCTAAGTGACCTACCGGGAACATGCAGGCGAAAACAGGCTACCAGCTCAGTACAATCTACTAGGTTGTTGAAGATCTTATATAACAAAAATGCATCACAATAGTTCATACTGAGCCTTTCTGAGGAAGCGAAACGAACCCTTCTCCCTCCACAGGCCTGCGTTGGGAATACCTGGGCGAGGGAGAGAGAGGGTCTGTTTCGCTTCCTCAGAAAGGCTCGGTATAAGATTCAATGGTACAGAGTCCAGCTAATCTGGAAATTTCCTCATAATCATGTTCTAAGAAATGCATAGGCCTGCCTAACTTAAAAGCTAAGTGTCTTAAGAACTTGTGTTGAACCCGTTCTAGCAATACCTTATACCTGTTGTAGTATGGTGTCCATATACAAGACGCATAGGTCAGTATAGGACGAACAAGAGAAAGATAAAGAGTCTTTATAGTGTCCATACGCTTGAAATCCTTCGTTTTAGTGCACACGAAATAAAGCCTCTTAAGAGCGCGATCTCTGACAGCTTGCACATGAGTCTCAAAACTGAGACTGCTGTCGAAGAACACACCCAAATCCTTAACCACAGCAGCACGGGCCAACTGCACACCCCCTATACGATAATCAAACCTCACTGCCTCAGTTCTAGAAAAAGATATAATCGAACATTTTTTGACATTAAAGCTCAACCCATTAGATTGACACCAATGAAAGACATTGTCAATGTCACTTTGAAGCAAAAGAGAATCAGCATAAGAACACACCGGTCGGTATAATTTGAGGTCGTCCGCAAATAACAAAAATTTGGTAGACGAGATACCCAGTCCGATATCATTAATAAATACAAGAAAAAGAAGCGGGCCAAGGTGAGAGCCTTGTGGTACCCCCGATGGCACTTGTATAACGTCCGACAAAAAAGATTTTAGTTTAACTCTTTGAGACCGACCATCAAGATAGGACTCAATCCATTTAAGAAGTGTGCCCCCAAGTCCGTACAGCTTTAGTTTGGCAATTAAAAGTTCATGGTTAACCGTATCAAACGCCTTCACCATATCAGTATAGACCGCATCAACCTGGCCTTTATGCTCCATTACTTCGACAATGTCATTGGAATAGACAGCTAGATTTGTCACAGTCGATCTCTTCGGCATGAACCCATGCTGCTGCGGTATAATGAAGTGGTTAAGTAACAGCGAAAGCTTCCGTTCCACTGCTGCGTCAAACGCTTTGGCTAATATATTTAACTTACTAATTGGACGATAGTTTTCAATGTTTCTCCTGTCCCCTGATTTAAATAACGGCGAGAGAAAACATGTTTTCCAGACTGCTGGAAAAATGCCCTCACTAAGAGACTTATTATAAATCATAACCAACGGCCGCAACAGAACCTCGCTGCAATTTTTTACAAAGAGAGGGTGGATCCCATCCGGACCCGCGCTACCATTAGGCTTCACCGACTCAAGAGCACGCTTGACATCGGTTATACTGAGACCCAGGTCAGGCAGACAAAGGTCATGTGGTGCAAGGAAATTGGGGTTTGGCAGGGTAGCAGTGTTACAAACATATACACTAGAAAAATGATTAACAAATAAATTTGCAATGCTAAGACCGTCTTCTGCCCCCTGGTCCCTCAGGAACATAGACCCAGGGATATCACTTGAGCTCTTAAGGTCGTTGACAAAGTTCCAGAAGCCCTTAATGTCAGATTGGATAGCCAATTCAGTATTCTCAATATAGTTCGAGTAGTCAGTATCGGCCAAAGATTTGCATCTTGCACGAGCAAGCTTGAACAAAGCATAGGATGACTCCGAACCGGTCTCTTTAAACAATTTATGATATTTTTTTTTCTCAGAGATTGCACATTTGAGTTCCCTACTGAACCACTTGGGATATTGTGTCGGATGGACATTGAGGACTGGAGTGTGACAACAAATGACCTCAAAAATAACTCTATAAAAAATATCAACAATCACATCAATATTATTATGCAAACCGAGAGTCACATCCCAGTCTACCCGACCAAGATTAGAAACAATACCCACGAAGTCGGCCTTCTTAAAATCAAACAAGTGCCCAGTAGATGACACAGTGGAGAAGGAATGCCTAGTCGGAAGCTGAACTACAAAAGCCCTATGGAAGGCATCCACATCCAAAATAGGGTCAAGGCACTCCTCTAGCACTGTGTTATCACAATTAGAGAATGCCAGATCAAGTACATTATCAGCACAGTTCAATAATCCATTATATTGACGTAATCCCAACTCGTTGTACCGCTCCAAAACCACATCCAGGGCGTCCTTCACCAGATGATTAGGATGAGAACCAGTAGCTATCATAACATCATCAATGTAACCCCAGTTAAATCCAGGCAGATTAAAGTCACCAACAATACACATTGAGGCGTGAGGAGTAGATGCACAAATATTGTATGCCGAATCGACATGATGTTTATAAAGTTCAGGAGAGGCATTAGGTTGCATATACGCAACGCCAATGATAACATCTCTATCAGGGAGAGACACCAACACAAATAACTGCTCAACCGTATTATTAGCCACAATGATCTCTTTACATAACAAATGCTTTCTCACAAGGAGCATCACCCCACCACCTCTCTTTTTCGATGAGGTTAGATTGTTCCGATCACACCGAAAGATATAATAATCCGTCAAACCAAGATCATTATCGTCAATGAAATCGTCGAGCCAGGTTTCAGTGAGAGCTATGATATCATAGCATACAGCAGAAGTGGCAATATTATGGGTTAGCTGCGTTAATTTCCGCTTAATACTGTGAGCACTAGAAGGCGTTGTTCCTCATTCGCTCGCTTCGCTCGCTCACTCGGTCGAAAGAGAGCGTTGTTCCTCACTCGCTTCGCTCGCTCGGTTGTCAGTGGTATTTCAAATATTTTGGGAGTGTATACTATCACGCTGTGCAATTGAAATCGGTAGAGGATTGAATAACGATACTGCCCACTTTTAGCGTTTGATTATTAGGTGGAAGACCATTGGGTGTCAATGAATTCATGAATTCTATCGGGAGAATATTACTCATATCAGTATTATCTTCATCTTCACCTGTACGGACACTCATTTATTCTCCTCCAACAATTTTTATTTTGGACATTATTTCATTGTTTATGGCAATGACATCCACATTGGTTTCAGCTAATATAACCTTTCCATAATTTGGGGGATCTTGAGGATCGACGCTCTCTCCAAATATTTCTTGCACAATTTCACCATTCGAGCAGAATTTCGTGTAAATGCATACAACTCCGTTGTGATGTTTAAAAGAATCGCCAAATACACCATCCACAACCCGCAGAAGCCAGTGTTGAGAATCTGTTTGTCCATCAGAGGCGCCAAGGTTGCCCTTCAATGACAAGTATACGAATTGATTCCATAGGCTGCGTATTTTCACACACGCCTCTGAAATTTGTGTTCTACTTCCACGGCTAACTGGTAAAATTTGCCGAGAATCCCCAGAAATTATGACTATTTTATCACCGAATGGTTCGTTACATTCGTATACATCTTCAAACATCCGGTCAACAGCCTCCAGTGCGTACTAAGAGGCCATTATCATTTCATCCTAGATTCTGACTTTCGCATCTCGAATGTGCAACCCTTGTGCAGAATTCGATTTAATATTGCACGTTAAGCATTCATTTGATTGTAACGGCAGCTTGAGAGTAGAGTGTGCAGTTCTTCCTCCTTTCCATAAATTCGCTGCGATTCCAGTCCATGCTACAGGCAACACTATCAGACCCATACTTCCCAATGAAGTTATGATATAAATACGTGAATAACTTTTTCCGCTGTCACCCGGACCATTCAAATAAATGCACTTATCAGATCCTTCGCAACGTACAGCACGCATAACTGCGTCATATACAATACGTTGATCTTTCGTTGAACTATTAACTAATGTTCCTACTATCTGTTCGATAGCAGTGATGTTTTCGCCATTGTCTGTGACACACGCAAATATGTAACCTTCTGTTAAGTCTAGTGAATTGAACTTTCGCAACGTGAATCTACGAAATACGAGTATTTCATTGATCACCCGCAAGGCCTATTCGTTTGTTTCATTGTATTCATTTTGATCGACCAACTCGTATTTGTATTTTTATTACGCATGCATGAAAAAGTTTCTTGTTTCGCCGTGCGGAGCGTGTATATTCTGGCACTTTTCTGACGTTTACGTCGTCAATGGCAACGTAATACGCCCGACGTGCGCACTTCGTTTTGCGCAGATCCAGCGTGCACAACAAGATTCTTGTCGCGCACGGCGTGCAAACAAGAAACTTTTTCATGCATTTGTAATGAAAAATACTATTAAATGTACTATTCTCAAACGATTCGCGTGCATTAATTGACATGTCGAAAACACATATACACGATCCTTCATCTCAACATTTGTCTCATTCTTCGTCATCAGTAACTAACTTTCGCGCTACAGTTGCCCCAAAAAGGATGAGTATATCGTACCTTCGTCAGTTCGCCAATCATATGATTGTGATCCCAGAAGACGTAATAACAACGATCTCAAATAATAACGCTCTGTTTTTTTGGGAATCACGAAATACATTCTGCTCAGTACAGCTTTCACAAATTCCTTTCATTTCATCCACTCCGTGTTATTCATATTAAACATACAATGATTCGGAATTTCGCAGTACAAATACTGATGTGCTTCCACATTGGTCTTGTTGAGATTTAGCCACGCAAGCAACGTTCGTTGTTTATAAGCATAGCAGAAAATATCAGTCAAGTGACGAAACATCAGGTTTCAAAGCCGTTATGACGAATTGTTCATTATAATATCCAGAAATATTAGTAAAGTCACGAAACATCGGAATATATAGCAGACATGACAAATTGTTAATAATGATATTGATACTAACCGGGAAGGCAACGAAAAGTTGAAATGTATAATAGACATGACGAATTATTGATATTATTGATAATAACCGGGTAGGCAACGAAAAGTTGAAATGTATAGCAAACATGACGAATTGTCGATAATAATATTGATAAAAACCGGGAAGGTGACGAAAATTTGACATATATAGCAGACGTGACGGTTTGTTGATAATAATCTATATCTATACTAATATATAAAGGAGTTCGTGCGTTTGTCTGTTTGTTACCGATAAACTCGAGAACCAGTGGACCGATTTACATAAAACTTGCACCAAATTGTTCCTCAGGTCTGCCCGAGTAACATAGGCTATATAAGTTATATAAAAGCAGTCCGATGATTGAAAGAATGTCGAAAATATGATAAATACGTTGCCTTTTGACATAGAGCGTACACTATGCGCTTTGAACTTCTGAGCGTCACCGCGAGGTGGCGGGCGTTCCCTAGCCTACCTTACCACCATAGCCAAACAGCCCAAGCAACGCACTGTACCGTACAGCGTTACGTAATATCTGGACAGCTCCTTACAAATACATTCACCAGATGGCTTTCGTCTCTCGCGAGATTCATTAAAAACGACGTGCAAGATGTACCTATGCAGAGAAAAGAAATAAGTGAGTGTTCCGGAAAGAGTTAGAAAAGGTTAAAACAGCCACTGAAGGTTAGAAAAAGTTAGGCCAGCCATCCCTAGGAAAAGCGAGGCGCGTAGCGCCGAGTGGGGTTGCCGCGCGAAGCGCGGAGGGGCGGAGCCCCTAGTATTGATAATAACCGGGAAGGAAACGAAAAGTCGAAATGAATAGCAGACATGACAAATTGTTGATAATGATATTGATAATAACCGGGAAGGCAACGAAAAGTTGAAATGTTCAATAGACATGACGAATTGTTGATATAAATATTAATAATAACCGGGTAGGCAACGAAAAGTTGAAATGTATCGCAGACATGACGAATTGTAAACAATAATATCGAAAAATCCCAGTAAAGAAATGAAACATCGGGATTCGTAGCCGGCATGGCGAATTGTTTAAAATAATATCAGAAAATATCAGTCAAGTAACGAAACATCAGGATTTAAAGCCGGTATGTCGAATTGTTTATAATAATATAAAAAATATCAGTCAAGTAACGAAACATCGGGATTTATGGCCGGCATGTCGAATTGTTTATAATAATATCGAAAAATATTAGTCAAGTAACGACACATCGGGATTTATAGCCGGCATGTCGAATTGTTCATATTAATATCGAAAAATATCACTCAAGTGACGAAACATCAGGATTTAAAGCCGTATGTCAAATTGTTTATAATAATATAAAAAAATATCAGTCAAGTAACGGAACATCGGGATTTATAGCCGGTATGTCGAATTGTTCATATTAATATCGAAAAATATCAGTCGAGTAACGAAACATCGGAATTTATACCTGGCGTGTCGAATTGTTTATAATAATATCGAAAAATATCAGTCAAGTAACGGAACATAGCAATTTATAGCGGGCATGTTGAATTGTTTATAATAATATCGAAAAATATCAGTCAAGTAACGAAACACAGGGATTTATAGCCGGCATGTCGAATTGTTTATAATAATTTCAGAAAATATCAGTCAAGTAACAAAACATCGAGCTTTATAGCCGGCATGTCGAACTGTTTATAATAATATTGAAAAATATCAGTCAAGTAACGGAACATAGGAATTTATAGCCGGCATGTCGAATTGTTTATAATAATATCGAAAAATATCAGTCCAGTTACGAAACATCGGGACTTATATCTGGCATGTCGAATTGTTTATAATAATATCGAAAAATATCAGTCAAGTAACGAAACATCGGGATTTATAGCCGGCATGACGAATCGTTTATAACAATATCGAAACAAATCAGTCAAGTAACGAAACATAGGAATTTATAGCCGGCATGTCGAATTGTTTATAATAATTTCGGAAAATATCAGTCAAGTAACGAAAGATCGAGATTTATAGCCAGCATGTCGAATTGTTTATAATAATAATATCGGAAAATATCAGTCAAGTAACGAAACATAGGAATTAATAGCCGGCATGTCGAATTGTTTATAATAATATCGAAAAATATCAGTCAAGTAACGAAACACAGGGATTTATAACCGGCTTGTCGAATTGTTTATAATAATATCGAAAAAGATCGGTCAAGTTACGAAACATCGGGGTTTATAGCTGGCGTGTCGAATTGTTTATAATAATATCGAAAAATATAAGTCAAGTAACGAAACATCGAGATTTATAGCCGGCATGTCGAATTGTTTATAATAATATCGGAAAATACCAGTCAAGTAACGAAACATCGGAATTTATAGCCGGCATGTCGAATTGTTTATAATAATATCGAAAAATATCAGTCAAGTAACGAAACATCGGGATTTATACCCGGCATGTTGAATTGTTTATAATAATATCGAAAAATATCATTCAAGTAACGAAACACAGGTATTTATAGCCGGCGTGTCGAATTGTTTATAATAATATCGGAAAATATCAGTGAAGTAACGAAGCACAGGGATTTATAACCGGCTTGTCGAATTGTTTATAATAATATCGAAAAAGATCGGTCAAGTTACGAAACATCGGGATTTATCGCTGGCGTGTCGAATTGTTGATAATAATATCGAAAAATATCAGTCAAGTAACGAAACATCGAGATTTATAGCCGGCATGTCGAATTGTTTATAATAATATCGGAAAATACCAGTCAAGTAACGAAACATCGGAATTTATAGCCGGCATGTCGAATTGTTTATAATAATATCGAAAAATATCAGTCAAGTAACGAAACACAGGGATTTATAGCCGGCATGTCGAATTGTTTATAATAATTTCAGAAAATATCAGTCAAGTAACAAAACATCGAGCTTTATAGCCGGCATGTCGAACTGTTTATAATAATATTGAAAAATATCAGTCAAGTAACGGAACATAGGAATTTATAGCCGGCATGTCGAATTGTTTATAATAATATCGGAAAATATCAGTCAAGTTACGAATTTATATCTGTTTTGACGATTTTATCAGACAAATCGGATAATAGTTATGGTAATGATAATAATGATAATGATAATAATAAGAATGATAACAATAATAATAAAAATAATAAATAATAAATAATACAGTATTTAAATATAAAGATGCACTGATGATAATAATAATGATATAATGATCCGTATTCCACAAAATCCGAGCCGAACCGAGCCGAACATACTAACATCCGAACATCCGGTTTCGTACTTTACTGTTATATATGATTAAACAAGCGGGTTTGGGCTGACTATGAGCCAGCCTTCGAACTTCCCGTTATTTATTTTATTCTCAGCTATTTTGAAATTTGTAAATCTGACCTCAGATTCTTGATCAGCGGTTCAAAAACCTTCGAGTACAAATTTCCGTAAGATTTCGAATGTTTTTAGTATTTTTCCCAGCAAATCGGACTCGCCATTTTGAATTTCGCTAATCTGACTTCAGATTCGTGATCAGTGACCCAAAAAACCTACGAGTACTAAGTTTCATCCAAATCCAAATGTTTTTAGTTTTTTTGCAGCACATCGAATACGCCAAATGAAAATTTTGCAAAA
The DNA here is from genome assembly GCA_018257835.1 of Euura lappo. NCBI lineage: Eukaryota > Metazoa > Arthropoda > Insecta > Hymenoptera > Tenthredinidae > Euura > Euura lappo. The sequence continues at coordinate 6,825 of JAEUYN010002061.1, read as the reverse complement.
CTGACTTCAGATTCCTGATCAGCGATCAAAAAAACCATATGGTACCAAATTTCACTGAAATCCGTTGATTCGTTCTCAAGATATCGTCATTTTTGTTGCGTTTTTTTAGAATTTTGTTATTTGAATACTTCAAAAAGTACTAATCCGATCAAAGCCAAAATCTAATCAGTTCTAAGTTGAGAAAAGCCCCGTCGATTGAGCCCTATCTGATCAAAATCCGCGAACTCGTTCTCGAGATATCGCGCGGACAAAAATGTGGTCACATACACACACACATACACACACACATACACACACACATACACACACACATACACACACACATACACACACACATACACACACACATACACACACACACACACACACACACACACACCCAGACGTCAAACTGAAAATAGTCGGAGGTGATTCTTTGGACCTCGAAATGTGAAGATTTAGTGAAAACTCAACTTTTCATTTTCGGGGTGATCACAATAACTTCCTTTTTTCTCTGAAAACAGAGAAACGGGAAGTTAAAAAATATCAACTATGTGTTATAAAACTTCGGTACGAACGTATTTTTTACGAATCATCAACTGTAATAAATACCTTGAGCTTGTATACAAACGCTTTAATATAATGCTAAAAAAATTCAGTATCAATACAGTACGGCTTAGCTGTATTTAAAACAAACTTAGCTTCACTTGTTAGTGCCTCGCCTTAGTTGAGCTTTGAGACTTTTTTCCGCAGCAAGCAAAGCCGGTAACGACCCGCAAAACTCTAGCGTCGTCATATTTGCCCTGGGAGAATTATGGGATACGCGAATATTCTTGGCGAGTTGAGGTAGCTTATGGTCAGCGCCTTGAAATAATAGTCCTGTCATACGACCATATTTGTCTTGTTCGGTCATGCTTTTGGGTGCATTGTAGAGAAACGACGCAATTGCCATTCTGGCGAGTGGCAAATCTTTGTCTGTAAAGGTTATACAGGAGCTACTGCATAGTAAATATGCCCATACACAAATGTGGATACCGCAGTTTCCATGGATCCCAGGAAAAATATTCTGCAATGGGATGTCGTGGGGAACAAATACTTTCCAATTTCGCCAATTGATTGGTCTTGCCATGCTTTTGGCACAGTATACATCGACGAATGAGCACACACGGGAGATAATATTCTTCGGTGCTATTTCTGGGTGCAAGGAGTCGATGTACACGAAAATGTCATAGTCAAATATAACGAGTAAAAGACCCCAGTGAACGTTATCTATGTTAATGGGCAGAAGCCACACGTCGTATGTCCAGGGTTTGGCTGCTTCGACCCAGTTAGCAAATCCTAAGGACAACTCACTTTGAATTAATTTTGTCACAAAGTGTGTATCGAAAACCAATGCATTGAAGCTGTTCTGTTCCGCTATTTTTTGGACTAATATGAAAAACGAATTTATCACGTTATCTCCTACCCACACATTCTTTTCTAATGTTTGAAAATCATTTTGCCTTAGAACTATACCAGCTATTCTTTTCGTCAATGCCGGGAAATCGGTTGGATATCCAACCGTAGGGTCGAAAAATCTTGTTTTGGCATCGCCGTAGAACTTCTCTGCGATAACTTCGACATTTATTGGTGCCATTGGTGACGTATCTTGAACCACGACCTCCCCTATATCTGGCTATTCATCAATGGGATGTTCTGTCGACGAATTATCAAATGGCACATTCTTAACCTGACTTGGACATTTTGTTTTTTTGTTCTTAATAGGACGTGCCTTTGACTGTAAACGTTTCAATCTTCGACGTGACGCATTTGGATTGCCTTTTCGATTCCAGTATTCTACCGTTAATTCTGGCGCGACTCTTCGTTTCCGACGCACGTTAGTCTTTGCCGAAAGACGTCCTGAGGACTTTTTCGCCTTTCGTGGCAAACGTGTGCGAGCACCGTTGCGTTTTCTTATCTTTAGTTTATTAAGCGCCACCTTAGTTTCTTCTGCAAGACAATCAGCAGTTGCATTTTGATGATGCTGATCGCTTGTACGTTTCACCGTAACTCGGTTACACATCTTGAAAAACGTTTTCGTCTTGCCCTGATTTGGTTTTATGACTTTGGAATTTTTCGTCTGCCTGGCAGTTTCCAGAGCGAACTGCCTTTTTTTTAATCTTCCCGGCAGAAGAGACGCCAATTCGTTTATAAATTTCGGAGCGCCTATTCTGCTTTTCATTTGAAAAACATGGTGTTTGACATTTTTGAACCAATTTTCCACGCTCGCATTGCTGTTCCGCACCAAACCAAATCGACAAATGACAACCCCTGACCAGAGTGGAAAAAAGGGCAAGTAATGTTCTGTAAAATATTCTACAAATTCCTGACTGTAAAGTGGATTCTCTGGCTCATGTTCGAAACTACTTTCTTGCGTTATCTCTTGCAAAATTGTTTTTCTTTGCTCGTTAAAGTGCTGCCAGAATTTTGTCCCATGCCGAAGTCGAGAATCTGCATCATCTATAAAATCTTCAAATTCTGAAGATACATTATGATTATCATCATTGTAGGCTTCGTTGTCGTTTTCACCGATGTCTATCTCGTTGTCTACGTCTGTCGAAAGTATCAGCTTCTGATCGTACAGATTTTGCAGATGATCTTCGAAACCCTGGCTTTTCGTTTTTGTGCAAAACAGGATTACAAATTTTCGGAAAACTGTATTAGCTTCGTCTAAGGTGGAGCAATGAATCAGTAACGTAAGCACGGCAAGAACAACCTGCCAGTGCAACTTTTTACAAAAAATGTCCTTCACCTTTCTCCTGACCGCTCGCAGTATGTGACTTGAACACATGTGAAATACTGTGAACGGGGGTAGCTCATTCTTATCGGAGCCTTGGTCGGTTATGAGATGATAAGTGAGATCGATATACGGCGTCATTCGGTGGAAGTGCCCCACGGGGACTCCTGAGTATAGGCAACTCATGAGACAAGTACACTCGGTGCCGATTGTCCGCGAGCCAGCATTTAAATTATGTGAACTCGACGCGATGCTCAGGTCAAGATGGTGTCGCCACACTTGCGACAGCTGATGAAATTATTTTTACGGCAGAGGCATGATAAAGTCACTTTATGACGCCTGTTTTCGGCCCGTCAAGTGGCGCTTTATACGGCTGTAGTCCACCTCGACACATAAAGTCTTTATAACGTAGTTCACCTCGACCTGTAAAGTACTTTACAAGTCGAGGTCGGACTGCGCCTGCGCAGTACTGCTGCTCGAGCTAGCAGTCGACTCGGCAAACGGATTATGTGTCATGGTGGACGCGGAGTTCGAAGCGGACCTTAACTGGCGTCAAAGTGACTTATCATACCTCTGCCGTAAAAAATATCGTATGATGCTTGCGCGTAAAGTGACTGTTCGAGCGAGGTTATGTTTTTCGTACTCGCCGCTGGCTTTGCCTGAGGCTCGCCTTCGGCTCGCCGGGCAAAACAGCGGCTCGTACGAAAAACCTAACCTCGCTTGTAAACAGTCACTTTACGCGCATGCCGCATAATATACTATTCAAATTTGCCGGACCGTGGGTCTCGGTGTCCAGGTCGCCCGGACCGTAGGCCTTGGTGTCCAGTCGGCAGGTCGACCTGGACACCGAGATCTACGGTCCGGGTAACCTGGACAAATGATAATAATAATAATAATAATAATGACACGCGTCGATCGTAAAGTGAAGAAAAAGTAGCCAGATGTGAAATGAACCACGGGCACTACTGCATAGCGTTTATTTTCGAATTTGTATAAATGTCAAAATTTGTCAAAGAAAGGTCACCTTGGTGCTGCTGATAGGCACAAAAAACGCAGAAATCGATACATGCGTTACAAGTGCTAAGGGGGCTTTTTGACCTTGTGTGGTTGCAGTACTCGTCTTCGGCTCGTGCTAGCTCACCTCCGACTCGTACTGCAAACTCTACACTCGGTCTAAGAAAGCCCACTTTACGCCCTAGGCGCACAATGAATAGGCGCATAGCGTATCTACACAAACAGAGTGGGTAAGCATGCGTTATCTAGGTACACACACTAAGTCATCTACGAAGTGCCTTGGCATCTGCTCGCGGTGGCGCTGTCGTCGTATACGTACACAGGGTCTCACGTATACTTGTGTCGTGAACAACTATCCGCCCCCGGCCCCGGTGGCTTGTCGCGTGAAATAGGAATCACAAACATTCTGCGATAAAGGTGTAAATGCAGTGAACTCGTCTAGAAGAAGGAATCCGGAAAAGAAACGGGAGGATGAAGAATAGGAACCTGTCAAAGAGGTACGTAGGTAATCTTCGACTCGCAAGGTCGACATGCTTCCTCAGTTAATCCACCATCATAACCTTAAAATTGACTGCGAATTCATTCGATTCGATCACTCGGGGTAATGTGACATTCAACGAAAAACTTTTCCTCATGAAAACCAACAGGGTCTTCGTTCTTCGTTCGAGAGGTTAGGATCTGTCGTTCGGCCACACACGCAGGGAGCTAAAATAAGTATTCGGTGCATCAAGGATAGAGAACCGCCTGTTATCGATGGAAGGAGGAGGATTGTAGGTAAACTGTACAAATCATAGACATAGGAAATACCGAGACGGAGCATAAACTCAATTCATAAGCGAGGGGTGTGAATCCAGAATGAGGGGGGTCCGCCGGTGATCTGGGCTTTTTTACACCAAGGCACAGAACATAACACTATTTTGTTGAAGTTTTATTCCGAATAAAATAAAGTTTCCTCAACTCCGACTGATATTGGCTGATATTTTTTTTTATAGGTTATCTCACTTTATGCGTATCTTATGGTACTGCGCTTGCGCAGTTTTAGGACCTAATCAAAAACAGGCATCCTTTACCTCGTCACCCTCCCCGCAATGGCTTCCCCCCGCAGCGTAATACTCCGTCCCGGTATTTTATATGTCTATGGTACAAATCATCTAACATAATTGTTATGACTCACCGGCTCAACCATAGAAATACGGACTGAGGTGGACATCCACCCGAGGCAAACTTGAAAATTTAGAACTCTGTCCGTTAAATAGATTTTACATCAACTAATATACTTCAATAAAATTGAAATTGCTTTTCAGCATTCTTTTTCTACTTTAAAAATTGAAAGAATCATGTGCTGACGAGTCCCATTATTCGCTTCAAGAACGTTTTTCCGAGCAAGAAACGCGTCGGCCACATTGTTCATCCCATACTATACTTTGAATGTTGAAAAAATAAGTCCGTACTTCTAGGGTTGATATACATATGACAAAGACATTGAATATTTCTTGTAGCGTTTTATCAGAATTATCCTACTCCGATTTGTTTACTGAAGCGGTTACTTTTTTTTGGTAGTGTAATTTAAATCATTTTAATACTCCGGTATCACATGTCCAATGAAATGTAATTTCGGCCTCCGAATTAACCGGTACATTTTTCAAACAGGTCCATAACAACCGCCATCCGACGTCCCCAAGTCCTGGCTATTGCCTCCCACCCTCGTTCCCTTGAGCCAAAAATACAATCCAAATTGATGGGTCCAAGGATTGTATTCAATACTTCTACAGCACTATCGTTGTATTCTTTAAGGTAGATATTTCTATTCAAGTAGTAACACAACAAATACAGCAATTACATGAACCAGGCGTAATGTACAGCGATTCCTAGCCGTCGAAACGATGAATAGAAACTGGGTTACATTGACTCGACTGGATCGATAAGTTATTGGATGACTATTGGATAGTCGAACCGATACATTATTGTTACGTCATTTCTGCTCTTTTTTTTATCTCGTACATTTTTCCACCAGGTCAAGCGATCCAACATCCTGCCGTCCTTGCCAACGACCATTACTCTTACTTCATCGAGCAATAAACGAGAACACTATCGCCGAACTAGTCGAATGCACGTCATCGACTTGGCATGCGATCCAAGTCAGATGACGAAAAAATCAAGACTGCAGCAGTATCGCTTCATCCATTATTTTGATTACGACTCGAGCTCAGGTCTGAGTCAAGACAATGAAGCCCAGAATTGAGTTGAACCCTCCGATAACAGGTTCGTCGTACTATCTAGGCTAGAGATGTTGATTGCTACACTGACACTGGAAATGTGTTCAGAGAAGCGAATTAGACTTGGAGTTCAGCGGTTACGTGGCACGGTCACATGGCGTTAGATCTTTAGACTTTAGGGATGTCTTTGAAATACTAAACGTTAGTAGATTGTTCAGCGGAGCCGATAGCATCAAAATTGCATATTATTCCTAGCACGGTGGCATTGAGCATTCCTTCTGACGAAGAGACAGATTTCGTAGAATTTACAGTGCCTCACACGACAAACTTTCAGAATTAAACTGTACTTTTGTCAGTGACACAAATACGATTCAAAATGCCTGGATCTGCGTTTATTCGATTGATCATGTCTTTCAGAAAAATTCGTCGACTCTCCAGGGGCCCGATTCTGTTACCCCCTCTCCCTCGTTTGTCTATCTAGCAACCAATATCTATCAACAACGAGCAGATAGACAAACGACAAAGAGGGGGTAGTACGTTTCATTCGTACCGGTACGTAAAAGAAACAGAACCGGGCCCCAAGGTCTGGTCTATTCAATTTTTGGCGCACGTTCACCTAAAAGAGTCGTAGCTTTCGGATTTCAAAATTCTCCAGACCGACAACTGATTGATTTGTACTTGCTGAGCGATTCTTGGAGTGCTCTATCTAATTATTAACTTCGACGGATGCGCATACGAAAAGTCTGTTGTACCTCAGAGAGGGCTCGAAAGGGATATTTCACTCGTACTCGCTATTATTATTATTATTATTCTTTTTCTTCTTCTTCTTCTTCTTCTTCT
>JAEUYN010000207.1:0-94397 GCA_018257835.1 Euura lappo | reverse complement strand
GGGCTATTCACTCGGGAAGTCTTATGTACAGTGGTCTCGGAAGTCTTTGGAATTCTTCGGAATTCTTTGGAATTCTTCGGAATTCTTCGGAATTCTTCGGAATTCTTCGGAATTCGTCGGAAGTCTTCGGAATTCTTCGGAAGTCTTCGGAATTCTTTGGAATTCTTCGGAATTCTTCGGAATTGTTTGGAAGTCTTCGGAAGTCTTTGGAAGTCTTTGGAAGTCTTCGGTTAAAATTCGAAGAATTACGTAATACGCAACTGGTAGTCTTTGGAAGTCTTTGGAAGTCTTTGGAAGTCTTTGGAAGTCTTTGGAAGTCTTCGGTTAAAATTCGAAGAATTCCTCGTAATACGCAACTGGTAGTCTTTGGAAGTCTTTGGAAGTCTTTGGAAGTCTTTGGAAGTCTTTGGAAGTCTTCGGTTAAAATTCGAAGAATTCCTCGTAATACGCAAGTGGTAGTCTTTGGAAGTCTTCGGAAGTCTTCGAAAGTCTTTGGAAGTCTTTGGAAGTCTTTGGAAGTCGGAAGTCACCTGTACATCCAAAATCGAAGTGAATAGCCCCTCGATCTAACATCTCTATGTTTCCTAACATTTTCCATTGTTTTTCCGAAAACAGCATTATTCATCAATTTATAGAAATTTTTCTCAAAATCATTGCTGGATTTTTTTCTCAAATCGGTATTCAGATCTATGTATTTTTTGAGCCACGCGGCTTGTCTAAATTTTAAAACTCTGTGAACCTTGGTTAGTTTCATTCCTAAGCTCAAGCATTGCTTTAGAACTTTATAGTGAATCACATATTTTTCTTTCGAAAACAAATTAGTAATCAATTTCGGTTTCCCACATCCTGAGCCAGGAGGTGTGTAATGCACCGGGCACAGCGGTAAGTCTTTGTGAGATTCATGCAGTTCTTGTGGATATTCTAGATCAACTTCAAGAATGTATCCTACCGGTGAGTCATCAGGCACGTTACGAACGTCGATTTCATTAAAATTTGATACCCACTCGAATGAGCCGTACGGTAAAAAGAGGCTCATTGCTGCACCGTACAAATTATTCACGTCGAAATACATAAGGTAGGATTCTTCCTGTTGCGGATCGAATGCTGCGCCCATATATCTGTTATTGGCTTTAGCGTATCTATTCGAGCATTGGGCTACGCCGCCGCGAATACCCTTCTCGATAAACATTATCATATCAATATCAACCAGTAATTCTAATTCAATACCTGTGCACTTAGGCATTGCATCAAACGAGAGCCCTGGTGCGGTATAATAATGCAACGGGTCTAAATTGTACGTTTCCCAACAATTGAATCTAAAATTTTGAAAGATATCAGCTAAAAGCAAAATATCCGTGCGTAAATACAAGTCTGAATATTCTCCTAACGTTTTAATATCGAAAGCCTGCCAAACATTACACGCGTGTGAGTAATCACTCTGTGAAACGTCTGCATCATTCAATTCGGAATGAAACTTTTCGATGGTTGGTAACTGCTCTTCTTCGAGTTTATCCCAGCTGTCCACATATTCGTACGGAAACACACATTTTCTCGTTAGTAATTCAAACTCTTCGGAACTCTGACAATGCTTACGCGTAATTAGTTTTTGATTATTCCCCAAATATGACGCTAATTTTTCGAGACTGCTTGGCATAAAGCGAAACGAATCTAGGAATCTAGAGTTTATATCTGTTCCAGCAACAAATTTCGTGAAGGATATATACTTATTTTTGTTTATAGGTAGAAGGCTAATTCTACCTTCGAATGATGTAGCTAGTTCTTTAATTATAAAATGAGAGTCATATCCGGATAAATTATGGAAAATGACAGGAATACTGTATTCAGTTTTGTAATTCAGATTACATCCTTGATGTGCAGGACCGCGGTATTTCCCTGTAAAATGGCAGTGATCATGAATCTTTATATCCTCGTGAGCGAACGGTTTTTCACAAATATGACAAGTTTTAGCGAGATGAAATTCATTCACTTGAGTGGTAGTCAAAGGATCCATCGGTACAATCGTTTGAAACTGAAGTTTTAGCCAATTAGTCAATTCAAACAATTCGTTTACAAACCATTCGATACAATTTCGTCCACGATTGATTTTAAACTTCGAATATGAGTCATTGTACGCGCAATGGAAATAATACCCGATGCTATATGGAACGTGTTTCTGATACTTAGTTCTATTTCCTGACATATCATTGGTAGGTTGCAAAAGACACTCCAGATCAGCATATATGCAAAACGGTACATTTTCTTTGTATTTGAAATTTTGAAATTTCAGAATCTTCTCCCTCTTGCTCGGTAAGATAACCTTATTTTTATTCAAATTAAAACAATCCGATGAATGTTTGTTCAGAGCGTTCTCTGAATTGAAGTGGCTCAAGCATCTATCGCATAGCCAAGTTCGTCCGTTATGTTTGGAAATTTGAGCATTCAACAGTCGAGACAGGCTCCGAATCCAAGCGAAGTGGTACACACGGCTATCTTCAAGTTCCTCTATATCGTTATCATCATGGTCCAAATCAGTCTCTACCACGAGAAGATGAATGACCGGCTTATCTGATTTGTACCGGCTCAAATAAATCGGTACTAACTCAGTACCCCTGTCTTGTTCTATACCATAAACATTAATCGAAAGGTTGTTCAATTTTTCAAATTTTGGAATGCTGTCCAGAGACATTGGAAAATTTAACCCATCATACCTTAGCACTGAGCTGAAATGTGGATACGAACTTGTTACGCTTGAATTGATATCTGTGGGAAAGAGTGCAGCTGTAACCGACCAAAGAAAACAATACGAGTCGGTATTCCTAATGTTTACAACCGCCTTCTTGTCGCGTATGTACTTCGGTAACTCTGTGTAAGTGAACAGTCCGCCTTGTAGTGGTACATATCTGTTCATATTCACAGACAAGTTTATGATCTCCACCAACGACCAGCCAGAATCCTTCTCCTGGAAGTCCTCCACCTTAACCATCAATTTTTCTCGCACGTTCTCGTTGAACCAATCGTTGATATTCGTTGATTCAAGAATGATCGCATTTTTGGTATTGAAAAATTTGATTTCTTCAATTACTTCATCATTCTTGGTGAGACGATACTTGCAAGATAAGATGGTGTTTGCTTTCAAACTTCCTTCTTTTTGTAGAGCATTCTTCAGTCTCGTGACAACCACTTTTTTTGAGTCCTCCAAAAATGTCACGAAGTCCTTATGTTGTAAATTTGTGACTACGCCAGTTCTGATCCGTCCCTCAAAAGCAGTCTCAAGGTCTGCCCACTGTACCCGATCGCTTCTTTTTTTCTCCGTACACCATCACCCACTTTCAGACAACTTTTAAATTTTGCTGTTAACGATTTCAAAATTCCGATCGTTGTTAAGATTCTTGTTTTTTGTCCAACGGTTGAAGCTGTTTCTCGTAAAATTTTATTCAAAAGCCGAACGTTCTTTGTACCGAATCTGATCCACTTTTGAATTTCAACTATTGAACGTTTATCTTGAAGAATTTTATACGCTTGCTCCATTATTTCAATTAGTTTAAGACATTCGTTAGCTTCCATTGTTGCTGATATGCGCCCTAGAGCTCGGGTAAATAATCAATGAATCATACACAGCTCTGAATGCTCTTTTATAGCGTGTGACAGCAGTGAAATTTGATCCTTATACTTAATTTGCGGAGAACCTGTAGATCGAAGATTCGCAAAGCCTTCGACGGAAAATCTAACCGAATAATTGAAGAAAAGTTATCACATGAAATGATCACAGACGCAAAATTTTGTTTTCATGAAAAATGGATGGAATAATCTGAAAAATATTCTGCAGGCCACAATCGAATATTCGAGAATTCGGGTGAAGGTTCGTGGCTGCATCGAGCGCCTCTTGCTATCTTAGGTATCGGTTACCGCTATAAACAATGCCGGTAGAGCCGTGGGACACAGCATCGAAAGTTCGAGAGGGTTCTAGAGCCGGACCATGTTTGCAATTATAACCCTAAACATAAGATAGGGCTTATAAAGACCGCGATTCTTCGTCGATCATGAATCAGTCGTCCTGAGACAGTCAGTGAGTGTAAGTGTCAAAAGTGGCTACGGATTATTATCTTCGTGAATAGTTTTTTTTTTCTTTTGCAAATCTCAGAAAATATTTTTCCAAGATTCAATTCCCTCTTCAGCTTATACCCCTAAAAATTTTAGAAATTGTTTTATCCCGTCAAATTTGAAGCAGTGACGTTTTAAAATTTTATTTACTTTCACTAATATTTTTTTTCTTCCATCGAATCTGAATTCAGCGCGAGCTGGGGAACGGTGTCTCGAAGCTAAGAGAAAAAAACTGAAGAAAAAAAAATATAAGCGCGGGTAAGTCGTACTGTAATCTATCTAGAAAATAAGCTGATCAGTCAAATTTTGAAAATTGATAGCATTCCACTTTCCTTATGAGATATAACAGCAGATCTCTTCAAACCTTACTATCATGATTAATTTTTTTAAATGAATAGTTCTCCTACATCTATGATGCTAATTATAATTAACAAAGGTCTTGATAGTAAAACAAGAAAAAATCTTGTTCTTTCTAGACATGGAATACGTCACGGTGCTAGACAGGTACCGCGTACCTCAAGCATGGGTACAAGGAAACAACGCTGAGGATATCATCGCGACGCTCGTAGTGTTGGAGGCACTCAGTGGAATACGTGATCCGGATTCAACGAAAGTGACGTTCATTGAATATATGAACGTATTTACCAAACTAGAAATTGATGATGAAGATCGCGTTTGGTTCAAAATCTATAATCTCATGGGTTGAAATCCCCCTACTAAAAAAAGTAGTCTTTTGTAGAATTAAAATTATGTATCCCTTTTCACTTTTCATAAAACAATAAATTTGATCATCTTTTGTAGAAACAAATAAATTTGATCATTCAAAACTATACATTCAATTTTTTCTGACCACAACCTTAGCATGAACAATTGATATCATTTCGGTTGCATGTACTTAGGAGCTAATCTATACAGATTGCAATTGGAATAGTGTGACGATGGAATGGATTTACGTAGGGAATTGTGTAATAAATGTAGGTTTACTCTGTAGAAATAGTTTTTCACAATATATTTTTCTTCAAGCTTACATATTTCATTCATCTACTGAAGCGTAGACAATAGTTTCACGTTTTTATTTATTTATTATTTTTTTTTTTGAACGTGAAAAAAAAATCAGAATGTACAGAGACTTTTTCTTAATCGACGCAATCAAATTCAACTTGATTATATAGGCCTCCACAATATTTCATACATAGTTTATTATTTTCACATGCGCTGGTCATCTTCAGAAGGAATTCTTCATCGTCAACGAACACCTTCACCACTCGAGCTGGTAGAAAAACAGTGAACGCTCCGTCCACTTCAGCAACGATTCTTGTTCCAAATTTGGTTTTTACTTTCCGCAAGTCCGTTATTTGGTAACTGTTACCAACTTCGAGGTCCACCAATTTCTTCGTCGGCAGGAATTCCTCCAGTCTTCCGATTTTGGTCAGTTTTGTTAGATCCATGATTCACGTTGAAATATTGATATTTTTTTAACTTTTTCGTCACTTTATCGATATCTGATTTACTTTGAATTAACTGTTTGATTTCTTCAATATTCTTCAGTAGCACGTCAATTCTTACTTTTAGTTCACGACGCTTGTGAGCGATTTGCATTACTCAGGGTATAATTGTGGAATGATATTGCATCGAAAAAACGTATCGTTTTTATAGACCTCCACCCTCACCACTATCCTTCTAGAACCATCCTTTGCAAGCTGCAGTCTCGAAAGTTCGATTTAGCAGGTTCGAACGTGTCAATTCTAGGAATCGTCAACCGTTGCAAGTCTGACGCAATCCTTTGTCCGTTGGAACGAAGCTTCTGGAACCCTACGGGTACCGTGAGAGAATTCGCCGTCAGTCGTTAGATTTAGCAGGAAAATTCTAGGAATTGGCAACCGTTGAAAGGCTGACGCAATGCGAAGAAGCTTCGAGAACGGGGTGCCGTGAAAAATCTTCGAATCGCACCGCGAGAGAAGCTTCCAGACGAGGCCGATTACGTCATTGTCAGGGTTCGGGTCTTAGCTAAGACGACGGTCCGCCGATAAAAATGTCGAGGCGTGACGTCATAAGTACAGACGATAAGGCAGAGAGGTCCCGACGGTCGGTAAAGAGTTCGCGGCGGTCGATAAGAAAAAAGGGTTCGAATCTCAGCTAAATACACGGGGCTAAATGGCAGCTACGTCGGTAACGCAGCTCGCAACGACATCTACCGTGCTTCGCGGTCGGTAACAGTCTGCCTCTCGGCCGGTAAAATGACGTCATCAGCGACGTGACGTCACCATCGAACCTTCCAGAAATGGTTCGCGTCTCGGCTAAACTCGGTCGGTAAGTGTCGGTAACGGGATCTGTATCCAGAACTCTCCTAGCCTATCTACTGTTATGATTGGTGGCCGGTGAAATAATGAAAATAAAAAACAGCACGCCCTAATGAAAATTCAGCTTTTTGAGAATCACTGGAATATGATTCATCATATTCAGAAAAATAATTGGACAAAACAAGTAGCTCCCAAATAGTGCACGCTTACATTGTAACGATTGCAATCGTTTTAGTGATCGTAAGTCGTAATGAAACGAACCATGATACAGAAAAGAAAAAATATAAAATGGAAAATTCATGACTTGCTCATGTGTACGAATGAACGATGTGTGAAATCAGAAATTATAATTTGATTAGATTTGGAAAAAATCTACCATATTTCTCGAATTTTTGTCATTTATAAATATGTGTTGGGTTTCGTGCGCGTTCTTGGATCAGTAGCTTCATATCTTTTCTAATTCATTCATAATATCTGTGAGCGGAATGGTATGAGTGCGAGAGAGAGAGTGAGAATAGAACAAGGAAGAATGGAAGACGGGTGACCGACAGGTGAGCGAGAGGCGCGTGAAAGGAAGAGAGGGAATGAGATAGGGTATGGTATGACTGGATGAGGCCGGATTAGGCAGTATGAAAGTGATAAGAATAGGAGAACGACGCGTGGGAGATATTGTAGTTTGTAAAGTAAAAGAATAAAGGAAATAGAAATAGTATTGTATAAATACGGAGTAACTTGATTTAATAATCGTAAAGGCCCCATCCTAACATAATCAGAAGTGGGATTACTGAGCGTTTTCGGGAGTGGAAAGTTCACGGAGAGTACGAGGTACGGGCGACGAGAACGCGTGGTGCGGGTAAAGGCACGATACACGGGTGTCGGCGTACGGGTACGGGCGGTGAATGGTCCGAAAATGTTTAATAATCAGCCTAACGGACAATTGAATCGACACAACGCGAATCATAGTAGCCTACAGTTTTTGGGTGGAGGAATCGTGGCAGGCGGACATGTTGCGTCTGGCGGACATGATGATCGTAGTGCACACAGTATGTCGACGGTAAACGGACAGGGACACGCGATGAATGGTGCCGGGACGAACGCAGGAAACGCGGGATTCGCGGAGAATGCAGGAACCCCAGGACACGCAGGAGTCACGGGTAACCCTGGAAACAGCGGGGACATGGGAAATGCAGGAGACGCGACAAACGCAGGAATGTTTCAGCTTGTAACGCAGCTGATAGCGCAAAATCGTGAGATGATGCAGGCGTTAGTTGGCGTAGCACAAATAGATCGTGGAAGATCCGAAATGCCGGCGCAAGTAGCGCCTAATCCGAGCGGTCTTCTTGGGAAATTGGATGGCCAGAGTGGTTGTAAAGCGGCACAGGATTGGCTAGACGATCTGGAATACGTGGCTCGAACGCATGGATGGACGGAGGACTACATGCTATTGATGGCGACGAATCATCTAATCGGTACAGCGCGACAGTGGTGGTCAATGAAGATGAAAAGTACGACGACATGGTCACACTTCCAGGTTCGATTCAGACGGGCGTTCATCGGCGAAAAGAGCCAATCAGATCGATGGCGTGAAATGGAAGCGAGGAGACAAAACGCTAAAGAACCAACCACCAAATACGTGATGGATAAATTGGCCCTATGTAATGCACCCAGGCTGACGTTTCAGGAGACAAAACAGCAAGTGTTACTCGGACTGCTATCCCAGGACGTCTATATGCAGATGTTGGCCCGACAACATGATGACGACGACAAGCTGTTGGAGGTCATCCTGGAAGCTGAAAATCTCCAGGAAGCACGAGCGCGAGCAACACACCAGGGTGGACAAGGAGGCAGCATCGCATCCTTCGTGCCTGCGAGACCCGTAGCAAACGTCTCGGACAATAACAGAAATACAGGCATAACCACACAGTGGAACTGCTATCGGTGCGGGGAAGCGGGACACTTAGCTCGTGATTGTCCGGGCAAGCGTCGAATAATCTGCTATCGATGTCAGCAAGAAGGGCATACAGCTGATAAATGCCCGACGGGCAGCGGATCGACGTCTACAACCACGGGTGCAGGACAGAGCACGAATCCCGGTAGAACAGGGACAACAACAATACAAACCCCAAGGCAAGCATGTACAGCGGTTCCGTATGAATCTGCAACGTGCAGACCCATCGTGAAAGACGTGCATGTCAACGGATCCCCAGCTGTGCAAGGGTTGATCGACCAAGGCAGTTCGGTGTGCCTGATAACAGCCTCCGCAGCCATAGCCGGAAGGTGGAGAGTGGATCCGATTCCACCGAACAAATCGATCCAAGTACACGGAGTTGGCGGATCAGCTGCTCCTTTGGGGACAATCCAGGCCTGGATCGAGATCGACGGTGTGACGGGCGGGGAAGTGGAAGTGCTCGTGTTACCGGACACAGTACAACCTTACCCCCTGATAATCGGTCGGTCGTGGACGGAACAAGACGGCATAACGTACGTGCGCGATTCGTGAGGTCTACGGTTCGGGCGAGACACGCGAAGTGACATGACCGATCCGTATAACGTGCCAAGTGAGACAGTGACAGTTAGAGCCGCGGAAGACACGATTATCCCGCCAGGATCTTCGACACTAGTCGACGCGATCGTAGAGAGCTGTCACGTGCGCGTACAAGTCGACAACACCGACGCGCGCGAGTGTGTTGTGAAATCGGGACAGGTATTGGCGCCAGTTTCTGACTCAATTCAAAACAATGACCGTGTCACTGACACTGAGATCGAATCGGACATAACCGCGGATCATTTGAAGATCGGTCTTGCGACGCTAGGGGAGCAAGATGAATTGCTGGCACTAGTGCGTGAGTTTCGCGATTGTTTCGCGTTGCATTTAGGCGAACTAGGATGCACCGACCTCATTGAGATGGACATTAACGAAGTCGAGGGTGCTCAACCAGTGCGTGCGAAGCCGTACCGAGCGGCACCGCACGAACGAGAAACGCTGCGACAAATAATCGGCGAATGGAAGAGACTTGGAATAGTGCGGGAAACAAAATCACCGTATGCTAGTCCGGTCTTTTTAGTGGGAAAAACAAAAGCTCTTGCACGAGTGGTTGCCGATTATCGACGTCTGAACGAACAGACGGAGAAACAAAGCTTTCCGATCCCGAACATAGACGACGGATTAATGTATCTGGCGGGCTGCAGGTTGTTTACGACGCTGGATTTGACACAAGGATATTTACAAGTGCCCCTTAGCGAATCAGCTAAGGCAAAAACAGCGTTCATCACTCCAGATGAAACAGGGGAGTTTCAACGTATGATGTTTGGGCTGACAAACGCACCTTATGAGTTCTGCAGACTCATGAGCCTGGTACTGAAAGACCTGAAGCGTGGCACCGCTGTCGGGTATATGGACGACATAATCATCCCAGCGGTAGACTGGCCAGACATGCTAAAACGACTCAGAGCGGTCTTCGAAGCACTCCGACGAGCGAAGTTGACACTGAACCCTAAAAAGTGTCAGTTTGGTATGACCCGGGTGGAGTACTTGGGACATGTGATCGTCGACGGAAACCTTCAGCCAGGACCGAAGTAAGTGGAAGCGATTCGAAATTACCCGGTACCGAGAAACGTCCATGACGTTCGACGATTCACGGGACTAGCGAGCTTTTTCAGGAGATTCGTGCCCGATTTTGCCAGAAGATCAGATGCTCTGACGCGACTGACGAAGAAGGACGAACCGTTCGCGTGGAACAGGGAACAAGTTTTGGCGTTCGACGACATCAAAACCGCTCTTACGACAGAACCAACCCTCGCTTTGTACAACCCGCGAGCGTACACGGAATTACACACGGATGCAAGTGCAGTGGGAATCGGAGGGATGCTGCTGCAAAAGGGATCAGACGAACAGCTGCACCTGGTATACTGCGTATCGAAGAAGACAACACCAGCAGAATCGATGTATCATTCCAGCAAACTGGAGGCGCTGGCCATGACATGGTGCGTCGATCGATTACGGCCGTATCTAGTGGGGATTCCGTTCACCATAGTCACCGACTGCCAGGCGCTAGTGTATCTTAACGCGAATAGAACGACGGTACCCCAGGCCGCAAGGTGGTATGATTTGCTACAAGAATACGAGGTAGAGATCAAACATCGGGCTGGTGAAAAGATGGCACACGTAGATGCACTCAGCCGTGCCCCGGAAGGAGAGTCAACTGATACGTGGGAAGAAATCACAGATCATCGATGGGCATTCGTCACGCTAACGGAAGCAGAGTACGGGCAAGCCTTACAGCGCAGTGACGAACAAATACAAGACTGGATTAAGCTGTGGGAAAAAATACAAGCGAATCCGAGAGACAAGAGAGCCGGACTAGTGAAAGACTTCGATGTTAGTGCGGGTTGTTTGTATCGCATCGCGAAGGAACATGAGAGAGAGAACTGGTTACTAGTGATACCGCGAGTGATGCGTAAGAGCATTGTTGTCCGATTTCACGATGGACTAGGACATTTCGCGACGGACAGAACCGTGCTAAAAATACGAGAGCATTACTGGTTCCCAGACATGAAGCGGTACGTTCGTCAACACGTACGCTTGTGTCCTGAGTGTGTGCTAATGAAAGGTACGACGGGAAAGCAGGCCGGCGAACTGCACCCGATCCCGCCGGGAAAACGACCGTTTGAGGTGATCCATATAGATCACCTAGGACCGTTCGTAAAAAGCAAGAAACGACACTCTCACTTGTTCGTTACCATAGACAACCTCACGCGTTTTGTGCGCCTGTATCCGACCAGGAGCACAAAATCGGCGGAGACAATCTCGGCGCTCGAGATCTTTGTATTAGAACACGGGATACCGCGTAGAATCGTATCGGATCGCGGAACTTGTTTCACATCGGGTGAATTCGAAGAGTTTTGTACGCGTCACGGGGTGCTGCATACTCTAAACTCACCGCGTCACCCTCAAGCAAACGGTATGGTGGAGCGTGTGAACCGAACGGTAGTACCTGTGATCGCGGCTTTAACCCGCGACGGAGAAACAAACACCTGGGACGAAGAAATAAAAACCGTAGAGAGAAATCTGAACGTGGCTATCAACAAAACAACAGGACGAAGCCCGTTCGAACTTCTGTACGGATATAAACCAACGCACGTAGACGGGGCATTACAGGGCCTCACCGACATCCCGGAAAACCAGCAGGCGTGGACAGATCCACGCCAACTACAGGATGAAGCGAGAATAAGGATAGCGGAGGAACAGAGAAAAGCCAAGGTCAGGTATGACGCCCGACACATCCAATTCAAATATGATGTAGGCGAAGTGGTGTTCATGCGACGAGCACCGACGCACACAGGCGTGTCAACAAAGTTACAGCCAAAATACCGAGGACCCCTGGTTATCACGGACGTCTTACCAAGTGATACGTACAAGGTTGTGCAGTTGAGTCCAGAAGAGGGGTACACCTATGCCTCGACCGCACACGCATCACAATTGAAACCGTGGCGACTGCCAGACCCCGAGGACTCGCCAGAAGATGAGACGCCAGGCGTGCCAGGACAACAGGACACTGAGGTTAATCTTGATGAAACAGAGCCAATCGAAGAAGAGGCCCAAGATCCAGCGAATGAGCTCGAAGAGAACGAGCCATTCGAAGCTGAAAACCCAGGGCTGGACGAAGTAGAAGAGGCTGAGATCGACGAAGTCGCGGAGACTGGAAACGAGGAGGGACTGGACGAAGCAGGCGAGGAGGAGCATAGCGAAGACGAATCTCGCGAACATGCTTCCGTGAGCGACAACGCGCAGACGCTCCCGCGACGAAGCGCGCGCGAACGGCGTCCGCCAAATAGATTTAGCAATGAGTAGGCTAAGACGGAATGAATGGGAGAATGAACGAATGAAATGAGAAAACGAAATGAGTGAATGAGAATGGAATGCGTGAATAAGAACATAGGATTAATTATAAAGTAAAAGGGAATGAAGTATACGTAAGGAAAGGGGTAAGATTGTTTAGGCCCCTGATAGAATAAGATTAAGGTTGGGCAGACGAGGACGTCTGCATTGCAGGATGGCCGGATGTGAGCGGAATGGTATGAGTGCGAGAGAGAGAGTGAGAATAGAACAAGGAAGAATGGAAGACGGTCGACCGACAGGTGAGCGAGAGGCGCGTGAAAGGAAGAGAGAGAATGAGATAGGGTATGGTATGACTGGATGAAGCCGGATTAGGCAGTATGAAAGTGATAAGAATAGGAGAACGACGCGTGGGAGATATTGTAGTTTGTAAAGTAAAAGAATAAAGGAAATAGAAATAGTATTGTATAAATACGGAGTAACTTGTTTTAATAATCGTAAAGGCCCCATCCTAACATATCTTTGACTCATTTTCGAGTGTCTAGTGATCAAATAAATTATCTTTCTCATTCTGAAACCAGAAAAAATGATGTACCCTCAAGAATCAATAAGATGCCATTAGATGAAACATTCGGATTACTATCCCTAATTAATTTGTTTTCTTCGGTCCCGCTTCCAGCAAAAAATCGAGGTTTTACTGTAAAAACAAAACATAACCGCGATTGTAGATCGCGGTACCCCTGCATCTTGCTCCACCACTGCTCGACAATTGTTTGTTAAAAATATGTGCTTACTTCTGGACGAAAGCCTCTCTCCCCGATCGTACCGTTTTCTTGTTTTTTAGCGCGCCCATTTTTCGTCTGCTAAACACTCACTTTCGTTTCTACTAAACTGTAAAAAAATGCCGAATCTATTCCGCGTCTAGCGTACCGCGCGGGCTAGACACAACTGGCTTACTATCGCCACCTATCATGTTAATTTTGGTCAAATTCATAAATTCGCTGTGAGCTCCGTCGAAATTCAGGAGAAGAGAGACGGCCTGAGACACCGATCTACCAATGCGAAAAAGAGAGATATCGGTTGACAATGGGAGCTTTCCAACGAGACACACACGCTAAGGCATTGTGATACCATTGGTCCTTTCCCTTCGATCCGACCAATCATGTCGGTGTGTGCCTGAGCGTGTCTGCTTTTTTGCATTGTTGGAAAACTCGCAACATTTTCAGCTAGTTTCGGAAGTCAGCCTCATGTCTAGTAAACTATGAATTACCGTTTTTCAGGGTTTTTTTCATGTCATATTTTATTGGTTTACGGACAAATAATTTGGTTATTTCTTATTCATATTTCATTTCGATAAAAATTGACGGACGGACGGACTGAAAATTACAACCACGTGACGCCGCCCATACCAAGATTTCAAAACAATAAAATTCAATTGCATGTAACTTTTGTAATTATCATTTTTTACCAAATCGGAAGAAAACGACCTAATTATCTCAAGTTACGATACGTTATGCACATAAAAAGTGGACAAAAAATCGTGCACTCTCAAGCTTATTTATTTATTAATTCATTCTTCCATGTGTTCGAGAACGCGAACTGGTCGTCTACTCAGCCAATACGAACGGACTTTATAATTCCTCGCGCATGCGCGATTCGCAGCGGAACACAATAATTACGATTAATTAGATGAACTGAGGAAACCCGAAAAATTTTTTGATGAGAAAAAATTATCAGGCGCCCCGGGAATCGAACCCGGACCTCCTGGATGCCAATACGGGGACTTATACCACCAGACCACCTGGCCGCCCGTAGAACCTTGCCTTCAATTTTATTCTCATCATTTCTCGGCTCAGATTCGTTCTCTTGTGCGGTTCGTGTTTACTATATTAGAGAATCTTGGCTACCGCACACTATATGATGTTATGATACTGTTGTACATATACTGTAGTATACGTTTAGTGAGTGAGTGGATGCCCTCACGTCACTATCGGTATAGACAATGGTCTATAAACCTATTTATACTGCAGAATGCAGACACTTGATGCCATGTGAAACGATTAATTAAGACACTATCGGTATAGACAATGGTCTATAAACCTATTTATACTGCAGAATGCAGACACTTGATGCCATGTGAAACGATTAATTAATCTTAATTAATCGTTTCACATAGCATCAAATGGACAATGGTCTATAAACCTATTTATACCGCAGAATGCAGACACTTGATGCTATGTGAAACGATTAATTAAGATTAATTAAGATTAATTAAGATTAATTAATCGTTTCACATGGCATCAAGTGTCTGCATTCTGCAGTATAAATAGGTTTATAGACCATTGTCTATACCGATAGTGACGTGAGGGCATCCACTCACTCACTAAACGTATACTACAGTATATGTACAACAGTATCATAACATCATATAGTGTGCGGTAGCCAAGATTCTCTAATATAGTAAACACGAACCGCACAAGAGAACGAATCTGAGCCGAGAAATGATGAGAATAAAATTGAAAGCAAGGTTCTACGGGCGGCCAGGTGGTCTGGTGGTATAAGTCCCCGGATTGGCATCCAGGAGGTCCGGGTTCGATTCCCGGGGCGCCTGATAATTTTTTCTCATCAAAAAATTTTTCGGGTTTCCTCAGTTCATCTAATTAATCGTTTCACATGGCATCAAGTGTCTGCATTCTGCAGTATAAATAGGTTTATAGACCATTGTCTATACCGATAGTGACGTGAGGGCATCCACTCACTCACTAAACGTATACTACAGTATATGTACAACAGTATCATAACATCATATAGTGTGCGGTAGCCAAGATTCTCTAATATAATAATTACGATGTAATCTTCGATTATAAATTCTTTTAATTCTATCCCACCACCACTGTTTCACAAGTGGATGCACATTTCTAAATATAACGTGTAGTTCGTATACTAAGGATCGGTTTAGCGGCCAGGTGGTCTGCGTTTGCACTTGGTTCATTTTCAAAGACTTCACGAACGCGCCCTCGTAATAGGCGTCATGGTCCTCGTTTCCGTTTCTCGGTCACTTCTCGACCAGAGACGAACTGCGGCGGACGTGTCGGTGCTAGGAAACAAAAAAGAAGAAAGGATGTCGACGAACCGCAATCCGACTGCATGGCCGGAAATAGCAGCAAAATGTCAGTACTTATCCACGACTATTGAAAATGTAAAATATACAAAATCAGCCACATTCCATGAAAGTTGACCGCACCTCGCCACACGTGTCTGAACGGCAACGATTGATCTCTTGGTACTTACGTTTAGTATTGACCATATTCAAGAATGATCACGTCTTGTTACCTAACTATGAAATATACATATTCGCCAATGTGTCCGAATTGGTCTCATTAGAAGATTATTACGATATTTGTACGGACAATACGTGAAGCTATTCCGCGGCGTGGTTTTTTTTTTTTTTGTAGACGAAGAATGCTAATGCTCGAATTCATCATCAACGCACCACGGTCAGTTGTAGGTCCTTTATAGGCTATATACTGTAACGTGGCAGCTTCGGCTCGCCTCGTTACTAAAGGCTCCCTGAACCCTAGACGGTAAGTAAATTCACTTTCCTAGGAGTGACTGTGTGAGCGAATGAATCTGAGCGAATCTTCACCTAGGAAACAGTAGAAACCGAAAAAAGCTCCGAGCGGCGACAGAGACAGATATGGGTTAATGAATTTGTTAGTAATTCTTTTTGTTATTCCTAAAAATTCTCTTGAGGTAACCCGTTTCCCGTGGGGAACTACGAACGACTATTGAAAGGCATGGAAAAGACTCAGAGGTGAGAGACAAACCCAGGGAGGTACGCAGGCAAAGAACGAGTCCGGGGAAACATAATCACGAGACGGTATCTGACCGCTCACCACCGAGGGACAAGGTAGCGAAGGTCCTTTTGCTACCGAGAAACACCGTGAATCCTCCCCAGGACAAGGACCCGCCTGCAAAAAGACAGCCCGCAGCACACGGCAGTGACACCGCTCCGCATAACTCTCAGGAGTTAAAGGGTTTCCCGAAATTCGCCAAGAGGACGACACTAACTGATCATAGCATTAAGGTAGTTGTGCTGCTAAGTGCGTTTTCTATAAAAACGGCTGAAATTTTGACCACACTTTCATTTACATGAAATCTAGTTGTACGAATTATTTCAGAATTTTTTGCCGTCTGGAACGCGAAATAATGGCACTCAAAGTTGGAACTTTTCACACGCGTTCCCCATGTTACGTATATGGAAACCGCATATCGCTAATTTTAGTGTGAAAACTGTTCTATGGATTGTTACGAAAAACTAGGATATGATGGAAGGATATTTCAGGAATGCTAGTATAAAAAGTCCGATTAATATACCGTTTAGTTTCGCTGGTACAACAATAATAGTCACTCGATCCGCACTAACTTTTAGCGTGGAAAGAGTAGCCGGGTGCGAGTGCGCGCGCATCGGTATACAGAGCGCGAGAGAGAGCGGTCCCCTGTGCGAGTGTGTGAGAGCGGTTTGACTACAAACCCAACCAAAAGTTCACGGCACATAGCCTATACCACTCAGTGACTTGAGCACGCACTGCGCGCGCGATTTGTTAGTCCGACTGTCGCGGCACAACTACCTTAAGAGCATGCTACACTCATTTTTTACTCTTTTTACCGACCTTACCGGGTTTTCACTGATAGCAAAGCCTACGCATCGCGAGCGCGGAAAAGGAACCAAGAGTGCAATTGTAAATGGAATTCCGAAGATATATATCGGAAAACTTCTTTGTTTCATGCAACAATGAAGACGTATTCTTTTAAACTGCACAAAATGGTAATTGTTTGTGCAGTTTTCAAGAATACGTCTTCATTGTTGCATGAAACAAAGAAGTTTTCCGATATATATCTTCGGAATTCCATTTAGAATTGCACTCTTGGTTCCTTTTCCGCGCTCGCGACGCGTAGGCTTTGCTATCAGTGAAAACCCGGTAAGGTCGGTAAGAAGAGTAAAAAATGAGTGTAGCATGCTCTTAAATAGAGCATAAGGAGGGGGTGCTGGACACCTCGCTCGTCACCGACACTCTGGCGTTAGCTGTTGTAACGGTCAGGCGTGTAATTCTGTAGAGAGAGAGAGAGAGTCCTTGAGTTTTTGGTTGAGAGTTTGTTTGTGGAGAGTTTTGAGAGTTTTGTGAGCATCAGGAGCCCGAGGAGGTCTGGTGCTGATTTTTGCTGAGCTGGTTGTTCTGTTAACGTAAGTGGCTTTATTTTACCTGTGGTAAATCTGAACGGATCCCTTGAGTCTGAATTATATCTGCGGTCTGAGAATAGACAAAATTTGTGTTCCTTGGATCTCAAGTTCAGATTGATATTGAGTTTCGAATTGCCGACCGAAGCCAGAGTTTGTAAAATGGGTTATTAGAGAATTTTTATTGTTAATTTTTGAGTTCTGAATAGAGTCTTTTCCGCGCGGAGGGTTTCGCCTCGTAGCGCTGTTCGCCATTTTGTCTTTGTCGTTGCCTCGTGGCTCTTAGCGGAGAGTCAGACACGCCAGAGTCCTGTAGGGTTTCTTATTTGCCTTTAGAGGAGATACTTTATGAGAATTATTGCCTTGGTGGCTTGTTAATTAATTATTGTTAATTTTTCGGTATTCTGATCCCTCGCGGGATAGCATTAAGAGAAGTTGGGAAGTCGGCGGTTCGCTTCCCGAATCGTTGAATTTGAAATCGGCGTAGCGTTGGTTTGTTTACCTTCTTCCCGGAGCTCGGTCTCGCCTCACGAGAGCCGCGCGAGGCCTGTAGCGGTCAGAGCGAGGGGCTATTCACTTCGATTTTGGGTGTACAGGTGACTTCCGACTTCCAAAGACTTCCAAAGACTTCCAAAGACTTCCGAAGACTTCCGAAGACTTCCAAAGACTACCAGTTGCGTATTACGAGGAATTCTTCGAATTTTAACCGAAGACTTCCAAAGACTTCCAAAGACTTCCAAAGACTACCAGTTGCGTATTACGAGGAATTCTTCGAATTTTAACCGAAGACTTCCAAAGACTTCCAAAGACTTCCAAAGACTTCCAAAGACTTCCAAAGACTTCCAAAGACTTCCAAAGACTACCAGTTGCGTATTACGAGGAATTCTTCGAATTTTAACCGAAGACTTCCAAAGACTTCCAAAGACTTCCAAAGACTTCCGAAGACTTCCAAACAATTCCGAAGAATTCCGAAGAATTCCAAAGAATTCCGAAGACTTCCGAAGAATTCCGAAGACTTCCGACGAATTCCGAAGAATTCCGAAGAATTCCGAAGAATTCCAAAGAATTCCGAAGAATTCCAAAGACTTCCGAGACCACTGTACATAAGACTTCCCGAGTGAATAGCCCCTCGGGTCAGAGTTGTTATTAATCTTGTTAATATAGTTTACTAGAATACGGGTTCGCTTCACGAACCTTGAGAGAGGATTATCACCTTGGGTGATACTGATTATTGTTTTTTTGAGTATTATGTTTTTGATTTTTTTTTCCTTTGGTTAATTTAGTTGTAAGAATGATCTCTGAGGCTCGTTAATTTTATTGATTGGTTAACCCGGGCCTGTCGGGAGATTAAATTCTTTTGTTTATTGTTCCGAGACCTCAGCCCTGAGCTGCCTTGTTTATTTGCTTTTTGCTGCTTTTTCTGTTCTTCAGAATTTCCCTTGGAGATTCATTGTCTTTTATTGAATAAATTGCTAGTTATTTTGTTTGCCTTGAAATCTGAGTTTGTTGCTGCCAACCCCTACTTCTCCCCTCCATCTCGGCTTGCCGTAACGTTTCCCCGCCCGTCTACCAAATACTTTTCTCACACCCGGTCGCAAAATGCCACTTTTCATACCTCTTGAGCGGGCGCAAAACAGATCTTTTCGGCCCTCGGGCGGAAATGTGCTTTGCGCCCGCCTAAAGCGGGCGCAAACGACTCTTTTCCTGCCCTCGGGCGCAAAGTTCCGTTTTGCGCCCGCTCACTCGGTCTGAAAAGAGGCATTTTTGCAGACCAGGTGTTGAGAAAAAAATCGTGTGCAACACGGGCGCAAGGCTATTTTGGCGAGTGTGATTGCAGTACACTCGCCTTCGGCTCGTACTGCAAATTTCACACTCGAAAAATAGTGTTTTGCGCCCTTGATACACAATGTACTATTGCTGCCGGCCGCTTTTGTTTTGTTTTGCATAAGGTTTACAGATTCTGAGGAGAGTTGATGCGGAAGGCATCTGGCGCCCAAAACAACCCCTGCTTTACCCGTCGAGTCGATACGGCAGATCCGTATCGACCCGTCTGATTAGAATATTGATTACCTTGGGGGTCGATCATATCGACCCGGCTTGATATTAGAAATTACAGCGACCCCGTGAGTCAGTGAGTAGAGATTTATTTTCAGGTCTTCCCAGTGAAGGACTTGCGCTCAGACGCGGGCCTGAGTCGCTTGTATAAAAAGTCCTCGTCACAATACATAAAAGATAACAGGTCGCACATGTAATGCAAACATCCGAGACAAATGTTCCCTGTTTTCAAGTTCTTTGTGCATTTTCCATTCGCTCTATTCTTGCTGTGGATGTGTTTCGCTGATATATACCGCAATTAAACATGGATGCGGCCGGCCACTTGGTTTAGCAGAGATGGCGGCGGCGTGAACGTAGATAGCCAGTGGACTAACTTGATTTTGTTCAATCGCGCCGTAAAGCGCGATGCAATTTCTGCACGGAAACTCAGGGGAGCAGTGTTGGGTAGCTGCAAATTACGTAGTGTAATTGATTACATTTACATTATAAATTACAATTGTAATGGTTGATGGATTTTGGTTACATCATCATTATTAGAGTACATTTGTCATTGATTTTTTTTCATTACAAATCATACATTGTAATTGTAACAAAACAAAAGATATTGTGATTAGTAATTTTTAATTAAGTAATTACAAGTTCGCCTAACACTGGTATAAGAGTATTATAGGGAATGTTCTAATGTTTATGAACCATTGGAAAATAATCGATGAAACTGAATTCTTTCGCCTCGGGTCTACGATACTAGATTGTTTGCCTCAAGCCGACGGAGGTTGAATCGGCTGAAGGTGATTCTTCAGGCGAAGAATCTAGTCTGCGTATACCCAAGGCGTCGACAGAGAATTCACCCTCCGTTGGCTTGAGGCAAACAATCTAGTGTACCCCGAAAATAGAAGCATTTTCAATGATATACAATACCATGTGCAGAAGCAAACGAATGTAACGGTCGTAAAGTTGTTATGGACGATGATGGATTCCGGCATTAGACCGCTTAATGGAAAGAATATATCCTTTTCCATAGGCGGACGGTTTCGGACCACGATATTTACGCCAGTCAGTTTGAGACCACGCTACCCTAAACTTACATTCCCTCGAATTACGAATTTTATTCCTTTTAGCGATTTGCTCGGATTGAATATTTATAATTATATAATCAGAGTTCGAGAAGCTTGAGAGAGGTTGCTCGTGTATTTTCGAATTTTACTTTGCAATTGGTCTGCAGCATAAGACAAAACTTTTGTGTTACATATAGCTGGACGAGGACGAGGTACTCGAGGTACCTATAATCAAACTCGGGGTAGAACAAGAAGTCACGATCGCTGCGCTACAGCTGAATCCAAACCTCCTGCATCTACGCTTCAGACAGCCGTGGTGTCCCATGCTGCTCCTTCTACGCTTCAGACAGCCGTGGTGTCCCATGCTCCTCCTTCTACGCTTCAGACAGCCGTGGTGCCCCAAGCTGCTCCTTCTACGCTTCAGACAGCCGTGGTGTCCCAACTGCCTGGTATATCAAAAAAATTGGCCAAGCAGATCCGGTATCAAGTGAATGACAACAAATATTGGAAGGCAGAGATGCAAGCCAGGAGAGAGGTACGTGTACGTTGCGATATTCAAATGAGTTCCTGAGCATGCTAATTAGTGTATGCGAAGCAATTTGTTGAATTCGAATATCAATTTGAAAAACACACTACAAAAATTATCAGTGGTACTGGATACTCTATGAAGTTGGTTCTCTTCACTTCTAATAAATGATAGTATTTTGATGGGCACTGAGTTTCTTCTGCTGTCAAAGGGGTCGGGTAATAATTAATCGTACATCATTTTTGTAGGTTTCAATTATAGGAACAATAATTTCACGCAATCAGCGATTTATCAAAAATCAACATTTTTGTATTTTATACTTGTACTAAAATGGCTAAATTGGAAAACACCAACATCAATTGACAGTTGACAGGGTGGTTTTAGATAATAACTAAACACGTATCAACCTTTTTCAAAAGAAACATGGGAATCTTCTACGCTGTCATGGTTCGCGAGTAGTTCCCTGTGGTCAGGATTTGATTACCAAAGGAAAAACTTTATCTTCACTTACGCACTGTATTTAGTACCAGGATTTTTTTCTACATCCAGTCCAGCTTTATTGATGAGAATCTGACAAAACAATTGCATCCTGATTTCATTATCTTGTATCTTGATATTATGAAGTGAAAAAAAAAGGATTCATAATTCATTCAATCTCAACTCAATTTCAACTCAATTTATTTGGACTATTTTACTCACATTCGATTGTGTGTTGATAATCCATGCAAATATATTACTTTGCAGGAAGTTGCAGACCTCAAACCGCGTATCGATGTCTTAGAGAAGAAGGATGAGGAAAATAAAAAGGAGAAAAAAGAAGCGGACCTTATAAAAAAGTTAAGGCTCGAGATTTCTGCTCCATTGCTTCAACATCGTCCAGTAGCATATCTACCGGTTCAGCCACGACCACCTCTCCCGCACCAATTCTACAATGCGTCAACCCAATCAGAACCCGAAACCTCTTCCTCGCAGTCTTCACAGTACTCCAATACTCGCAGTACTCCGGATATAATCATGGGTACTAGATAACTCTAACTTATTATTATATAATACATTATAATAATTATATACCACGTAGGATGTATATGATCATTGTAATGTATCATGCTGATAATTATTAGTATTATTCATGTTTTATATAATATACGTTAGTCGTGGAAGAAAAATAAACAAGCAAAATTTACGTGATAAATGTTACAAAAATACATTATAATAATTATATACCATGTAGGATGTATATGATTATTGTAATGTATCATGCTAATAATTATTAGTATTATTCATGTTTTATATAATATATGTTAGTCGTTAAACATTTTGAAGTTCGCGGCTATAGCACATTTGTTTTGACTGTTGACGTTCTTAGTAGTGAGTGAGCGAACGTACTCACATACACTACCGGTACAGACTCGCGTCTTTGTACCTTTATCGGTTGTATTTTTAATTAAATACAACCATTCTACAGAATGTAGAGTCTTTTTGCCATGATATCATTAATTTTAAGTTAGAAGACTTAAAATTTTTGATGAGAAAAAATTATCAGGCGCCCCGGGACTCGAACCCGGGTCTGTTGGATGCCAATCCGGGGGCTTACACCACTAGACCACCTAGTCGCCCTGAGAACCTAGCCTTCTAATTTGATCTCATCATTTCCCGTCTCCGTTTGTTTTCGTGTGCTCCTCGAATTTACATTTTGAAGTTCGCGGCTATAGCACATTTGTTTTGACTGTTGACGTTCTTAGTAGTGAGTGAGCGAACGTACTCACATACACTAGCGTTACAGACTCGCGTCTTTGTACCTTTATCGGTTGTATTTTTAATTAAATACAACCATTCTACAGAATGTAGAGTCTTTTTGCCATGATAGCATTAATTTTAAGTTAGAAGACTTAAAATTTTTTTTGATGAGAAAAAATTATCAGGCGCCCCGGGACTCGAACCCGGGTCTGTTGGATGCCAATCCGGGGGCTTACACCACTAGACCACCTAGTCGCCCTGAGAACCTAGCCTTCTAATTTTATCTCATCATTTCCCGTCTCCGTTTGTTTTCGTGTGCTCCTCGAATTTACATTTTGAAGTTCGCGGCTATAGCACATTTGTTTTGACTGTTGACGTTCTTAGTAGTGAGTGAGCGAACGTACTCACATACACTACCGGTACAGACTCGCGTCTTTGTACCTTTATCGTTTGTATTTTTAAATAAATTGTATTTTTAAGTAAATTCGAGGAGCACACGAAAACAAACGGAGACGGGAAATGATGAGATCAAATTAGAAGGCTAGGTTCTCAGGGCGACTAGGTGGTCTAGTGGTGTAAGCCCCCGGATTGGCATCCAACAGACCCGGGTTCGAGTCCCGGGGCGCCTGATAATTTTTTCTCATCAAAAATTTTAAGTCTTCTAACTTAAAATTAATGATATCATGGCAAAAAGACTCTACATTCTGTAGAATGGTTGTATTTAATTAAAAATACAACCGATAAAGGTACAAAGACGCGAGTCTGTACCGGTAGTGTATGTGAGTACGTTCGCTCACTCACTACTAAGAACGTCAACAGTCAAAACAAATGTGCTATAGCCGCGAACTTCAAAATGTAAATTCGAGGAGCACACGAAAACAAACGGAGACGGGAAATGATGAGATCAAATTAGAAGGCTAGGTTCTCAGGGCGACTAGGTGGTCTAGTGGTGTAAGCCCCCGGATTGGCATCCAACAGACCCGGGTTCGAGTCCCGGGGCGCCTGATAATTTTTTCTCATCAAAAATTTTAAGTCTTCTAGCTTAAAATTAGTCGTTAAAGAAAAATAAACAAGCAAAACTTACCGTGATAAATATTACAAAAATACATTATAATAATTATATACCACGTAGGATGTATATGATTATTATAATGTATCATGCTAATAATTATTAGTATTATTCATGTTTTATATAATATATGTTAGTCGATGAAGAAAAATAAACAAGCAAAACTTACCGTGATAAATATTACAAAAATACATTATAATAATTATATACCAGGTATAATTATTTGTAATTGTATAGTTATCGTAGTGTATTATAGTAATTATTATCCATGTTTTATATAATTTGTTGGCTGACGAAGAAAAATAAAAAAACAAATCTTACGTGATAAAAAAAAATTTGAACAAAAAAAAATTTTTTTTACCTAATGTATTATGATAATAATAATAATAATATGTGATATAATACCAGATTTGTATTTGATTAAAAAAAATGGAAAATAAAAGATAAAAGAAAGAGAAAACCTGACTACTAAATAAATAAACTGAAAGTTACTGGAACCCCCTTATAGTTTTCAATACTTTGACATGTTTTTCTTTATTTTTATTTCTTTATTTTTCTATTATATTATTTTACCCTCTGCCATTACTAAGTTTAATTTTCTTTTCTTTTCAATTTTTGTCTCCTGTATATGTTAGTGTTAGTTGTAAGTAGGAAATAAAATCTTTAGTTTCGGGCCCGCACACAGATGCTTAGTCATCTCAGCGGGTAGGCCCTTATGGCAAGTGTTGTTCTTCTTTTAGTGTATACTTGTAAGTACCTATGTACGTCTCACACCTGAAATAAATATCTATCTATCTTACTTTGGTCGTGGCAGCCAGCGAATCCGTATCTATATTGTAACTTCCCGGAAAAAGTGGTTTTTGTACGATTGAGTAAAAATTCTAACAATTTCTATGAAATTCGATCGAATTTAAAAAAAAAATGCACGATTTTCACATAAATCATTCCACACGGAGAGAAAAATACCGCAACGCTTTACGTTCTCACCGTAATAGTCACTGTTCCGACCGCGTTCAGCGCATTTAGAGAAACAAAATTGCGTCAAACGGCGTTAAAAGCTGAGAGGACCTGAATGATTACGGTTCTCGCCGCGCCCATTACGGTTTGACAAAGTAAAGGTTGAAACCAGAATAGTTACGGTTCGGGACCGTAACTATTACAGTTCCGACAGCGATTGCCAAGTTTTTTGGCAGCTTCTAATGCAGCGCGTGCCGTATTGACATTATACGCGCATAAGTGGACCGCAATGAACGCAGTACTAATATTGGAAAAGAATATGCATGATGCCTGCATGCATAATTCATGTTATGCAGTACGAATCAATTTCCAGTTACAAACGGAATTAAAATTATTGAATGAATTGATGAATTTTTCGTCTGATTTGATAAAGTTTTCTACTTTTTTTCTAAACCATCGAGACCTCATAAAAGCTACTGATTATTGAATTTTAAAATGGGATGTAAAGTATAGTCATTATAATCCAATGTATTATACTGTATATCTGCGAATAATATACAGGGTGTTCTGAAATCACCGGAGAATCATTTTTTAGTTTAGTTATCAGATATGTATTGTTGTAATTATAAATTCTATTGTTGTAATAATACCTATTCAAATTCATTCTCAAGTTTATTTCCAAAATGTGCAGAATACAGAGCAGAAGGAATGGATGATTCATTTTACAATGAGTATAAGTTGACATATTTATTTCAATAATATATATACATAATAATTCTGATTACCATGACAACGTAAAGATATAGGACTTATTCTCTATGCTTATATTATCGCTGATATCTGTATCAAGATGTATTTTTTCGTACAGTTATCTTACATTTTCACGCTTATATCCATCGTTTTAAGATGAATTTTCTACCGTCAGTCGTGCCAGCAATTCGAGTTATAGAGCAGTCTTCAAAATCGGTCATTCTCGAACATTGCCAAATGTTCAGGGGCGGATTAAGCAATTCTGCCGCCGTAGGCCGAACAAATTTTGCCGCCCTATTTTAGAGAGGAAATCAATAACAAGTAGTACATTTAGTAATCCTTTATTTTTTCCGATTACAACCTCTTCCGTCTAATTTTTTTTTCACCAAACTCATCAATAATGTGATCAAAATTTAAGCATTTAAGCAAAATTTAAGCATGTGATCAAATTTAGGGCTTAAATTTTGATAGGCGTTGATATTGTGGCGGCTCCAGCTCGTTCTCGAACGTACCTAACCTATCAACGAGAGCCAGCTGTTCTATGACAGCGCTAGAGAGCGCTAGAATCGTCTGCTTCTCGAAATCACCAGAATCGATCTTTCTAGATTCGAGATCGAGTATAAATATCGACCGGCCCGCGCAGCCGGCAGTTCAGTCTTTCCGTTGGAGCCACAGAAGCAACATCGAGCGCGACATTCAAACAGTGCAATAAGTGAATTGTGATATATATCCAGTGAATCGTACTAACTTACAGTTATCGATTAGTATTGTATTATTGTTATTGTTGATCAATAAATAGTTTATCGTATAGACGATACGTAGTGGAATTCCGGTAGTTCAGAAACCTTACCAACCTACTAAATTCTCACATTGGTGACCCCGATTCAAGTGCGCGGGAAAAAAAGTGTCCAGTGAAAACGTGGTTAGTGTCTAGTGTTTTTCAGAATGCCTGGAAACGATAATCACGAACCCAGTGTGAGCAACTTGCCCAGCCCCAACCCAGAAGTGGTCAAAGTAGGCGTACGTGTACCACCCTTCTGGAAGGCTAATCCTTCTCTTTGGTTTTGCCAAATTGAAGCACAATTCAACACAGCAGGCATCAGTACAGATTCCACGAAATATTACTACGTGGTTCAATCTCTCGATGGCGACATCCTATCGGAAGTTAGCGACGTTGTGATCAATCCACCAGATACAGACAAGTATGCGCAACTGAAACAAAGATTGATCGAGCGTTTCGCTGACAGCGAAGAAAAGCGCATGCGAACGCTTCTCAACGATTTGGACTTGGGAGACAAACGCCCTTCACAACTTCTCCGACAAATGAAAGATCTCGCAAGGCACAAAATTACAGACAGTCTCCTCAAATCGTTGTGGCTTCAACGTCTTCCCACACAGACCCAGGCGATACTGTCTACAAGTGACGACAGCCTCGATAAACTGGCTCAGATGGCTGACTGGATCGCGGAAATCGCTTCACCTGGCATCAACCACATCGTTTCTCCCCAATCTATGGCAACACCACTAGAGAAACACATCTCTGAACTAGCCAAGAAGATTGAGAAACTTGAAATGAGATTTCCACGCGGCCGCAGCAGAGAAAGATCCACAAGTCGATCTAGGTCCAGATCCAAATCAGCCGATCGTCAACTCTGCTGGTATCACTCTCGCTATGAAGCCAAAGCGAGAAAGTGTGAACAGCCCTGCCAGTGGAAGAGCAACACACCGGCGGAAAACTAGCTCCCCGATTATCTTTGGCGGCGGATAACCGGGACGCACTGCATCGTCGCCTTTATGTCTATGACAATTCAACCAAAATGAAACTACGTGTCGACACCGGCGCTGATCTCTCAGTTATACCACCTTCCGCCCAAGAAAAACGCTTTCGCAATAAGCTAACTCTTTACGCCGCAAATGGTACACCAATCGCAACTTTTGGGCAAAAGTTACTCCAGCTTGACATTGGTCTACGCCGTTCTTTCCAATGGCCATTCATCATTGCGGACGTCAGCAAACCCATCATTAGCACGGATTTCCTGTCCTTTTTCAACCTTCTGGTAGACGTGCGACACAAAAAAGACTCATCGATGGTAATACCTCGTTAACAACCAAGGGACAACTTCGGAAAGACCCGACTCCCCAGGTTCTATTCATCGAGAAAAATTCACCATACAAAGAGCTCCTCGCACAATTTCCCGCACTCACAAGGAACTCAGTTCTACCACAGCAAGTTGCTCACAAAATAGAGCACTATATTGAGACAAAAGGACCACCCGTAGCAGCCAGACCTAGACGTCTCGCACCAGACAAACTCAAGGCGGCAAAACAAGAATTCGAGTTTATGCTCCAGCAAGGTTTATGCCGTCCTTCCAAAAGTCCTTGGGCCAACCCTCTACATCTGGTACCTAAAAAGAACGGAGACTGGAGACCCTGCGGAGATTACAGAAAGTTGAACTCGGTGACGATTCCAGATCGTTACCCGATACCCTTTCTCCAAGACTGTACGCATCTCCTGCATGGTGCAACCATTTTCTCAACCATCGATCTAGTTCGAGCGTATCAACAAATTCCTGTTGCAGAAAAAGACATACCGAAGACTGCAATCACAACGCCTTTCGGACTGTTCGAGTTTCCTTACATGACATTTGGCTTACGCAACGCAGCCCAAACCTTCCAACGATTCATGAACGAAGTCACATTTGGATTGGATATCTGTTTCACATACATCGACGACATCCTCGTCGCTTCAAAGAATCAAGAGCAACACCTGCAACACTTGGAAATACTGTTCCAACGTCTACAAGCCTACGGTGTAGCAGTCAATCCATCCAACTGCGTTCTTGGTTCCTCGAGTGTTGAATTCCTTGGACACCTCATTGATTCCAATGGACTCAAACCTTTACCAGCCAAAGTGCAAGCCATCATGGAGTTTGACGAACCAAAAACAATCAAGGGCTTACGTCGTTTTCTTGGCAGGATCAACTTCTATAACAGATTCATTGAACATGCTGCTGACATTCAAGCCCCTCTCCAACGCGTCATCGCTGGTCAAAAGCGAAACAGCCAAGCAACAGTTCAATGGACTCCTGAAATGA
Organism: Euura lappo; assembly: GCA_018257835.1. Classification (NCBI taxonomy): domain Eukaryota; kingdom Metazoa; phylum Arthropoda; class Insecta; order Hymenoptera; family Tenthredinidae; genus Euura; species Euura lappo. Next base: position 65,677 of record JAEUYN010000207.1, on the reverse strand, counting down.
CTCAAGCATTCACACGCCTCAAAAAGGAATTGGCTGAAGCAACATTACTTGCTTATCCAGCACTAGACGCCAACTTATTGCTGTACACCGATGCATCTGACACAGCCATCGGCGCGGTATTACAACAAGAACAAAATGGAGTAAACCAACCATTAAGTTTCTTCTCCAGAAAACTTACTCCAACGCAACAAAAGTACAGCGCTTATGATCGTGAATTACTCGCAATCTACGAAGCCATCAAACATTTCCGTTTCATGCTTGAAGGTCGCACCTTCGTGATATTCACCGATCACAAACCCTTAACCTACGCATTCAATCAACCGGCCGAAAAAGCCACACCACGGCAAAGTCGACAACTTGGATTCATCTCGCAATTCTCCATGGACATCCGACACGTTTCTGGTAAAGATAACACAGTAGTCGACGCATTCTCCAGAGTCGAAGCTATTAATTTTCCTTCTCCAATCGACTACGACAACCTATCAGATTGTCAGGAAGATCAAGATCTTCAGGACCTATTGAACAACGGAAGCCTTTTAATAAGGAAAGTGAGGATTCCTAGATCAAACAAAAAGATCTACTGTGATTTATCGACAGATAACATTCGACCATACATTCCACAACACCTTCGTCAAACTGTTTTCAAAAACATCCACGGCTTATCCCACCCTGGAATTCGTTCAACAGTCAAACTCATCACTCAAAAGTTCATCTGGCCTAGTATGAATAAAGACGTCCGTGACTGGACGCGGTCTTGCATCACTTGCCAGCGAGCCAAGGTGAATAAGCACACCAAAACTCCACTCGCAGATTTCCTAGTTCCTGATCAACGCTTCGCACACATCAACATCGACATTGTTGGTCCTCTACAGACTTGCCAAGGTTACAGATACCTTCTCACAGCTGTAGACCGCTTTTCAAGATGGCTTGAAGCTTTCCCAATCGAAAATCAGGAAGCTGAAACAGTGGCCAAAATACTAATTCAGGGATGGATTTCAAGATTTGGAGTTCCTAAAAAAATGACCACAGATCAAGGACGACAGTTTGATAGCAGGTTATTCAAAGCACTCAAAGAATTACTTGGGATCAGAACATCCATGACGACTGCATACCATCCTCAATCTAACGGACTGATAGAGCGACAGCACCGAACACTCAAAGCTGCTCTCATGTGTCATCTTATGGACAATCCATCATGGGTAGATGCTTTGCCACTGGTTTTACTCAGAATAAGAACTGCTATAAAAGAAGATATCAACGCCTCCAGTGCACAAATGCTTTACGGCACCAACATACGTTTGCCTGGAGAATTCTTCGTCGAAACACCAACGACGCAACCAGAAGCCTTCGTCCAAAAACTCCAGCAACATTTCCGATCAGTCAAACCAGTTCAAACATCTCAGCACGGCCCCAAAAACATTTTTGTCCACCAAGAACTGAACAAGTGCAGTCATGTGTTCCTGAGACATGACGCCGTTCGCCCATCATTGCAACCTCCTTACGACGGTCCCTATGAAGTAATCAAACGTTATCCAAAATACTTTGAAATTAAGGTCAACGGAAAAATCAAAAAGGTCACACTCGATCGCCTCAAACCAGCTTTCCTAATCAACGCAGATGTGTCACCACTTCTACCATCTCCACCAGCTGTCAGAGAACCTCAATCGAGCAGACCCACATCTGACGCACCCTCCGAAAACACGGCCAGACCTGCAGCAACAACAACCACTAGGTCTGGGAGAACCGTCAGAATCCCTAAAAGGTTTAAAGACCTTTGTAACATACGTTACATCTAGGGGGGGAGTGTGTGGCGGCTCCAGCTCGTTCTCGAACGTACCTAACCTATCAACGAGAGCCAGCTGTTCTATGACAGCGCTAGAGAGCGCTAGAATCGTCTGCTTCTCGGAATCACCAGAATCGATCTTTCCAGATTCGAGATCGAGTATAAATATCGACCGGCCCTTGTTATTGTTGATCAATAAATAGTTTATCGTATAGACGATACGTAGTGGAATTCCGGTAGTTCAGACACCTTACCAACCTACTAAATTCTCACAATATCATTGAAAATGAGTGACGCGGCTACTTTGTGGGTAAAGACTGACTAGAGCTGCTCTGAAGGGCATGCTATACTCGATTGTTACCGACATTCAGATATCTCCGAATATCCAAGTCCACGGAAGTAAATCGCAAAATACAGCTTCTTGGCGAAATTCTACACGCGATTCCGCACAGATACGTCCGAAAATATTTTGGATTTACTCAAAAATGGAGGAATGGCATGGTTTCTACGAAGTCATGATAGTAATTTTGAAGAAACCATGCCATTCTTTCATTTTTTAGTAAATCCAAAATATTTTCGGATGTATCTGTGCGGAATCACGTGTAGAATTCCGCTAAGAAGCTGTATTTTGCGATTTACCTACGTAGACTTGGCTATTCGGAGATATCTGAGTGACGGTAACAATCGAGTACAGCATACTCTTAACGGGGTGTGATAGGTGGAATGTCGGTAAAAAAGGGTGCATTTTTACCGAGAATCTTTTTATTGCTCAGTACTCCGCGAGGAAGGTCCAGAACGGGTTTTCGTTCAGGTGTTCGATACATTATGCTGTTACGTACTGACGCAGATGGAAAAACGCTTAGAAATCGGAAAAAAGTTGTTTCCGGTAGAATATCATCGACGAAATTGTGTAAAAAAATGGCGGCTCGAGACTCGACGCTCACCTGTTTGTTGAATTGTTGAAGTATCCTCGGTTTCAAGCAGTGAAACGTTATGTTGATGCAAAACTGTGGAACTGCACAAAGCGAACGATATCATTGTTTTCCGGTATTACGCGTCAATTTGAGCCTCATTCTTGAACCTGCTTTTTGTCGACGGGCGACCGAGACACAACATTTCTTTACTATCTTTGCTGACGATATCGTCAGCGTAGTAGGATCTATTCCTCGCCAGATGACGCGCACTTCGCGGTCCTACGATTCACGAACCGCCGTTCCTTGTTCAGTGCCATGACAGCTCAACGTGAATTCAAACGGAAATAATTCGGAATAATAATAGTTATAACAATGAATTATTATTATTATCATTATATTTGTAATAATAATTTCCAAAATAATAATAATAATTATTATTATCATCATAATAATCATAGTAACTATTATTATTATCATCATAATAATAATAGTGAATAACGAAATAATTCATTATGATAATTATAAATAATTATTATTATCATTGCAAAAAATTTACTCGAAAGTGGTGAAATTTGTGAATGGCAATGAAAATATATGCGCCATTTTTTTTTTCATCTTGAAAATGTTGTGAAAATCGGAATTTTTCAATAATAATAACATTTATTGCGCATTTTTTTTTTCTACCAACACCGAAATCCTGTGAAACGCACATAATAATCGAAATTCCTGATCTCTTGAGAAATTTTCAAGTTTCACCATAAAAAAATTAGGCAAGGCAGAGGCGTACAGTCGACGTATACGCCATTCGTTATTTTTTCTTTTCGTCTTGGAAATGTTGTGAAAATCGGAATTTTTCAATAATAATAATGATAATAATAATAATAATAATAACAGTTATTGCGCCATTTTTTTTTTCCACTAACACTGAAATCCTGTGAAACGCACAGAATAATCGAAATTCCGGATCTCTTGAGAAATTTTCAAGTTTCACTATCGAAAAATTAGGCAAGGCAGAGGAGTACAGTCGTATACGCCATTTGTTATTTTTTTTCATCTTGAAAATGTTGTGAAAATCGGAATTTTTCAATAATAATAATGATAATAATAATAATAATAATAATAATAACAGTTATTGCGCCATTTTTTTTTCCGTCAACACTGAAATCCTGTGAAATTCACAGAATAATCGAAATTCCGGATCTCTTGAGAAATTTTCAAGTTTAGCTATTGTTAGAGATAGTATTATAAGAATAAGGTATAGAATAGACATGGTACAGAGAGAGCATAATAGCTTCAGTGTATACCTGACCGGCATCGAATAAAGGTTTGCCAGCAGACTGTTATGATACCTGTCGTGTTTGAAACTCATTCCTCCCTCATATCCTTAACTTATTGATAGAAGTTAAGACATGGCGCAGTCGGTGTTAAAAAAACCTACGTGGTGATGAGGAAAAAAGTAATAATTACTGATAAAACAAAATTCAAGTGAAAAAAAAAAAAAAAACCCTATATAAGTGAAACGAGTGTATAAAACCCTCTGTAAATAAAATGTCTACAACAAAGAGCGGATGACAAAGATTATAATAACCACAGCACATGGCCAGTGAGGCAAAAGTCGGGAAAATAGTGGAAGAAACCATACAAAACAACGAAATAATGGACATACTGAATAAGCCACAGCCGTACACCCTAGACGGGGACGCATCCAAAAATTGGAAAATATTCAAGCGTGACTATAATATATTCATGCGAGCAACTGGACGTCATCAAAAAACTAAAGCAACACAGGCGGCAATTCTACAGAATTTGCTAGGACCAGAAGCGCAGGAACTGCTCGAAACATTCGAATTGAATGACGAAGACCTTGAAGATCCAGACAAGATTCTACAAGCGTTCGAGGATCATGCGAAGCCACAAATAAACGAAACGTTTGAACGGTTTGTTTTCACAACAAGAGCCCGGCATGACGGCGAAACGATTGACCAGTACGTGGCTCAAATGAAAAAATTGGCGAAAAACTGTAATTATGGAACGCTACACGACAGTCTAATTCGTGATAACATAATTAGACACATGAAAGATACACGTCTACAGCAAACTGTGTTGAAAATAAAAGACTTGACATTAAAAGATCTCATCGAAAATATAAAAACAAGTGAGATCAGTGCAAATCAAATGGAAACGATCCGTAAAAGTACCGAAAAATCGAGTGTTGCTGTGGTGAAAGAAGGCCATGGTAGGAAATACAACAGTTCGAAAAACAAGACGGTAAAAACCAACAACCAAGATCAAGAAGAGAGACGTTCGAGCAGCCACGATGGAAAAGAAGAGGACAGCCATCAGGGAACATCGAACGAGTACATGTTTATGTGTAGAAAGTGCGACAAGCGGCACGCGCCGAGGAAATGCCCAGCGTTTGGTAAACAATGTCTCAAATGTCACAAACCGAATCATTATACGTCTTGCTGTAGAGCCAAGCTCTCAGCTAATACAAATAAAGTCAACACTGTTAATGATTACCTTGATGCTGACAGTACAGATAACGAGGACAGCGATTCTGACTTTAGAGTTCATAGTTTAAAAATTGCCTCTATAACAAATGATAAAATTGACAAAGAAGAGGATTGGTACGAAAAAATGCGATTGAATAACAAAAAAGTCGAACTGAAAATAGATACCGGGGCAAATTGCAACGTAATACCGTTGAGAATTTGCGAAAAAATCGACAAGTCAGAAGAACTGAAAAAATCGTTAACTGTACTGGAAGCGTATGGGGGAACCCAAATCCGTGCACTCGGGAAAATTGAAACCGAGATTCAGTATCAAGGAAAAAAATATATCGCTAGCTTTGTGGTAGTCAGAGAAAACCTCGCGCCGCTGTTAGGATTAAAAACCTGTAAAGAATTAGGTATAATAAAACAAGTACATAGTACAGAAGATATCCAAGACGAAAAAAAGAAAAACGACGATGAAAAGAATGAGTTTGTTCAGAAAAATATTGATATATTTACAGGAGTAGGTGAATTCCCGAAAAAATACTCAATTGTAACTGATCCCAATGTTAAACCTATTGCAAATCCTCCACGTCGCGTACCGAAAACGGTAAAACATCGCCTAAAAGAAGCTTTAGCTCGCCTAGAAAAAGATGGTATCATCTCAAAAAATGAGAACCCGACATCGTGGGTCAATAGCATCGTGATAAGAGAAAAAGAAGGAGGGAGTCTCAGAATATGCCTGGACCCCACAAATTTGAACAAAGCAGTAAAAAGAGCGTACTATGAAATACCTCATATAGAAGCAATCGCTGAAAAATTGATAAACAAAAAATTTTACACGCTGTTAGACTTAAAGGACGGATTTTGGCAAATAAAATTAGACGAGCACAGCGCTAATCTATGTACGTTTTCCACACCACACGGGTGCTTTAAGTTTGAAAGATTACCTTTTGGGATCAACTGTGCACCAGAAGTATTCCAAAAATGGAATGAAGAAAATTTCGGAGATATTGATGGTGTTGTAATATATTTTGATGACTTACTGATAACGGGAAACACAACAGAGGAACATGATAGAAACTTGAGTAAAGTGGTAGAACGAGCGAGACAGTTAAATGTTAAATTTAATCAATCAAAAATTCAGTACAAACAAAACTCTGTAAAATACGTAGGTTACGTTTTTTCGGAAAACGGGAAGGCAATCGCAAAAAGTCGAATAAAAGCAATAACAGAACTCAAAGAGCCCACAGACTTGAAAGAATTACAAAGAATTTTAGGAATGATAAATTACCTACGAGAATTCGTACCAAATCTTGCAACAGAGACTACACAACTAAGAGAACTGTTAAAAAAAAAGTCAATGTGGATGTGGCTACCACAACATTCAAAAATATTGAAAGATATCAAAGAAAAAATCACTAAAGCCCCGATCCTACAAACATTTGACGAGACAAAAGACACTTACATACAAACAGACGCATCATCTACAGGCGTAGGATGCTGCCTCTTGCAAGACAACAAACCTGTAGCTTTTGCGTCAAGAAGCTTGACGGAGACTGAACAAAACTATGCGCAAATAGAGAAAGAATTGCTGAGTGTAGTATTTGCGACTAAAAAATTTCATTATTTTATATACGGTAGACCAGTCACGGTACTTTCTGACCACAAACCATTAGTTGCACTGAACACAAAAGAGCTCAAACAAATAGACTCTAGTAGGCTACAGAAATTAGCGTTGAAGCTAATGAAATATGAGCTAAAGATACAGTATTTGCCAGGCAAATACATGTATATTGCAGATCTGCTCTCCCGAAACTACTTGCAATGCAAGAAACATGACGAAATAGATTTAACAAAAACAGTACACACAATAAGTTGTAACCTAGCAATAAGTGAAAAGAAAAAAACTGAAATACAGGAAAAAACAATAAACGATCCGACACTCAAAAAAGTCACGGAGTATTGCAAAACAAGCTGGCCAGATACAAAGAAAAATCTGCCAAAAGACATAATGGCTTACTGGGTTCAAAGAAACTCATTATATGTACAAGGCGGGTTGATCTTTAACAAAAACAAAGTAGTAATACCAAACAAAATGCGTCCTGAAATGCTTGATAAACTACATCAGGGGCATGTAGGAACTACGAAAATGAAAATAAGAGCGCGAAAAATAATGTACTGGCCAGGAATATCAGCAGAAATTGACAAAATCACGAAAAATTGTAAATCTTGCGCGACCTACGGTAAAGCAAAAACCAAAGAACCACTGCATTCTCACGCCATCCCGGAGTTGCCATTCGAAAAAATCGGAGTAGACGTAGCTGAGGTCGAGGGGAAAAATTATCTAGTAGTAGTTGATTATTACTCGAAATGGATTGACTACAGACAGATCAAAAGTAAAACGGCCAAAGTAATAATTGAGACACTCAAATCCTTTTTTGCAATCTACGGCATTCCGAAAACCCTAGTTTCAGATAATATGCCGTTTTCATCCTTTGAATTCAAAGACTTTGCAGCTGAATGGGAATTTGATTTAGACACAAGCAGCCCTAATTACCCCCAATCAAACGGGATGGCTGAAAAAGCAGTTGGTATCGTGAAACAAATACTTAAGAAATGTAAATATAGTAACGATGATATTCAACTAGCACTGTTAGCATATCGTAACAATCCGGTAGCAGGAATGAAATACTCACCGGCGGAACTTTTGATGAGCAGGCAGTTAAGAACCACGTTACCGATACAAAAGAATCAACTTGAGCCGAATGTAATTGTAGACGTGCGTGGAAAACTGGTGCAGAATCAGAGAAAACAAAAGGAACAATACGACAAAACTGCACAAGAGAATGTAACATTTGAGGCAGGACAGAAAATTTTTGTAAGATCAAAAAATAAATGGGAAGAAGCGACAGTCGTAAGAAAACACGCGGCTCCGAGATCGTATATAGTTGAGTACGATGGGAAAGAATTGCGGAAAACCTCCCGACATATCAAACCTCGGAGCTGTTGAGTATGATACGTGTCGCGACCCTACGTATAATATGTATGTGGTTATGAAATTGGTTAGAAATTAAAATACTATAAGGATATGTAACGTTGTATCATGAAAGTCGATGAAAAAATAAAAGTACATATAGATCTACTTATCAGCCACTATAGATGGTAAGAAATAATTTTGTGAAAAAAAAAAAGGAGGGAGATGTTAGAGATAGTATTATAAGAATAAGGTATAGAATAGACATGGTACAGAGAGAGCATAATAGCTTCAGTGTATACCTGACCGGCATCGAATAAAGGTTTGCCAGCAGACTGTTATGATACCTGTCGTGTTTGAAACTCATTCCTCCCTCATATCCTTAACTTATTGATAGAAGTTAAGACAGCTATCGAAAAATTAGACAAGGCAGAGGCGTACAGTCGACGTATACGCCATTTGTTATTTTTTCTTTTCATCTTGAAAATGTTGTGAAAATCGGAATTTTTCAATAATAATTGTGATAATAATAATAATAATAATAACACTTATTGCGCCATTTTTTTTCTACCAACACTGAAATCCTGAAATAATAATAATAATAATAATAATAATAATAACAGTTATTGCGCCATTTTTTTTTCTACCAACCCTGAAATCCTGTGAAACGCACAGAATAATCAAAATTCCGAATCTCTTGAGAAATTTTAAAGTTTCATCATCAAAAAATTAGACAAGGCCTACAGTCATATACGCCGTTTGTTATTTTTTCGTTCATCTTGAAATGTTGTGAAAATCGAAATTACAATTTTTTCCAAAATAATAATAATAATAATTAAAATAATTGAAACAATTATTATTGTGATAAATAATCATTAATATGATAAATAATTATTATTATTGTCATTGCAAAAAATTTACTCGAAAGTGGTGAAATTTGTAAATGTAAATGAAAACGTTAGCGCCATTTTTTTACTTTTTTTTTCATAAAGTTCCTGATGAAGGCAACAAATTGTCGCCGAAACGTTGGACATTAAATATTTCTTGACTCGATTTGATCGCCATCCGAAATTCTGAACGCATCGAGGGATAAAGTCTCACTATATGTATATAGTGAATTATGTATTTCGTTATTCACTATTATTATCATGTCGATAGTAATAATGGTTTTAATTATTAAAATTATTATTATTATTATCATTCTGGAAGAAAATTGAAATTCCGATTTTCACAACATTTCCAAAATGAAGAGAAAAAATAACGAATGGCGTATACGTCGACTGTACGCCTCTGCCTTGCCTAAATTTTTTATAGTGAAACTTGAAAATTTCTCAAGAGATCAGGAATTTCGATTATTATGTGCGTTTCACAGGATTTCGGTGTTGGTAGAAAAAAAAAATGCGCAATAAATGTTATTATTATTGAAAAATTCCGATTTTCACAACATTTTCAAGATGAAAAAAAAAATGGCGCATATATTTTCATTGCCATTCACAAATTTCACCACTTTCGAGTAAATTTTTTGCAATGATAATAATAATTATTTATAATTATCATAATGAATTATTTCGTTATTCACTATTATTATTATGATGATAATAATAATAGTTACTATGATTATTATGATGATAGTAATTATTATTATTATTATTTTGGGAATTATTATTACAAATATACTGATAATAATAATAATTCATTGTTATAACTATTATTATTCCGAATTATTTCCGTTTGAATTCACGTTGAGCTGTCATAGCACTGAACAAGGAACGGCGGTTCGTGAATCGTAGGACCGCGAAGTGCGCGTCATCTGGCGAGGAATAGATCCTACTACGCTGACGATATCGTCAGCAAAGATAGTCAAGAAATGTTGTATCTCGGTCGCCCGTCGACAAAAAGCAGGTTCAAGAATGAGGCTCAAATTGACGCGTAATACCGGAAAACAATGATATCGTTCGCTTTGTGCAGTTCCACAGTTTTGCATCAACATAACGTTTCACTGCTCGAAACCGAGGATACTTCAACAATTCAACAAACACGTGAGCGTCGAGTCTCGAACCGCCATTTTTTGACACAATTTCGTCGATGATATTCTACCGGAAACAACTTTTTTCCGATTTCTAAGCGTTTTTCCATCTGCGTCAGTACGTAACAGCATAATGTATCGAACCCCTGAACGAAAACCCGTTCTGGACCTTCCTCACGGAGTACCGAGCAATAAAAAGATTCTCGGTAAAAATGCACCCTTCTTTACCGACATTCCACCTATCACACCCCGTTAAGAGCAGCTGTATGAAAATGGAATAACATTCGAATATTTCTGTTTGGGAGACTATCATTTATATTTTTTCAGCGTTTCTTCTATTGGCACCATAGTAATTTCTTGAATTATTAACCCTCAATTATGTATAACGCATGTACACACGTGACTTCTCTTATTATTACCGATTCATGAACCACTTTGATACACATAAAAATGTTTGAAGGGATACCTACTATAAATAGGGGAGGGCCGGGTAAAGTGGGCCCCTTGAGGACATAATGTTGCGAGTTGAGTTCTTAGTCATTGAATCTTTTCATTTTCACCAAAAACGAAAATCTGACCGAAGATTAGCGTCTACCGCAAAGTTAAAAAATTTCGGGGAAAATGGGCCCTCCTGAAAAATTTCTTACATAATTTTTCCAAATTACGATCATTATAAAATTATTTATTTACTCGCGTCCAGAGGCTTGTAACGCCGAATGAAATATATTTCACGAAAACCAGGGGAAAAGGCGGGCAAAGTGGGCCCCCCTCAGGTTTTATCGAACATTTCCAAAATTCGTTACAAAAGCCGTTACAGACCTCCCGAAGCAAGTAAATATGGAAATTAATAATGATTGTTAATTTTGAAAAAGTACGAAATATTTTCAGGGGGGCCCACTTTGCCCGGCTCTCCCCTACATCGATTGTTTACGTAATAAAGATGATTGATATATTTCTCTTCTGTAAATTTAAAATCGATAGTACATCCGCTCACCCTACGTTTGGCGCTTCTGCAAAACTAAGCGTATCAATAAAACTTTTCATGTTATATAACTGTAAACGTAAGACATCAGTTAACACTAATTTTGTGACGGCATCGTACTATGACCACATTTCGTGTTGTTGTGTGGCTGCTTATCAGAAATAATTCGATCATTTTTATAGATATGCGATGCCTACATAAAGCGTAAAAAAATGTATCTAAATTTGCCGCTCCAAAAATCTGCCGCTCTAGGCCATGGCCTACTCTGCCTACCCCTAAATCCGCCCCTGCAAATGTTAGGATCTGAAGCGTAATTTTCATGGAGTCTGTATCCTTGGTAATGTTCATCATATAGTAGGTCTAATCAATAACGTTGCGCACAACAACATACAAAGTACGAGAAACATCTTCAAGTATCACCCGAATGACGAAAAATTCGTGCTGCATTTCATTCGGAACCGCAAGAACGCTATTTTCTTCCAAGGACTTACCATGAAAAATTACTTGCTGGATTACAGTAACATTTTGATAAATGTTAAATGGTAGCTTGTGTAGAAACATCCCAGATAACAACGTGCGTGCAAATTTTGCGGCAAAATGACAGCAACGCGTGAATTTTGTTGCTGACAATATTGCAACAAGGTGTGTCCGCTATTGCTCTAAAAAACACGGCAAACATTGGCAGCAAACATTTTCAACAAAATACTGTCAAAATGCGAGCAAGCCTTGCTGTAATTTTGAACGCAAAATTCCGGCAAATTGGTGGTAAGATTCTATTTTTTTTTTCACTACTGAGCTAGTGCAGGGTACATTTTTTTTCTTTTTTTGAGTCATAATAATACATCACACAGTCATTTAAAATATGATTATCATCGTTTGCTTTATTGCACACTTATAAAAATACATGTATACAGTAGAACCTAGATATATCGCCGACAGATATATCGCCGCGCGAGAGGGTCAATCCACGCACAGATTCTCACCTACGCAGTCTCGCGTCCCCCACCAAGCATCCGAGGTATGTATATCGATCGAAGTCGCGCCGGGACTCAACATAACCTGTAGCTCTGGACCCATAACCTTAAAGTCAAGATGTTATAGGCTCAGAGCTACAGAGTATTCTTCCATTTAATAACCTTAAAAACAATAATTTATTCTTAAAACGGAAATATACCCTCTTATCATGTGTGAGATTTTTTTGATAGCTATAATGTTTACATAACTCGAACGTCGAGCGAGAGAACAACCGAGACGGAGTTAGGGCGAAAGTGTCGCGCGCTCAACGTCGAGGGAGCGTGGTGGGGGCTCGGAATATATCGCCGATTCCCCCGCTTCGTGTCCAGCGCGCGGCGATATATCTAGGTTCTACTGTAATAGAAAACTGTACTTGTCCACTGTAGTGGTTAAAGTGTTCATCTCTTACTCGCCATAATCTATACGTTCACTATACTAATAATCTAATACATAATAATACAAATCACACTACACTACATACACTAATACGTAATCTATACTATATAATCTATACGTCTTCTTCTTCTTCATCACCTTCTTCACCGGAATCCTGTTCCTCATCCCCTTCTTCATCATCTGGATCTTCATCTTCTACTTCGTCTTGTCCTCTTCTGTTAGCGCGTTGTAATCGACCGTATATTCGTTGCGCGCACCTTCGTTTTTCCGTCAGGACTCTATTATTAGGATCCGGAGGCTCCGCTCTTTCCTTCAAAGAATTTCTGTACCTCTGCTTCGCAGTCCTAATGCATTCTTTCATTTGTCTTCGATGATGAGCAAGTGTTGGTTGAAATGGGAGGTGTCTGTTGGCAGCTACACTTACGACAAAAATATTTAGAACAATGAAGAACCAAACAATTTTAATCATGTAGAAATAAATAACCGCAATCTTTATTTCAATAATAGTTTTCAATTCTCTCATCGTAAAATGACTCTGTTGTTGGGGTTCCCCAATATGTATAGCTCATGCAACACTTATCGGTCATGCATGCCTTCAAGCAGTTATTAAATGAATCACGCATCGCAAGTCCACCGATGTACTTAAGGTACTGCACCTAATAAGTATTCATACAATAATTACTTCGAGTCCATATTCAAATTCCATTATCGTGGGATGAAAATATCATAACATGACGTGTGGAATACGTACAAGTTGACAATACTGATCACGAGTTAGGGTTTCAAAATATTTCCGATTTCAGTAGTACGAAAAGCTACTACTCATGATTTCTACGTTAAATATTATCAGATATTCCATCACAATTGTTTGCCGCGGCAGTGAACATAACACGTATTTATAAGACACATTAATATTAAGGCAAACTTTATACATATATATAGTGATATAACTGCCTCATCCATTGAGACGCTGTTCTTGGTGTGTTTCGATAATATAATTGATAACAAATTGTACCAGTTTAACTCGAATTCAGTTGAATTGATACAATTGACACATTGATATGTAAATGCATCTGGAAAACAAAGCAGAATGACATACCCGATAAACCTAACCTATAAGCTCACAGGTTATCGATGCTTCGTTGTAATAATTGTAATCTCAATGAGCACATGGTTGGTTAGAAATAATAATTGCGTATTATGCTTACCAGTGACTGCTGCACACAGGTTTATGGTGTAACTGCGACTCTTTTATGTTCTCACTAGCGAGCACATGCCTGTTGAACTCGTCAACGTAAGCACATGCATGCATGGGCCCAGTTCCGATGCCGCGCGCGAAATTCAAAAGAGTTACTTATGCGTTATCCGTACCATTTTCACGTCTAAAGACGTAGATTGACCAGTCAAACCTAGTGATTCGAAAAATCCATGTGGCTTGCATATTCACCGTATTCTATACCTTTTTGATGTGTATAGGAAACCGTTACACGGGAAAAACGTGTTTGTGAATATCCGGTATAATAACTTCTATCAAATTCTGGGAATTATATCTTGAGTTTATCATGAAAAAATTGTTTGAGATTATGCATTTTATATGATTTTTCACGAGCCTTGTGAAATTTTGTCAGAGTTGACGAAATGTGACGAAATCGTACAAATTTGTAAAGAATAATTAGGTACATGAAATTGAATGGATTCCTGTATAGAAGTTGAAAGAATTCTATGTTATCATACAATCAAAATATTAGCATAATTTATTTATAGCAGTTCAAAGAAAAAATGCGCCGTACTAATCAACGCATAACAATAAAAAAAATATATGTTTTCAAAAATAACAAGATGTATATAGTGTATTATTTTGCAACATTCCATATGTATGTAATAAAAACTCGAATCGCTGGATCGAGTTTTCTTATACATATATCATATGGGGCATTCTATGTCCGCTCGACCAATGACTTTCCCTCACTATGTTTCACTCGTTTTATAATTTTTTCTACTATACTCCGATGTAATTGTAAAAAAAGGCACTTCTAATTTTTTTATGATTTTTTTAGCTACAATTCATTTTTATGATCATTCAAACCCATCTAAAAATTGGATTTTCTAAAAAATAGAAAAAACCTAGTTTTCATCCCGATCATTGTGACACTTACGGATCACGATGGGCCGATTTTTTTCGATATTTTTATCAATTCTAATATGTGGAAACAGCTAAATGGCATGTGTCCCGTAACGAAAATTCTTTTTAAAATTAACAGAATAGATGAGGTCACTATTTTATTGTTTTAAATATAAATATCAGAAAAAGTCGAAATTATGTCAATAGCTGTCGCCGACAGGATGAAGCAAAATGGAAATTATGACTTATTATATGAATAAGTGAGGCAGAGGCCACAAGAGACTCGGTTTAGTTACGTTTCGTTATATGTATGGAACCTTATATGTTGTTGCCTTATGTATTGTGACGTTGCATTCCGCAATCGTCACAGGTTTTGTTAACATCCTGAGATTTGGGCGACAGATAACTCCGGGGAGAAGCAGCCAACAGATCATTAGGTTAAGTATCGTAATAATAGGCCTCTTTTCTTTCGTTTCTCGATGTCTTTGTTTGCTACGAACTATGTAACGCGTGACGACGCGCAACGCCTCGAGATCATCCGCCGATGGACAAGGAGCCACCGACGACTCGAGAGCACGGGACACGAGAGCGAGAGAGAGGGAGAGGGCTATCGGACTGAGTTATACCGGCTAAACATCACCTGAGCCAAGATCCCGTGACGCGCAACCCAGCGTTGCACCAGGAGGTGCCAAGGGCTAGCGTCAACCAAAGGGAATTACTGCCGATTTTCGATTATGGATGCCGACGTAGAGGTCGAACAGGGTCATACACGATGTATCACCTCCCGCTACGCCGACTAATCAACCTGGGGTTGAACCACCAGCCGTCTACGAATTCTGGATGCCAAGGAGACGGTCGAATAGGGCTGTGCGAAAACACAAAAGTAGCACACTATAGCCTCCCGTCCCGATGACTTATCAGCCAGGTGCTGAACCAGACGACTACCGCCGACTATCCCGACATCGTTACCGCTACCGAGGGCCGTGGCCACGGCTCCGTCGCAGCGTTCCTGGGAATAGACAGGCTTGTGCTGCAGGTTTTGAGTACCCTTCCACAAGTAATAACGTGGGTTTGGAGGAGATTTCACCTTGAATCGCCAAACGCCACCTAAAACCTTGGTTAGGCTGACTCCTAGTGAATCACGACCAAGGGCTGTGCTTCCACCCGGCGATGTACGGGTAGTACAATGACGAGCAATCGAAGAGTCCGCAGTACGCGGAAAAGGTAGTCCAGAGCCGGCATTACGACACTTAACGGAGATAGAGCATCGAGTATTCCCGAAATTCGCATGAGGGGTCACATGACCCGAACTGACCAATCCAGTAATTGAGACGTCCGTCACGACAGCCTCACTGATCCTTCTCGCTTCGCACCTATGACGCACCTATTTAAGCGTGACACGCACCGCACCGAGCCTTCTTCTGCGTTCATCTGTCGCCCAGACAAGTTCTACTAATCTATTGTGCTCCCGAATACCATCCCGAAATACCGATACTGTGTGATACCGAGTATTATCTTTGAGGTGTTTGATCTGTAATAGAGTCAGTTTTGCGTATTATTCTGCTGTATTAAGGTAAGGTCTTCTTTTCTATTGTAAAGCCGAGAACTAGCTCCGAATCGCGAGGTTATTGTGTCTTATTTGGTTGTTTGCGGCTCACGAGCCTTTAGGCTGTGTTCCGATACTATGTTGGTCTCTATTTTTGTCTGTATTAATTTCTTATTCCCGATTTCCGAGCTGGTTCGAGACTGATTGGGTTTTGGATACTTTCTCTGCGATTTCTGTATTTTCTTGATAATTTCTGTCATTTTCTCTATTAATTACCGATATATTCTCATTTTCTGCATTGATTGCGCATGAATAACTTTTACTAGGTTTTGGATTACACTGTGTTAATCGCTTATATTATCTGCTATTCATTTGCTTGATCTATTGAATATTTTTGCTATTTTTCTGCTTTTGTCTTTCTTAATTTCCGATTAATTATGCGATCTGTTGTGCGAATTCTCCCGGAGTAGCGAACGTAGTTGATAGCGTAGTCTGTAAGTTAGATAATAGTTCTTTTCTTTATTCTTTGGTCTAATTTTCATTCAGTCTTTCCGCTATCGTATTAATTCGAACATCTGTATTTTCCCGTTATATTATTCGAGTCTTTTTCCCGGTAGATTCAGCGGAATCTACCCGGTCTTTATTAATCATTCCCGCATGGGAAGTTCATAATTTATAAAAGTTGTATTATATCGAATCTGAACACACCTATTCTGTTATATGCTCTGTTAACTGGTTGATCGGCTCTTCTATCCCGACTTCCTAGAGAATTGATTAATTATTTGATTCCGAACATAACTTTCTGAACTGAACTTGTTTAATAACGCTTGCTATCGAGATAATATATGGGATAAGACCCACTGAAGGATATTACTTTGTTTAATTGTTTAATTTGGCAAACCCATCCCCTCTACCGTATTATTACTACTTTATTCTGTGTTAGCCGAGCTCATCCGTCGTAACTCTCTGATTCTCGTTAATTATTGTCTGATATATTGTGTTTTATTTTCTGATTGACATCCTGGGATGTCTGGCGCCCAAATTCCGGTTTTAGTGTATTAATTTATTTGTCTGAGCATAGTTTGTGGTAATCAGAGATTACGCCGTAGGGTAACACGTGAAGTCACCCTCACTTCATTCCATTCCGGTGGAAAACGTTGTTACAAAATGGCGCCCAAACGTGGGGCCAAATGCCATTAAGAGGGAATACTATTCAAACCTATAGTCAGTTAAACAAGTTCAGAAAATTATTAATTTCATGAAAAACCATTGGCAGAGTGTGTGATCAGATAAACTATAACCCACGAACCCCGAAAAACAAACCCGAAAACAAAAGGATTAAATCTTCACAGAGTCGCTAAGAACAATAGCCTAATCCCGGATTATCGAAAATACGTAAATATTCTCGTAAATATTGCTAACGCGAACAATTGACTAATCCTTGGATTAGAATTGAACGTCGTCAACAATTCCATCCGAACAATAGACTGACCAACAGTTAATCCCCTCGAATCCAAATCTCTTCGTCTCAATATTCCGAAAAACTAAAATATAAATATTCCGAAGTAATCCCGTAGATAATAACGATTCGAACTAATCCCCCGACCACAGTTTTTGCGTGTTGACAACCTAACGGTCTACAGTTTGAATTTGAGACGGCAGTTTCATGTCACAGCCGTCTTCCATAGACGCACAGATTTATTTATTTTCGGCTGAACAATTAAAGTTCGAACTCCGAATTCGAGGCCTTTCCGAAGTAGGCACTGTACCGACCCTACGAGATCGATTACTTCGCGCCCTTAGAACCAGACGCGGAGAGATGGATAACAATCCGCCAACACCCGCCACTGACGGCGAGGACAGACCGTCCTTCCCGGTACAGAGGACCCCGCGAATCCGCCAAGTGGTGACGAACCCCTTGTCGAAAACAACAACGCTAATGTGGAACGACCACCTTTTAACGTACTCGAATTCTGCAGCCCTGTGCATTCTACCAAAAATACCCCGTTGCTATTCGTAACGATAGATCTTTTAGGACGTCCAATCCAAGCCTTATTTGATTGCGGATCATCCCGAACATTCCTCGGATCGGAAACCGAGCGCTTAGTACACGACCTTGGATTGACGGTTAAAGAATCTCGCGATAAACCCGTTTTAATGGCCGCCGGTCAACGAACTAGAATCACAGGCGAGGTCAAAGTCCCGATAGAATTACATGGAACCACTCGTACGATTAACGCGAAAATCATCCCCGCGTTGAGCTTCCCCTGTATCCTCGGACTAGATTTCCTGAAGCTTTTTAAAATAACAGCCGATTTCAGTAATTCTAAATGGCACTTCCAAAACGATCCCGCGACAAACTTTGATTTTGAAACCGTACCGGTTTCCGGCTCACTTTTCTATTGCAATGGAATTCTTTCGCTCACCGAACAGCAGAACGCCGAATTAAACTCGTTATTGACCGCCGAAATCCCGCCTGCTCCCGAAACGCTTGGCACGACGACGTTGACTAAACACCGAATTGACGTTGGTAATCATCCCGCGATTAGGCAACGATCTTATCGCGTATCGCCAAAAATCCAAGAAGCAATCGACCTCGAGACGGATAAAATGCTCAAAGCAGGTATAATTGAACCATCGCGCAGTGAATGGGCGAGCCCGATTGTCATGATAAAGAAACCGAACGGATCGTATCGCTTTTGCATAGATTTCCGCCAAGTCAATAAAGTATCGAAGAAAGACGCGTACCCACTCCCGCGAATGGACAGCATACTCGACAAACTAAGATCCGCTCGTTACATTTCGACTATCGACTTAAGCCAGGCTTATTTTCGAATCCCGCTCACAGAAGACAGCCGCGAAATTACCGCTTTCATTGTCCCGGGCAAAGGACTTTTTCACTTTACCCGAATGCCATACGGTTTAACCGGAGCTCCCGCTACATTTCAACGATTACTCGACCGATTAATTGGACCCGACCTTGATCCACATGCTTTTGCTTACCTTGATGACATAATTATCGCGACGCGAACTTTCGAAGAACATCTACACTGGTTAAAACACGTTCTACGAATAATCCGTGACGCTGGCTTGACTATCAATCCCGACAAATGCGAATTCTGTTGCTCTGAAGTGAAATACCTCGGTTTTCTTGTTAACGAACACGGTTTGCAAGTAGATCCCGATAAAATCACCGCGGTAATAAATTATCCAACACCAACGAACGTCAAACAAATCCGCCGATTTCTGGGAATGGCGTCGTGGTACCGCCGATTTATCCCGAGTTTCTCATCTACGACCGAGCCGTTGAACCGCCTTCTGCGAAAGACGCAGAAATGGGTCTGGGGGAGAGAACAAGTTGAAGCATTTAAGAAAATCCGTCGCCACCTAGCCTCAGCCCCAACTCTTTCCTGTCCCGACTTTTCACTCCCGTTCGTCCTTCAAACTGACGCTAGTATCGTAGGGTTAGGAGCCGTGTTAACGCAAACCCGTGATGACATAGAATACGTGATAGCCTACGCTAGTAGATCTCTCACCGACGCTGAACGCAAGTATTCAGTTACCGAGCTGGAATGCCTCGCAGTCATCTGGTCGATCCAGAAGTTCAGACCCTATATCGAAGGCTACCATTTCACCGTCGTAACCGACCATAGCAGCCTACGATGGCTCCACAACCAGAAGAACCCCACTGGCCGACTAGCCAGGTGGGCCCTAGAGTTGCTCGGCTACGATTTCGATATAGTTTACCGCAAAGGCTCCCTTAATCACGTTCCCGACGCGTTATCTCGAATCCCCGAACAAGAAACCGAAGTCATTGCCGCGATAATTCCTCCGCGTATCCCGTGGTATGAACGACGAAAGCGGGACGTAGATAGTTTTCCCGTTAAGTTCCCGGGCTGGAAAATAGTAAACGACCGGTTGTACTTCCACCGACCTCATCCCGTGATCGGAACCGTAGTACGAGATCTAGACGCCTGGAAGCTCGTGCTTCCCGACGATCAACGCGAACGAGCTATCCACGAAGCTCACGACGAACCTCAGGCTGGACACCTGGGTACCGACAAAACCTATCAACGAGTCGCTACCACCTACTACTGGCCCGGCATGTTCCGCGACATTGCGAAATACGTGAGCGTGTGTGACGTCTGCCAACGCAGCAAGGTCGAACAAACCACGCCCGCCGGTTTGATGGGCCGACGAGTCATCGAAGAACCTTGGACAGTAGTCGCGATGGACATCATGGGACCATTACCTCCCAGCAAATCCGGACACACGTACATTCTAGTCATGCAAGACCTATTCACCAAATGGGTCGAGTGCAGCGCGCTTCGCAAAGCCACCGGTAGAGTCATCCGCGAAACATTTGATGAATCCGTTGTTACCCGCTGGGGTGTCCCACAGGTCATACTATCTGATAACGGCACCGAATTCAATAACAAAATCATAGCCGCCGTCGCGGAAACCTATCAGATCGAACACACGAACACCCCTCCGTACCATCCACAAGCCAACCCGGTAGAACGTGTCAACCGCGTTCTAAAGACCATGATTACCGCTTATCTCGACTTTGACCATCGTGACTGGGACATCCACCTATCGGACTTCCGCTTTGCCTACAATACCGCGCATCATACCTCGTTAGGTACTAGTCCCGCATTTTTGAACTTCGGCCGCGTCCCGAAGGCCGTAAATTCGTTGAGACGACAAGCCGAAGGTAATCCCGAAATAGAACAGCAAGACCCGAAACTGTGGGCTGAACGAATGCGGCGAATGCAACTCCTCCGTGACTGGGTCACCGAGAACCTAGACGATGCATATTCTCGCCAAGCAGGATACTACAACCTCAAGAAAAGACAGCAGAACTTCAAGAGGGGAGACCTGGTGCTTAAGCGGCAACGTACTTTATCCTCCGCAGCTCAACACATTGCAGCGAAGCTGGCCAAGAAGTTCCATGGACCGTTCCAGATCAGCCGACTATTATCTCCCGTTGTGTATGAAGTTTGTGATGTCCAGAGTAGAAAGGTTATGGGCGTAGTGCATGCGAAAGATCTCAAACCATATCGTAACTAGGGTTGCCTCCACTCTCTAGAATTCCCGGTTCCCGAGTCCCGAAACACCATGTTCCATCTGGACGAAGAGGACTTGACCGTAGGATGGGCATACATCGAACCGCACCTACCGATAATCACGAAGTTCCTAGCCGATCACGACGACCTGGCCTGTGATTTAGAAGCGGGCCTACTGGCCGCCCGAGAAGCTCGGCAACGACGTCGGGAGACTGCCATCCGACTAAGCCAAGGCCGAGTGTCCGACTACCCCCGTAATGCAGAGGCAGAGACTAACACCACCCTCACCGGTGCGGTACACCCAGTATCAAGGACAACGGACGTGGGAGTCCAAGCGACCCTCAAGAGCGTCCGATTCGACCCCGAGATCGCGTTCATCCAACCCAACGAAGCTACCGGGTGGACCAACCTGAGTTCGGATGGCGAAGACGAGGACTCCGACGCGGCGAGCCGACCACCTGTCCCAGCTAAACAACCGCCACCGCCGGTTGTAATTCCCGGAACCTCCGGACACCGCTCCCGCCACCATTCGAACTCCCCACCACCGTCACGATCGTCCACCCCTCCAAGGTCAGGATATTCCGCGGGCGACGTCCGTGCCTCCACTTCCCAAGCAACGAAAACCCCGGCGACCTCCCGAGATCCGTTCGGTTGTTGGAATTGCGGGGCCACCGGTCACAGAATGGGCAAATGCCCCCGCCCCACGCGATTAGTCTGCAAACGTTGCGGTCGTCCCGGGTACACCGTAAAACAATGCCCGAGATGCGGTCCAGGGTATCACCCAGATCAGGTGTTACCCTCCATACTGACACGACAAGAGCGCCGCGCTCCTACACGCCGACCCGCTCACCCTTACGATCTCCCGGATGACGCGTTCAACTTCAAACGCCACGCGTAAGCGAACGAACACCTTTTTTTTTTTTCTTTTCCTCTTTCGGTCCAAATATTTCAAAATTTAGTTATTCCCGCTTAACGGAAACATAACATAAAACCCAGAATATGATTTCTCTTCCCGGTGTAAAAACCGTTTAGGCGCAATCCATAACTACGAACCCCGTTTCCCGATAAAACCCCCAAAATTTTCAAAATTCCCTTTCGGCCTTAAACATTCAAAATTTCATTTCGACTAACTAGAGTCGAGGATTACTGGCACAGCCGTATTTTGATCACCCTATTCTATTAACATCTATACCTTGCTATTCTTATTATAATGAGATAGCTTTGTCAATTATTTAATTGCGACATGGTAACCTCTATCCGAACGGTAATAAAAAGTAAAACTCTGTGAAGACCAATCCAAGAACCCCCCCCCGAAACAGAAAACAAACAACGGAACAAAACCTCCTTTCTTTTCTTAAACTGAAGTGACGTGCAGAATAACTTTTTCTTTTTATTATCGAATTACGATGTGTACCTTTTTAGTTCTTTATTGTTGACTTCTTATTAATTTTTTTTTATTTTTGCTCTCGTATTGTTTTTTTATAATGTTCAACACTGCTGCTATCAACGCGTATCGACCTCCGGTTGATGCCAAAATAAAAAGCTTATTGTAAAATATATTGTGACCAGTGTATTCCTCCCGTCTAGTAAGAGTTCCGTCTAATTATTTTTGAATTTTTTTTTGTAGTCAGAGAAGTTGTCCTAACCATCATTCTAGGTTTTGCAGCGAACAGAAGACCTGTTCGGTCCTCCATAAGGAGGGGGGAGTTGTGACGTTGCATTCCGCAATCGTCACAGGTTTTGTTAACATCCTGAGATTTGGGCGACAGATAACTCCGGGGAGAAGCAGCCAACAGATCATTAGGTTAAGTATCGTAATAATAGGCCTCTTTTCTTTCGTTTCTCGATGTCTTTGTTTGCTACGAACTATGTAACGCGTGACGACGCGCAACGCCTCGAGATCATCCGCCGATGGACAAGGAGCCACCGACGACTCGAGAGCACGGGACACGAGAGCGAGAGAGAGGGAGAGGGCTATCGGACTGAGTTATACCGGCTAAACATCACCTGAGCCAAGATCCCGTGACGCGCAACCCAGCGTTGCACCAGGAGGTGCCAAGGGCTAGCGTCAACCAAAGGGAATTACTGCCGATTTTCGAGTATGGATGCCGACGTAGAGGTCGAACAGGGTCATACACGATGTATCACCTCCCGCTACGCCGACTAATCAACCTGGGGTTGAACCACCAGCCGTCTACGAATTCTGGATGCCAAGGAGACGGTCGAATAGGGCTGTGCGAAAACACAAAAGTAGCACACTATAGCCTCCCGTCCCGATGACTTATCAGCCAGGTGCTGAACCAGACGACTACCGCCGACTATCCCGACATCGTTACCGCTACCGAGGGCCGTGGCCACGGCTCCGTCGCAGCGTTCCTGGGAATAGACAGGCTTGTGCTGCAGGTTTTGAGTACCCTTCCACAAGTAATAACGTGGGTTTGGAGAAGATTTCACCTTGAATCGCCAAACGCCACCTAAAACCTTGGTTAGGCTGACTCCTAGTGAATCACGACCAAGGGCTGTGCTTCCACCCGGCGATGTACGGGTAGTACAATGACGAGCAATCGAAGAGTCCGCAGTACGCGGAAAAGGTAGTCCAGAGCCGGCATTACGACACTTAACGGAGATAGAGCATCGAGTATTCCCGAAATTCGCATGAGGGGTCACATGACCCGAACTGACCAATCCAGTAATTGAGACGTCCGTCACGACAGCCTCACTGATCCTTCTCGCTTCGCACCTATGACGCACCTATTTAAGCGTGACACGCACCGCACCGAGCCTTCTTCTGCGTTCATCTGTCGCCCAGACAAGTTCTACTAATCTATTGTGCTCCCGAATACCATCCCGAAATACCGATACTGTGTGATACCGAGTATTATCTTTGAGGTGTTTGATCTGTAATAGAGTCAGTTTTGCGTATTATTCTGCTGTATTAAGGTAAGGTCTTCTTTTCTATTGTAAAGCCGAGAACTAGCTCCGAATCGCGAGGTTATTGTGTCTTATTTGGTTGTTTGCGGCTCACGAGCCTTTAGGCTGTGTTCCGATACTATGTTAGTCTCTATTTTTGTCTGTATTAATTTCTTATTCCCGATTTCCGAGCTGGTTCGAGACTGATTGGGTTTTTGGATACTTTCTCTGCGATTTCTGTATTTTCTTGATAATTTCTGTCATTTTCTCTATTAATTACCGATATATTCTCATTTTCTGCATTGATTGCGCATGAATAACTTTTACTAGGTTTTGGATTACACTGTGTTAATCGCTTATATTATCTGCTATTCATTTGCTTGATCTATCGAATATTTTTGCTATTTTTCTGCTTTTGTCTTTCTTAATTTCCGATTAATTATGCGATCTGTTGTGCGAATTCTCCCGGAGTAGCGAACGTAGTTGATAGCGTAGTCTGTAAGTTAGATAATAGCTCTTTTCTTTATTCTTTGGTCTAATTTTCATTTAGTCTTTCCGCTATCGTATTAATTCGAACATCTGTATTTTCCCGTTATATTATTCGAGTCTTTTTCCCGGTAGATTCAGCGGAATCTACCCGGTCTTTATTAATCATTCCCGCATGGGAAGTTCATAATTTATAAAAGTTGTATTATATCGAATCTGAACACACCTATTCTGTTATATGCTCTGTTAACTGGTTGATCGGCTCTTCTATCCCGACTTCCTAGAGAATTGACTAATTATTTGATTCCGAACATAACTTTCTGAACTGAACTTGTTTAATAACGCTTGCTATCGAAATAACATATGGGATAAGACCCACTGAAGGATATTACTTTGTTTAATTGTTTAATTTGGCAAACCCATCCCCTCTACCGTATTATTACTACTTTATTCTGTGTTAGCCGAGCTCATCCGTCGTACATCTCTGATTCTCGTTAATTATTGTCTGTTCTATTGTGTTTTATTTTCTGATTGACATCCTGGGATGTCTGGCGCCCAAATTCCGGTTTTAGTGTATTAATTTATTCGTCTGAGCATAGTTTGTGGTAATCAGAGATTACGCCGTAGGGTAACACGTGAAGTCACCCTCACTTCATTCCATTCCGGTGGAAAACGTTGTTACAGTATAAATAAAACCTGAAGTTTACGGATGTAACGGTGTGAGCCCTGTTTTCCTTGCAGCGGGTGGTAGTGAGTCTCATGTAGCCAGTGCGCCACTCTTGTGTGCACAGGTACGTCGTCACGTGTGGTAGTGAGTCTCATGTAGCCAGTGCGCCACTCTTGTGTGGGAGAGCACAGGTACATGAGTCGTCACGTGTGGTACTGAGTCTCATGTAGCCAGTGCGCCACTCTTGTGTGGGAGAGCACAGGTACATGAGTCGTCACGGGTGTATGAGTGAGTCTCATGTAGCCAGTGCGCCACTCTTGTGTGGGAGAGCACAGGTACATGAGTCGTCACGGGTGTATGAGTGAGTCTCATGTAGCCAGTGCGCCACTCTTGTGTGGGAGAGCACAGGTACATGAGTCGTCACGTGTGGTAGTGAGTCTCATGTAGCCAGTGCGCCACTCTTGTGTGGGAGAGCACAGGTACATGAGTCGTCACGGGTGTATGAGTGAGATAAGCCACTCAGCTGGGGCAAGTGGTACGAACCGAGGCGGCAAGAACGGCCAGAGGTAAGGTAAACAGTCAGAGGGCTTGAGAAAGGTTTAGTTCGGGGTCAGTATCGTCCGAGCCTTAGACCAAGACAGTCGTCTTAGCTCAGATTGGGATCAACCTCTGGAGCGAGAATCCACAATAGCTAATCGATATCCAATAGCCAATACCCATAAAAATAATTTACAAGAAATACGATTTTTTTTCAAATTTTTCGTATGTATATTATATGTATAAGGGTTGCCAAGAATTTGTCGCACTTTTGCTGTTAATTTGGTGCTTTGGTAAATTTGTTATCACTGCTAACGTATTGACGGCAATTGTCGGTCATATTTTGCTGTCAATTCCTTGCAGCAGAATAACAGCAATTATTGCGAGTCGTTTGCTGCAATTTTGAATGCGTGCAAAACAGTCCCAGCAAATATTTAGCAAAACAACAGCAACAGTTGCAGCAATCAAAGCGAACTTTTTGCACAGACACGTTCTGTTATCTGGGATATGAGTATTGGGCAATTCCTTGATTTGGAGTGAACGAGAGCGCATGATATCAAAGATTTTCTCATCAACAGAACACTGTTGCTGCAAGCGATGATTCAATCGCAATTGTGAACTTATGGCAAGTGTTTTGCAGATATTAAGGCGACTTCCTGATGCACGAGAATATATTTTGAAGTCACGATTTTTGCTCTCGCATCTCATAGTGGGGAATTGCCACAACGGACCGAATCTTTTCAATACCTGCGGGTAATGGACCAAAAAGTGATGTTTTGGTTTGATGCAACCAGGAAAGAGAGATGTCAGGAGACTTAAATAGTCCGATATGAGGGCCTCCAATTGCAAGTGTACTGAAACATGCACTACAGGTGCAGTAACTACATCGATTATTTCTTTCAATTTAACAATCACTTTCCAGTATTTATTACTTTCCGGAATGAACTCTCCAATCAATATTCCGATATTGCGCAAAAGACAAAGAAATTCAGCCGCTGACATTTTGACATGCTTAGTCTTAATTTGGCTCGGTTTAATTTCGCGAGGTTTGTTTCATCATCTCAATCAGTGATGGAGATAAATCCCCCAAAACAGATGGTCCCCTAATACCTGTTTCTTTAGGTTCAACATCTTTCACTTGTCGATCATAGATTTCCTGTGAACGCATTTGGCACGAAGATGCATTAAATACTAATTGCATTTCTTTTTTTGTAATCAAACAAAAGCGACATGGATGATTTCCAGAAAAACTCTTCACGAACCCCAACATTGTGTGGATTGCGAGATTGTCGCCAGTGACCCCGGTCAACGAAAAGTATATTTTTTTCAACCCCGAATCAGTAGTTACTTTAATACCTTCATTTGTCAAGAAGAGAAGTTTCTGTATTGCTTTCGAAAAAATCGATTGCAATGGAACCGAATTCTCATCGTCAGATTTATATAATGTGAGCAAAAATATGTTTTCTATTTTCGAAACAAATTGAGGTGGTAAGCACGGTAATATGATGTATACGGCCCCAACCTTACCAACACCTTTATGGGACCCTAACGGGTTGTTATTTTCGAAATCGTCTTGATAGAGTAGTAACGGCAGCATCAATTTATCAGGAAAAGAATTTTTTTTGGATTTCCACATTCCGCTTTGTACGATGTTGCTAAAGAAGGACGTGTACCCCTCTAATTCATCAAGGTAGGACATGATACAGCTGAACACACCGGGAAGTTCCAAAAATTTCTTCAATACTATTCTTAAAGGTATGAACTGTATTACCGCCGTGTTCTCGGAAATCACCGACAAGGGACAAGCTGGTGCAGGCATGCTTTTTACACAAACCTTGACTTCTTCGGGCTCAATTTAGGTTCCCTGTAACTTGAAGTACTGAAAACTCTGATATTCGTTTCGGAATTCGTAAAATGGAGTTTGTAGAAGAGCTATCATGGATTTATAGGCGTCAACGTTTATGCCACATTCACCAAGATTTTGCAATCTGGCAGTCATTTGACAGAAAAACGTCGTAATAAATTGTTGCTGCAAGAACTTTTCGAAGCATGACAAAATGTCATGTACACGTTTACGTGGTACGTCAGGAAAATTGTAAAGTTCACTGACTACATTTCCCGCATGATGTTGCAGCAATTTGGAAAAAGTGTTCGGATCCATTCTCAGATTTTTACTATTACATATACAGTGACAGAAGATGTCTGTTAGATCGAACTAAAGTTTAAAAATAAACGCATACAGGTACAAGTAGACACATTAAACCTCAAACATCACCAACACATAGGAGGAACTTTTTACCGAACTCAGAAGACAACTAATTTGTTAGCTGAGTCTCGTTTATGAGTTTGCTTTTACAAAACTCAGAACTTTGGTCAGATGCGTGGTCATTTTTTCGCCTCGTAAAATTATTTTCATTATGAGTCTTTGCATGAGAAGCCAAAGGCTCTTTGACTTGACTGGATAGGAGTAGTGAAAAACGAAAAATATTTTATAGCATAATTCTAAAGCTCCGATGATGGATGCAGTTTTGTACTGAACAAGTCCAACCGAGCAGAAAAACGCTTCAGGTGATGCAACTGGGCCAACAACAATCAGAACTGGGGCGGACGTATCTGCTTGGCCTTGTACATTACTTGCATCTCCTTTTTTTTTCAGCAAAATACTCTTCAGCTCCTGCTCTCGTCTACAAAAGACAAATAGGATCAGACATTACAACCACACACCCAACTTCTGCTGGAATTATGAACATTTGTTGAAGTACACTGTACCAACCACACCTACACTACAGCCTATGATTTGTCCTTAACCCCACCCACGACGAGTAACATCACACATACAATGACATCTGCGCTCATTACTAACAGCAGAGTCTACGTGTATGTAAAATTGGGTGCTACTCACTTCGAAGTGAATGATGAACGTTTCGCGAATTTTTCGTTTCGATATTTTTTCGTTCTCTGTTTCCACTTTTCGTCGCTTGTTTGAAACCACAGTTGTCCTTCGCACTCCTGGTTTCAGATTTGTCGCTGTAATAGCGTTGGGCATCAGCAGAAGAATTGGAACGTCTTTTTGTTCTGTTGGAATAATTAAGCTACCTTGAGAACCCTATTTCAATATCTTCAAACCCATATTCAAATACCATGTAATAGTATATTGTGTACCTAGGGCGTAAAGTGGGCTTTTTTAGACCGAGTGTGGAATTTGCAGTACAAGTCGAAGGTGAGCTAGCACGAGTCGAAGACGAGTACTGCAATCACACGAGGTAAAAAAGCCCACTGAGCCCTTGGTGCACACCATATTTTTTGTAACGCATGTATTGATTTCTGCGTTTTTTGTGTCTATAAGCGGGACGAAGGTGACCTTTTTTGACACGGCAACACATATTTATGTTACAATTAGATTGCATTTCTAACAGGAAACAGTAAATATCATACGAATAAAGGATTATATACATGTATATACGTATATGTACATATATGTATATACATATATATACACACACATATATATATAAATGAAACTATCGAGTATATTGATGACGCACCCTATTTGGGCACCTAGGCACGATATTTTTTTTGCAAATTGAAAATTTTTTCCTGTTGTGCGCGGCCTCGTGCGCTTCGCGCACTCCCCGGGGTTACTAAAAACTCTCCACCTAGCCAAAACTATGCAGCTACAAGTCTGCAACTGTACACTTGGCTGCCACAAAATTTGAAATTTCGTAAATTTCAGGTTCGGGTCAATGAACCCGAGTCACCAAAATGACCGATTAATTCAATTTCACATTGATGACAGTCATCGTAATGACCAGGTGTCATCAAAGTGTGCGATTCATACTCTAATAACATGGCGGTCCGTCATCAAAATAACCGATTTATATATTTATATATGTATATGTGTATATATATATATATATATATATATATATATATATATTGTAACACGCTTTCGGGGTTGTTTGGAAGCCAACCCCGTCCATAATGCTAGCAAAAGAAGCCGACAACCCAACGTGGATGGACGGTACTAAAACTAAACAAAAGAAATAAGAAAGATTTGGGCGCCAAGTTCCTTACGGGAACTAATCGCCGCGTTTCCGCGGGGATGAGGGAAGGAATTAGGGGTGGAAGGAGGCGGGAGGCCGGCTAGACAGTGTTTGGTAGAGGGGAACGTGGGGGGGGAAGATAGTAGACCCTGTATAAGTTGGTGAACAATTATAAGACGTATTTATTCAATGAAATCGGAAGTGAACAATCCCTTCGAGATACTAGGCGATCTCGAGGGTAGAAATCAGATCGGGCTAGAAGAGCTAATACAGAATATGATAAACTATTTACAAGCTAGCCGCTCGACTCGACTGGGCACGGGCCAGGAGGAGGGCGAGGGGAACGGGGGGAACGGTACCGGGCGTCAGCCGGATCGCACGGCGGTCTGTGGATCCTCGGCAGCTGACTCGCAGCGGTGAGTGCGCGCGATCCCTGCGCAGACCACGTAGCGCACTCGTCTCGACGGGGACGACGGCTACAGCACTGGATCGCGCTCAACTCACCCGATCGAAATTCACGGTCGGTACGGTAGAGCGGGATATTATCGGACGGACAAGAAAGAGTAAGGTTTCAAACCGCAGCGTACGGCTAACCGTAGCTCGGCGACGGTTGAAGTAAAGCGGCGTGCGTGGTGATTCTGCGCACCCTACGTAGAGCGTGAGTCTCAACTGGGACCACCTCTACAGGCGCGAATCACACGGACACGCACACATGGACACACACGAGCAAAATTCAAATAGCAAAGGGGGGAAAACAACGGTAAAAAGGCGGTATCGGGACTCGACCGTTCGCGGAGGCGCGTGGGGTCGGGATTCCGAGAGTAGGGGGTAGAAAGGCTGAAAGTACAAGCAAGGCGAGAAACAGAAAGCAGGCAAAAACGATCCTAGCGGATCTATGGCACTTTCCGTATCGATGAGGTCCTCGTCTCAGGCTCCAACGGTTTCGGCGGTGGCCGATTCCACCTAGACGAAGTTATTACAGGTGTCTCGCAGCGCAGGGGGCGAAAATATGGACGGAAAAGACCCTACCTTGGATCGACGGTACTCTGGTATTCCGGGGAGGTGGCAATGTCTATGGGGGGCACACACTCACACGCGGGGAACGGAATTCCCGGGTGGCCGGTCGCGGCCACGTGCCTGCGGTCCGGCGGGATTTCTATTTTCTCGGTCACGGGTTCACCAGAGCGGCTTCGGGGCACAATTTATGGTGCTCGATTAGCACGACGCACTGGAGAAAAGCTCGCGAGGAGTTGAAGACTCGGAAAACTCAAAAGAGGGCTCGAAAACTTGGAATTCGTTCCACGATGCAACAAGTGGCTGTTGCTAGGTTGAAAACCAAGATGGAAGCTGACTAGATAGAATTTGGCAAAGATGGCTAGACTCGTCTTCCCCGCGTCAGCTCGTAGGCCAGCGGGGAAGCGGGGTGAGGTCGCTCCTTGCTCCAGTGAACCACGTGACCCTTCGGTACCTGTCTTAAATCTAGGCGCGTTACCGAGAGTCGCGCGAGGATATTTGCAATCCTTCCGCTGCGTTGACGGATGCCATAACGGGCAAACTATTTGCCACGTTACAATATATATATATATATTGTAACGTGGCAAATAGTTATATATATATATATACTCTATAGTTATATATATATCATACTCTAATAACATGGCGGTCCGTCATCAAAATAACCGATTTATGTATTTATATATATATATATATATATATATATATATATATATATATATATATATATATATATATATATATATATAAATGAAACTATCGAGTATATTATATATATATATATATATAAATAACTGATTTATATATATATATATATATATATATATATAATCTATATATATATATATATATATATATATAGATATATATATAAATACATAAATCGGTTATTTTGATGACGGACCGCCATGTTATTAGAGTATGAATCGCACACTTTGATGACACCTGGTCATTACGATGACTGTCATCAATGTGAAATTGAATTAATCGGTCATTTTGGTGACTCGGGTTCATTGACCCGAACCTGAAATTTACGAAATGTCAAATTTTGTGGCAGCCAAGTGTACAGTTGCAGACTTGTAGCTGCATAGTTTTGGCTAGGTGGAGAGTTTTTAGTAACCCCGGGGAGTGCGCGAAGCGCACGAGGCCGCGCACAACAGGAAAAAATTTTCAATTTGCAAAAAAAATATCGTGCCTAGGTGCCCAAATAGGGTGCGTCAGCAATATACTCGATAAATATAATATAAATATAAATCGGTTATTTTGATGACGGACCGCCATGTTATTAGAGTATGAATCGCACACTTTGATGACACCTGGTCATTACGATGACTGTCATCAATGTGAAATTGAATTAATCGGTCATTTTGGTGACTCGGGTTCATTGACCCGAACCTGAAATTTACGAAATTTCAAATTTTGTGGCAGCCAAGTGTACAGTTGCAGACTTGTAGCTGCATAGTTTTGGCTAGGTGGAGAGTTTTTAGTAACAAAATATCGTGCCTAGGTGCCCAAATAGGGTGCGTCATCAATATACTCGATAGTTTCATTTATATATATACAGGGTGGTTTGGAATGCTCCCACTTTGAGGTCATCAGCGGGTTCCTCGACGCAAAATAAGACGAAAATCATTCCTGCAATTTTTTTGTTAGAGCCATGGTTTCCAAGTAATAGCCGATCAGAGTCCGCCAATCCTAGCGCAGATCAGCGACCGGCTCAGGGCCGTCGCACAGTGGCTCGAAATCGTTAAAAACCGACCGAAACTACAAAAAAGACGAAAATTGTGACAAAAAGTTTTCGGGGTCGCTGATTACGAATCTGGACTCAAAATTATCAAAAACAAGATGGCGGCCCCAATATGGCGGCCGGAGACGATCAAAAATCGTCAGATATACGTGAAACTCGATACTCGGGGGTTCGCAGGGTCTCTGATTACGAATCTGAACTCAAAATTATCAAAAACAAGATG
Organism: Euura lappo; assembly: GCA_018257835.1. Classification (NCBI taxonomy): domain Eukaryota; kingdom Metazoa; phylum Arthropoda; class Insecta; order Hymenoptera; family Tenthredinidae; genus Euura; species Euura lappo. The sequence continues at coordinate 32,732 of JAEUYN010000207.1, read as the reverse complement.
GCGGCCCCAATATGGCGGCCGGAGACGATCAAAAATCGTCAGATATACGTGAAACTCGATACTCGGGGGCTTGCAGGGTCGCTGAATACGAATCTGAACTCAAAATTATCAGAAACAAAATGGCGGCCATAATATGGTGGCCTAAGATGCTCAAAAGTCGTCAGATTTGCAGACTTCCTAATAACATCATACTTTTTTCTCCAGATCCTGAAATAACACCACAAACCGACACAACGTTGATCAAAGATAAAAATCACAACATTCGACACGAGTTCTCTAACACTCATATGATACCCGAAATATTTTTCCGATATTGTACAATTAGATTTCGAGTTGATTGTACTAGCTTTCGTATTGTGGTATTTGTTACAATTTGTCGTTACATCTACGAACACATGCTCATCATTGTATCATCCGAAATATGAATTATTAGCATAAGCACGAAACTTCCAGAGTCGCTTGAAAATGACGCGATGCGGCGCGCCAGCCAGTGTCCGTATTATAAGACCGAAAAACTGCCGCACGCCAAGTCCGGGAAGCGCTCGTCCACACTGTAATTCATCTTATCGCGAGGAAGGTACCGAGGGTGGCTAAAATTTTTTCGAATTCTTATCGAACTCTTTTGAACTCTTTATTCCTTTATTCCTGAATGTGTTCAAAGCTAGCTCCACTCTCACCTGCTTGCGAAATAAAAATCAAGACGAGGATTTCTATCTCTCGAATTGTTCGTACATATTTGTTCGTTGTTCGACTGTGGATATGTATCCTGCCTGGAATATAGGAAGAAATTAGTTGAACCGAGTGAGCGGAAAAATAGAGCTCTATTGACATGATATTGAAATGTTGGGTATTCGGATCGAATAACACGAATAATACGTACTCGACTTATTCGGTTGATTCCAATCTTCACAAGGTCCGAATCTAAAAAAAAATCGAGGAGTTCGAAAAGCGCGAATAATAGGATAGGATAGGATATTTCAACGATTCGAATACTTCAAATGTGTCGAATTATTCGAAAACTCAAACTGTTCGATGATTCGAATTATTAGAAAGCTCAAATTCCCAATTTAATTCAAACGCTATTCGCACAGCCTAATTTCACCACATTCTTTTTCATTCACAAATACCGGTTCAGAAAAATGCAAAGATCGGTCATACTTTTTTCTGCCCTCCGGCCGGAAAGTGGCAACTTTCTGGCCGCTGCGCTAAACGAAGTTGCCGCTTTCCGGCTGCGTCGAGCAGAAAAATAGTATACACACCTTGGCCAGTAAATAAGAAAGCCTCAGATCACATGTTTGTCACGTTTGTTTGATCTGAACATCATTGCTGATGTAGATTGCTGAACATAACAAAGACAGTAAATTTTGACGATTTTCGTTCTTAACTAACCTCAAAGTTACGTATACCGCCAGATCAGGTGATGAAACGAGTTTAGGTCTCAAGTTTATACTATTACCTGAAAGAATTCGAAAAAATTTTAGCCACCCTCGGTACCTTCCTCGCGATAAGATGAATTACAGTGTGGACGAGCGCTTTCCGGACTTGGCGTGCGGCAGTTTTTTGGTCTTATAATACGGACACTGGCTGGCTGGCGCGCCGCATCGCGTCATTTTTAAGCGACTCTGGAAGTTTCGTGCTTATGCTAATAATTCATATTTCGTATGATACAATTATGAGCATGTGTTCGTATATGTAACGACAAATTGTGAAAAATACAACAATACGAAAGCTAGTACATTCAACTCGAAATCTAATTGCACAATATCGGAAAAATATTTTGGGTATCATATGAGTGCTAGAGAGCTTATTAGGAAGTCTGCAAATCTGACGACTTTTGAGCATCTTAGGCCACCATATTGTGGCCGCCATTTTGTTTCTGATAATTTTGAGTTCAGAATCGTATTCAGCGACCCTGCAAACCCCCGAGTATCGAGTTTCACGTATATCTGACGATTTTTGATCGTCTCCGGCCGCCATATTGGGGCCGCCATCTTGTTTTTGATAATTTTGAGTTCAGATTCGTAATCAGAGACCCTGCGAACCCCCGAGTATCGAGTTTCACGTATATCTGACGATTTTTGATCGTCTCCGGCCGCCATATTGGGGCCGCCATCTTGTTTTTGATAATTTTGAGTTCAGATTCGTAATCAGAGACCCTGCGAACCCCCGAGTATCGAGTTTCACGTATATCTGACGATTTTTGATCGTCTCCGGCCGCCATATTGGGGCCGCCATCTTGTTTTTGATAATTTTGAGTCCAGATTCGTAATCAGCGACCCCGAAAACTTTTTGTCACAATTTTCGTCTTTTTTGTAGTTTCGGTCGGTTTTTAACGATTTCGAGCCACTGTGCGACGGCCCTGAGCCGGTCGCTGATCTGCGCTAGGATTGGCGGACTCTGATCGGCTATTACTTGGAAACCATGGCTCTAACAAAAAAATTGCAGGAATGATTTTCGTCTTATTTTGCGTCGAGGAACCCGCTGATGACCTCAAAGTGGGAGCATTCCAAACCACCCTGTATACATATATACATATATACATATATACAGGTATATATTACATATATAAGCATGTATATGTAGTATATATACACACATACAGTCGTATATACACTGTTTAAAAAGCGGGCAAAAATGGATTCATTTTTGCCCGCTTATTGAAAAGCGGGCTAAAATGAATCCATTTTTGCCCGCTTATTGAAAAGCGGGCTAAAATGAATCCATTTTTGCCCGCTTATTGAAAAGCGGGCAAAAATGGATTCATTTTTGCCCGCTTATTCGAGCCGGTCAAAAAAAGGTCACTTTAGGCCCGCTTAATAGGTCAAAAAAACGCAGAAATCGTGCATGTGTTACAAAAATACTGTATCACCTTCGGATGCTTATGCTTGCTCCAAGTCGCGATAGTACCTATCGGCATCTTCTCCATACAAGTTTTTTGTCAATAGAAACTTTTCAAAGCCTGGCCTCAGAGATTTCCAATTTTCTTGACAAGATTCGGTAAGTTTTGGAAACCGTAAACCAAAATCATGGTCAATCTACGGAAAATCAATAGTATAATTTGAAACGAGTGAAAATTGATGAAGAACAAATATCGAATCTGATTACAAAAAGTCTTGAAAAACATACAAGTTCCGGTCCAAGATTTTCGTGCAGACATAGATATTTTGCAAACGGGTCGAAGGAATTCTGATTTCCTGCTTGCAACAATAATTGTCGTGCTCTATACGTTGTTGTCCAAGCTTTCTTCACTTCATCCCACGGTTGGACTGTTTCACATAAGAAAGTCAATTTTTCTTCAGTTTCATCATCTGTTGAAAAGTAGAGCTGGAATTAGTATTGTCTATGCATGTGTACAGTTTTCGAAGCAAAATTAATATTATAAACAGCAGATCCATACTTGGAACTTCGTCTTCGTTGGGATGATTGCGGATGTTTTTTGAGGGAAAAACTATAATCCCTGATTCGATCAGTTTCTTTCGCATGTAATCGATGCGAGAAACAAATTTTCCTGACGGAGTTATCTTTTTCTTCTTCTCACACTGTCCTGGCAAATAGTAAAGCTCGCTATCGCAGTTGAATAACTCAGCAACTTCTTTTGCAACGTTTCGCAAAAAAATAGACGGCACTCTGAAAATAGTAAAATTTGACCATATTCTTCAGCCAATCGGTCTCAAGGTCAGCAACGAGTTGAAATATACGGAGAGCTACTAAGATCTATGAAGATCTCTTTCCCAGCTTTGCATATTTTTTTAAGAAGATCTCAACGGATCTCTGTAGATCTTTACGGATCTCTGTATATCTTTCAAATTTCTCCTATATGTACTGACGCTAAAAACTCTAAGAACCAATCGAGATATATAGAGATCATCGTAGATCTCTGCATATCTCTTCCAAAACTTTGCGCATTATTTAGACAGATCTTGGTAGATCTTTGTAAGTCTTTACGGATTTATGTAGATCTCTTTTGCGCCTTTATGAATCGTTCAGAGAGATCCCAGCAGATGTCTGTAAATCTTGCGAGATCTCCGTAGATTCCTTCATTTTTACCCGGAAAGGGCCAACTAGAGTACAAATACATGAGATCATATTACTACGAAGGCTTAAATCTTCCTTCAAACACAAAAATGGATGACCAAATGACAGAAACTTTCATAAAATTAATCTCACAATCAAACGGGAAAAATTGATAATGCTTACTCCAATTCTCTCAATGGATTATGCAGCGAAACTTTTTACCGCTTTAAAATTATATCCAATTCTCGGTTTATGATTAATCTGACCAAAAGTCCCATTATACCCAGCAAACAGTGGCATACCTGTCACATCATTTTGAGGTCACATTCACGAAACATTGCTACATTGCAATTTAATGTACCGGGTACATTACAGGTCTCTTAATCACGAACATATCGAGTACATACTGCTGTTATGTACCAGAGACCTCTCATTCAGGAAACTGTGTTACATACCATATAATGGATGGCGACGATGTACCAGCTACATTACTTGCACGATGGCTTTGTTACATTACATGGTTACGTACAAATCATGTAAAAAGTTGACACACCCGAACCGAGGGGGGAAATAAGTCCAGAGTTCAGTGAAGTTATATTTATAGTTATATTGTATTTTTCTTTCTTCGGTTAATTCAATATTATTCTTACGTTCCAAATCATAACTGTTGTTCGGATTATTTTTCCAAATGAAACTTAATTTTCCTCGGTTCAATTATTCAATTACTTTTCTTTGGATAATCCTCGACGCTTTGTCTATTGTTATTGTTACTCTGGGTGAGGATATCACAGGTTGTGTTGGAAAGTTAATCTTTGTTGTCCTCAAATGACTAATTAAAAAGGCTGACCTGGATTTCCTTCTCGTAATTTATCCATAATAGTAGTTTACATTTTGCAGAACATTTCAATTTAATTCCATCAAGTCAAAGTGATGAACATAACCTCAAAGTATTTACGATCGGTGATAGTGAAATTGAAAACTGCGCTGGTTAACGTGAATCTGACATTGGATTTATTGGGTTTACTAACGGATGCGGTAAAAATGTTCGGTTGTGTACAGTACATCAGAGCCGTCGATTCATTGAATTTTCCACTTGATAAAAGATATCGAATTTGTGATTCATTAAGTCTTCCATTGAATGAGAGAAAAAAGGTTCAGGATTTCTAAGACAGTTTGGCGTAGTGGGTAGAGCGCCCGACTAGTGAGACGGACGAGTGCCATTGAATGTGGTTCGAATCCCGGTAAAGAATGACAAAAGCGGAATTTCTTGCAGCGAGCTACAAACACATTTTAATTGATCCAGAGTAAACGAAAAGTTGATACTATATACTGTAAAATATTCAAAAAGTGCGCGAATGAGGATTGAAATCGAATTTTTATTTGAATATTTTGCGTACGCTGTAGTTCCATTGACGCACGTTACGGAGATGTAACTGCGATGTTGGTAGTACGTCACGGGTAACGTACCTGCGATGTAATTGTTACGCACTTGGTATGTATCTTTGTTGCATACGTGCGATGTAGCTATAACATTGGCGTGTTGCGGACATTACGCAGCATACGTGCCGCTCATGTACCGAACCTGGTACATAGCATGTGGCATCCGCGACAGACATGGTACGGCACTAGTACATAAATTTGTTTGCTGGGTATCCTCATGCAAACGATTGTGCTTTTCGTAATGCAAAAGAAGTATTTTTCCCTCAGTACTTGACTCCAAGAATAATTTCAAATTCTCACGATCACGTGAGAACATGGCATTGTGGATATTATCCACAGCATTGCATTTCGAGCAAATGATTTCGAACGAATCTTGGCGTAGAAATTGCACTTCGTCGTGGGATGTGTGTGCAGAGAGTGGGATCTCGATGGTATGATCCGATTCAACAATGCTGCCATTGTTAGAAACGGAGGGCGAAGTGAAATGCTCAGTAGACATGACTGCAGACACAAGAAAATAATAAAATTATTTCATTCAAAAAAATTCAAACTCATATTGTGTGATTCAGAAACTTCAGATTTTAATAAAAACAGAAAATAAACATGCATCATGCATGAAATTGATCCTTTCAAATTTGTCAGCAAGAAATGATTTTCATCCAGACTATTTTCAGTCAAAATTAAATGTATAGTTACAAGCTCCATAGAAAGAGGAAGATGAGGAAACGAATTATTCACAAAAGGAAAATAATGTGTTTTATTACTTCGGCAATTGAAAGAGTGGACATTTAAAAAAATGCACCTTCAAACAATTATCGAAGTCTCATTCAACAGTAATAAATATTGGTATAAAAATCTTGGCAACAGTCATTCACCATTATTCAATGAAATGAAAAGATGATAATGGAATGCATAGAATTGAAATCCACAGAAATGATATTTTGCAGGTTAGGTTCCCGAGTCGAAATTTAGCGTCTACTTTAACCCTACCTAGGTTTATATGAACCTACTTTGAAGGAAACTGAACCTACAGCTCCTACATTGACCCTCTAACTCCTACAAACTTTTTAAGTCAACCCTACATTAAACCTCCAACTCCTACGAATTTTCAAGTCAACCCTACATTGAACCTCCAACTCCTGCGAATTTTCAAGTCAACCCTACATTGAACCTCCAACTCCTAATAATTTGAATCCCAACCCTACATTAAACCTCCAACTCCCGAAAATCGAAAAATTACCCGGGAAAAAAGTTCGTATCTAATCATAAGTAATTATAACTAATAATATCTTATTATATGCGATTGTGATTATCTTTCAATAACCGTTGATTATTTATGCATCTTCAAAACTCCAAACGGATAGACATTTTTGAAAATTCTAAAATAAATTCTAAAAAATCCAGTGAATGACACAAAACAGCCCCCGTTTAGGAAAACGTGGGCCGAATTTTTCGACGTTTCTTTTTTCACTCAATTCGGAATTTTCTCATTTTTGAAACTGAAATTGTATAACACAGGATCAAATTTCGAGCGTCAAATAAGGTTCAATTTACTTGGAAACGTTCGGTTCCACCAATTGACCCTTATCTGACGCTTACAATTTGATCCTGTATTAATTTCAGTTTTTAAAATCTAAAAATTCCGAATTCAGTGAAAAAACAAAAATAGGAAAAAAAATTCGTTTTTTGTCTGTTTTGTGGCTGTATTGTGTATCCACTGGATTTTTTTAGATTTTGTTCAGATTTAAAAAAATGGGCATTCTCAATCAACTTCAAAAAATAATAACAAATTAACGGTTTAATAAAAATAAATCTGGACAAAATTCGGGACGCGTTTTTCACTGAACAGAATGTTAGAAAAATACATGGAATGATTTTGAATTGGTCGGAACTTAACACTGGTCGAGTTGGCGCGGGATGCCCCATATACTCTAAGAAATCAGTATATGTATGTAAGTGGATATGTATAATATGTAGTCCAATAACGAGATTCCGAACGAAGGATAATAGGTCACTTATTGTAAGAGTAAATGAAATGTCTGACCATAGAATCCGTCGCCTTCCTTATTTTTACTAAGGGGGAAATATCTCAAGACATTTTGTTTAGTAAAATAATTCGAATTATTTCACTTCTGTCAATTTATTTTTTTAATTTCAAATGACATTTTTCACTTCACATTATTTCATTTATTAGAACCTATTCTTTCTTCTTTTCAACATAATTTTGTTTTATTTCAACTTAATTTTGTATTTCAGATTGATTTTTCTCTCATTATTCCATTCATTCTCTTAGTTCCTTCTTATCATTGAATTTATTTCTCATTATTTCGATCATATTTTATTATTTCATCTATTAATTCTCATTATTTCCACGGTTATTTCTTGCTTATTTCTCAATATTTCACGAGCTATTGACACGTTACTTCAACGAGTTATTTCCCCCTCGATTTTCACAACCGGTTTTCAACAAAAATACAAGTAATTCAAACTGAAAAACTTTTTGAAACCTATAGGACTATGGTTATCAAATAATTTTTCTTTGAATATGCAGAAAAAATATAAGGAAAATTGTTTCCACTTGCAAAGTGGACCCGAGATCATCGTGCCGGTACAAAGGGTTTTTGAGAATTTTTGAGAATTTTCAAAAATGTCTGTCTGTTTCAAGTTTGAAGATGCGCGAATAATTGACGGTTATTAAAAAAAATCTGAAAATGATTTAAAATTGTGAGCGAACATCATTGGTCGAGTTGGCATGGAATGCCCCATATGTGTCCATACATCATCGAATCTGAACCAATTTTTGATAAAAAAAAAGGGTTCATGTTCAATGAGACATGAATATGTATGGGAAGTATGGGCACGTATACGATCATAAATGGAGTGATGTCTTCGGTTGGGGAATATAACCGGGTTTGTATCTGTTCATATTTGGTCACATAATATTACCTTATCTGGTAACCCGCGTTAGATTTTGTTCCGAATTCTTTCAATACCTTTATTCTGTATCCTGGCATAATATACGTATAAGTATTCAACGTACGTGGTTTTGAGATCGGTTCTCGTGACAATGATTTTTTTTTAATCTTCGGTTCTCTTATATGTGAATAAAATGATTCCTTAGGAAAATAGGCCATCAATCCATTATGTAAAAATTATGAGAAAAAATAGTCGTTTTTTGGCAGGGAATACATGCAACATATGCTTTTCTAAAATGTTATCAAATCTCAGGAAAATTACTTAAATTTGGTCAAATTGCGCCGAACATTTTGTGATTATATGCCTGAATCCTGAAATGGCCTTCATTTTGTTCTAGAACGTGCAAAAAATTGCGGGAAGTTGATAGAATATTATTCATTACAATTTAATCGAATAATGAACTTACATGTGTATGCTATAAACGAAGATCTATTTCATGGTACTGTTATACATCAAAATGATCGGAACAGGATACGAGATTTCTTACGTTAATTTTCAAATATTTTGTTTCTCGAGACTCAGGATTTAAGTTTTACCGCTTATTGTGACCGACGCGACACCACCAGCCGCCGCCATATTGTTTGAATACGTCAACGACAGTGAATGTGTTGTGCGCCTCGATCACTGGTTTGAACAATTTTTCTTCGAGTGTTCACTTCTTCAACAAATTCGAGTTTGAACTCTAGGGTAATAGTCCATCATTCACACATTTTATATAAGGAATATCGCCGAACAAGTGATATTTCTATGCCCTGGCATCATGTATCGTGCTCCCTAACCTAACTTTGGTCTGACGCAATCGTGTTCACTGTCTCAAAGTGACTTGAGACTATCAGCCCGAAATTCTCTCTTCAAGTATCAAACAACCAAAAAAATGTGAGCGTGTAGAAGCTTCTTTATCACATACAGTCTAATATAAAACAATTATGTGATTATTCACCAAATATAACCTTTGCCTCTAGTTCTTCTGATCGTTCACAGTGAAATGTACATCCAATTGAAATTATTGTTCCAACAGGATATGTGTGATGTTTCCAGTGTGATACATCATTAATGAAATTGAAATTATTGTTCCAACAGGATATGTGTGATGTTTCCAGTGTGATACATCATTACGACATGTCTTTCCTGACGATGAATGGATCGTCGAGTCTTTCAGCGATCGACTCGCATATTGTCCGACGAGGAGATGAAGACTTTGGATGAAGTATGTATTCACTTGAAAATTTAACTTTCACAACTGTAACGTAATTATTATTAAAAGAGCCAGTGCTTACGTTATTCTTTCCATACAGGATCTTAAACCTCTCATAATCAGTTCACCCACATGCCATACTAATGCGGCTACGCTGACAGTCCCTGATTATAACAACAGGTAATATATAATCAGCCGCGGAGGCGGCGGGGAACGGGAGGAAAGGCGGTATCTTAAATGAACACGGTGACTTTCCAGATAAACAACAATTAACTTTATTATTAATACGCCCGACCACGAAAGCTGATACAAAATATCCGGAGCCACACCCGCGCCGCGGAGACCCTTCACGTTTTATATTATGGGCTGGCACTTACTTGAGGGGCCAGTACAGGCGGAGGTCTCCGGGGTCCGGGTGCAGTAATCCAATGCGAACGTATCCTTATTACTTACTCCACACATTCACTCCACAATAACCGAACCACGGGGCTATCTTCATTCACTCTCACATACAAATTTCTTCCCGATTCTTATTCTTATCTTATCTCTACCGCGCGAAGGCTGGAGAACGAGTGACGCGTGCCGTCTCTCCCGATTCTGGTCAGCCTATCTACCGACGTTTTCAAAATCTGCCGGGCGTTCTGTAAGTAACGAGTATGTTACTCGTTACAATTTCCCTCCCCCAGACGCAACCCGTCCCGGGGTGCACAGCCTCATAAACGGTTCCGGGTCTCAAGTTTTCGATTGGCGTTGTATACATTGTAAGCGAGATTCTATTGCGAAACGTAGTCGCTCATGAAAGAATGAGAAGAATAATAGTTATCGATTTTTCGCGTGTGTGGCGGTCGTCTTATCTTACTTATTCTACTAGTTTTCTTATGTTATTTCATACTCCTATGGATCCGAAGACTCTAGGCTTTATCCTATTGTCTTACTATGGCCTTTCATCATTTTCGAGTGCACGTCGAGCTCGTGCTTGAGCGCGTGTCTCTCGTGTCGGGTCTACTGATTCCCGCGGTTCCTCGGCTACTTGAGTCACCGGGTTTGTTTTTGGGTCGTTCGCGTTCGCGGTTAGGGTGGTTTTTCTTGGCCGTCCCCGCTTACGCGTTTTTCTCGGACTCTTTGCTTTTGAGTTCGGGACCCGATGGTCAGGTACAGACTCTACTGTTGTCTTCTTGGGTTGCTCGTTTTCCGTGTTGTCCGCGGACGAAGTCTTCGCCTCTTGTGTGGCTTCTTCTTCACCAAGTTCATCTTCTGATGACGTCGGTGTGGATCCTTCTTCGTACGCTGGCTTTAGGTCCTTAACGTGAATTTTTCCCACCGGGAGGCCTGCATCATCTTGTAGCTCGTAGACGCACGTTTCGAGTTTAGATATTACTGTGTATGGTCCTGCGAACTTTGGGACCAGTTTCGAATTTATGAAGTTTGCTGCGGACGAGAGGACCCGGTTACGCTTCCAGACGCGGCTTCCGATTTCGTATTGGACATCCCTGTGCGATTGGTTATAATACTTCGCGTTTCTCTCTTGTGCGACTCCCATGTTGTCCGCGGCTATTTGATGTAAGTCGCGGAGTTTTTGCATACGCTCGTTCCACTCTAGAATACGATCGGCCGTTTCCTCTTCTTCCGATTGTCGTTCAACCTGCCGCCTTAAATTTAGCGGCGGGGTTGGTTGTCTGCCATAGACTAGCATGGCCGGGCTGATCTTCGTCGAGTCGTGAACTGCCGTATTGTACGCGAAGGCAAAGTCGAAGATATGTTCAGCCCATGTACGATGATCAGCTTCTACATATGCGGCGATCTTCGTTTTCACGTCTCTATTCACTCTCTCGACTGGGTTTGCTTGCGGGTGGTATACCGGAGTGGTCGCGTGTTCAATTCCTCTCTTAGTCATGTAGGCGGTCGCCTCCTTGTTCACAAACTCCGTGCCGTTGTCTGTGAGGTAGATTTGGGGGGCGCCATACCGCAAAACTATCCGTTCGTTGAACTCGCGTAGAATTGTGTTAGCGTTTGCTTTTCGCATCGGTGCGACCTCGATCCACTTGGTGAAGAAGTCCTGGAAGACAAGCAAATATTCATATCCTTGACGACTTCTAGTGAAGGTCATAACGTCTGCACCCACAATTTTCCACGGCCCCTTAATATCTCGCCTGCCCATTAAGCCCGCTGGTGCCGATTGTAGGACCTTGCACTGTTGGCAGATGGCGAATTACGGACGTATTTAAATATGTCTTTATGCATTGCCGGCCAATAGTAGTATTGGGCGATCCTGCGGTACGTCTTTTGTTGTCCTGGGTGTCCTGCTGTCGGATCATCGTGGCATTGTTGGAGCACTTCAGCCCTCTCTTCTCGTGTTACGACCAATTTCCATGCATCCTCTTCATCGAGGACTACGTCGATTTCTGGATCGGGTCGATAGAAGTATAGGCGGTTTTTCACGATCTTCCAGTCCCTATAGGTGCGCGGTTCCTCCCGAACTTTGTTCAGCCGGTCGAGGTACCATTCGTCTTGGGTGTGTGAGTCAGCTTCGACGGAGGTGACGTCTACGGAATCTTCAGCCTCGTGCATCCGCGATAGTGCGTCGGGTACTAGATTCAGGGCTCCTTTCCGATACTGGACTTCAAAGTCGTATCCCTGTATTTCCAGTGCCCACCTGGCAAGGCGACCATGCGGGTTCCGTAGGTTGTACAGCCACACTAAGCTGCTGTGATCTGTGACCACTTTAAATCGGTATCCCTCTACGTATGGACGGAATTTGCGAATTGCCCACAGGATAGCGAGACACTCTCGCTCAGTGACCGAATACCGTCGCTCAGCGGAGTTCATGGTGCGACTCGCGAAAGCGAGTACTCGCTCTTCTCCATCGATGACTTGGGTGAGTACCGCTCCGAGTCCTGTGTCACTCGCGTCCGTTTGGATCACGAATTGTTGGTCAAAGTCCGGTCGATGCAGTACCGGTGTTGACGCAACTAAGGATTTCAACGTGTCGAATGCGCGTTGCTGATCTTGTCCCCAGAGATAGCGGTAGTTTTGCCTGGTGAGTTGTGTCAGTGGCTCGGCTATCGTGGCGTAGTTCGCGATGAACTTTCGATACCACGACGACATACCAAGGAAGCGGCGTAGTTGTTTCAGGTTCCGTGGCTCTGGGTAGTCGATTATTGGCTGTATTTTCTCCACATCTGGCCGGAATCCGTTACGATCAACGATGAAGCCCAAGTATTTAACCTCATCCTTGCAGAAGTGACTTTTCTCCCTGTTGATCGTGAGGCCTGCATCCGTGATGCGCTTGAGAATGTGCTCCAACCAATGCAGGTGTTCCTCAAAGGTTTCCGTGGCGATGATTATGTCGTCCAAATAGGCGAAAGCATATGGCTCCATTTCTGGGCCAATGAGTGAGTCGATCAGCCTTTGGAACGTAGCCGGAGCTCCTGTCAGGCCGTAGGGTAACCGTTTAAATTGGAATAGCCCTTTGCCGGGCACCGTAAAAGCGGTGATCGGTCGTGACGCTTCCTTGACGGGTATTTGGTGGTAGGCGCTTCGAAGGTCTAGCGTGGTGATGTATCTGGCGCTGCGGATTTTCCTTAGTATGACGTCCATGTAGGGCAGTGGTTGCGCGTCCGTCCGTGACACTCCGTTGACCTTCCTATAGTCGGCGCAGAACCGATATGTGTGGTTCGGTTTCTTCACTAGGACTACTGGGCTTGACCAGCCACTCGTACTCGGTTCGATGATGTCATCCGCGAGCATTTGATCCACCAAGGAATGCATCTCCTCCTCGATTTTCTTTGACACCGGGTAATACTTTTGTTTAATGGGACGCGATGTTTCCACTATTATCTCGTGTTCAATTAAACTGGTGAGTCCGATCTTCGGAGCATTCTTCGGCAGGCATCGGTCAACTAGCTCCTCAATCTGCCTCCGTTGCTCGGATGTAGTATCCTCCAGACCTATTGCGGCCATAGCGTTGATATCCGTCACGGCGACTACTTCCGTGTAGATCGGACCCGTGGCTCCTTCAATCGTGATCGCGTCTTCGCGTGGGTGCAAGACCGCGTTGAACTGGCGTAGAAAATCGCTGCCCAGTACGCAGTCGTACTCGCATGAAGTCCAGACGAGTGCCGTTAGGTACTTGCAGACGCCTCCAACTTCAAACGGTAGTTCCACTTGGCCGTCGATAGGCGAATACCTACCGTCAGCGACTTTAGCACCCTTCCCCGGTGCGGGGGTGACCTGTTTCCCGCAGGCGGCCGCGAGCTGTAGTCCTACGCTACCCAATATAGTGCGTGCGGATCCCGGGTCGAACAGGGCCCTCAGTTTGAAACCACACAGGCCCACTTGAACCCACCATCTCGGGTACAGGCTGCCGGTATCGCCAACCGTCGCTAGGTCCGTAGACGGGGGGTTTGGCTCTAGGTCTTCGCTCGGGAGGGAGTTTGTGCTGCGATGGCTTGCAGGTGGTGACGGAGCGGGGACAAGTATTTCTCCACTCTCCGCGGTTTCCTGTTGCAGGTTCCCTGGACTAGTTTGGTTCGAGGCCCGTACGGGTGTTCTGGAATGCGAAGGGACCTCCTCTACGCACTTCCTTGCCCGTTTCCCTGACACTTAGGGCATTCGGGTAGGCGTACACCAACTGTCTGGCAACCGTAGCATCGGACGAACTCGGGCATCGGGCAGTCCAGGCGGTGATGGCCGAGCTGGTCGCAATTCCTGCACTTTCCCGTGAACAAGGCGCTGGTATTCGGCGGTTGTTGTCCGCGATCTCCTTGGTTATTCCCGCGGCCACTTCCCTGTCGAGGCGCCGACTGGGTCTTCGGTGGTTGTTTTGGGGCTGCGCCTCTTCCTGCAGGTAAGGTTGAGGCTGGCGTGCCTAGGTGTGTCGCTGGTCCCGTCGCCTGTCTTCCCTTCGCCGATTGCTTCCATGAGGCCAGAACTCGGTTGAGCTGCGTGACTTGTTCTCGTACTGCAGCTACCTCCTCCGCCGCGAGGTCTTCCACGGCTGCTATATTCAGGTTGGCTCGCATTGGTGTAGGTGTTGGGGCTCGATAGGCTACATCCGGCAGGAGGGACTGTTCCGGCAGGGGTGGTGGGCGATATGCTCTCCTGGACTCATTAATACGTTCTGCCTCCATAGCTCTCTGCAACAGCGTTTGTACGTCTCGGATCTCTTCTCTACGTACAAACAATTGGAGATCTGGTAGCATATTTTTGTGCAGGAGGTCTATTTCCTTTTCGAGTGGGAGTTGTCGATCGTAACGCTTGAGTATTGCCCTGAGACAGTAGAAGTAGTTCCTGACTGGTTCTTCTGCCCCTTGGGTTCTTGCATTCGCTTCGGCTTCCAGTCTTTGTTGGAACGTGCGGTCTACGCCGTACGTCCTTCTCGCGGCCGCGCAAAAATCGTTCCAGGATCGCCAGTCTTCCTGCTCGACTCGATACCACTGGATTGCTACTCCCGCGAGCAGCACCGGTAGTGCTCGTAGCAGATCCGGATCTGTCATGTTGGCGAGTGCACGGCATTCCTCCACGCGCGTGAGGAACTCCTCGATGCACTCACCTTTCGCGCCCGAAAATTGGATTTTCCACCGACGAACCGTTTCTCCCAGATCGCGTGGTCGATTCATGAGGCGAGTCGTTTGCTCTAGCCTGTCGTCCGAGTACGCGTCTGTAGGTAACCGACCCAAGAGGCTGGCGAGATCCCCCCTCCCCCACGTCGACTGCTCTCGCGGGGCGTCTCGCCGGTTTGGTACCGGGGGCCGAAAATTGTCGGTCGGTACTTTGAAGGTCGGCTCCGGTGCCTGTGGGTACTCGTAGGTTCGGGCACCCTGAGTATCTCCACCGTATGCCGATCTTCTGTAGTCTCTAGGTTCTGGTTGTCTTGTTGATTCGCGGGAGGCGCTTGGGGTTGTCGGTCGTGTATATTCTCCTCCGACGCTGCTTGCTTCGATGACTTCTACCTCCTGACCGAAGTTTATCCGCGGTCTGAGCCGAGGCCCCTCATTATTATTAGGTGCTCGCCGAGTGAGGTCATGTATGTGAGTACTGGTCATCGGTCTGCGCTCTTCTTCACCTGCGTCTAATAGGTAGGTATTCGCCAGGTTTGGTGTTCCGTTCCACCCCCTGTATGTTCCAGCGTCTCGTTCAATTCTGATATCCCGAAGGGTTTGTGTGATTTCTCCCAGTGCCTCAAATATACGAGTATTAATCAGCTGTTGTGTGTCAGCTGAGGTTTGAGCGCTCTGTGGGTGCACATTTGGCGGTGGACGTAGCTCGTTCACGTCCACTATCGGTCTATCTATGATACTGCCTGTAGGACGTATATTCGGAATATTCGCGGGTGGTACAGTAAGATTGGCTCTTGGTGGTACCTCGTCGAAAAGGTCGATGAGTGACACTCCAGGGTCTGATCGGAGGGTACTATTCGCTCCTGGGTTGCGGTTAGCCTCCCCCTGCTGCCTCGGTGCGTTTGCGTTTTCCCTCGATGACCGAGTCTGTACCTGTGGGCCTTGATCGGCAAACGTACGATCTATGTATTCCTGTCGGATAGTGTCTCTATGCTGGACTAGCTGTGACTCGTCCCCGAAAGAATTCTGTATAAAGTCGGACGCCGAGTAATTTCCGATGAGTCGATTACGCAATCTGTTCAGTCGGATGAAGGCTGTTCCGGATTCACTTAATTCTAGGGCTCTGAGAGCTCTCGACAAGTCTTGCTGCGTGAGTTGTAACACCCAGGCGTCCAACTCCGCCAAGCTGTCTTCTATGGGATTATTCATGTTTTTGGGACGTTATCAAATGCTTGCCGGGTTTTGCCAACCTGTGTGGTTTACTCTCGCAGCAATTATCTCAAGTATTCGTATAACTATTTCTCTCTAATCTAAGAAGGTGACAAAAGTATAGATTTCAGCCGATTAACGCTAGCGCTGAGCCTATAATATGCTCTGGCTTTGCTATAGTCTAGTACGACGGCTGCCGCGCGCCGCACGAAGTGTCAAACATACACGTGGTCAAAACTTCTCCAGGAGATCCACTATTATCATTCCAGATTCTGACAAAGACGGTCAATTATTCTTCCGTTTGGTTCAACGACGCTCTATGCCGTATATTATGACACTAGTTATCTCCACTTGCGTGCGTCACACTACAGCCGCCTCGTTCTCCTGACTCTACGCGTAAAAACCCCAAACAAACTCGCTAATATTCAAGTTGCTTCGTTCCTTCGTTTCAGCTATCCTGCTATGGTTACGGTTATGCCGTTTGAATTCTCTAGATACCGTCCTTCCTGCCTAGACCACAGCCGTTGGGCGCCATGTAACGTAATTATTATTAAAAGAGCCGGTGCTTACGTTATTCTTTCCATACAGGATCTTAAACCTCTCATAATCAGTTCACCCACATGCCATACTAATGCGGCTACGCTGACAGTCCCTGATTATAACAACAGGTAATATATAATCAGCCGCGGAGGCGGCGGGGAACGGGAGGAAAGGCGGTATCTTAAATGAACACGGTGACTTTCCAGATAAACAACAATTAACTTTATTATTAATACGCCCGACCACGAAAGCTGATACAAAATATCCGGAGCCACACCCGCGCCGCGGAGACCCTTCACGTTTTATATTATGGGCTGGCACTTACTTGAGGGGCCAGTACAGGCGGAGGTCTCCGGGGTCCGGGTGCAGTAATCCAATGCGAACGTATCCTTATTACTTACTCCACACATTCACTCCACAATAACCGAACCACGGGGCTATCTTCATTCACTCTCACATACAAATTTCTTCCCGATTCTTATTCTTATCTTATCTCTACCGCGCGAAGGCTGGAGAACGAGTGACGCGTGCCGTCTCTCCCGATTCTGGTCAGCCTATCTACCGACGTTTTCAAAATCTGCCGGGCGTTCTGTAAGTAACGAGTATGTTACTCGTTACACAACTCATAAGAACGTACACATTTTCATGGATTTTCGGTGTTTACGTCAGCGCAAGACAATACAAGGGTAGGCCAGCAGCTGACTTGCTCAGCGAGAAGAATATTTGGGATACTACTACAGTGGCGTCGGGTCCTGATTCGTAGTTTCGGTAGTTTACTCTTTACATGATGCCTCTGTTTTTCGTGAGGAAGCCATATGTTTTCTGCAACTAAATATGAAGCTGTACTATTGTATGTTCTACAGAAAGGGACTATATTTTTACACTCCAATGTTAGACCCTGAAGAACCAAGAAGTAAGCAAGTTTTTGTGGCATAAAGTCTGACTATGTAAGATCGAATCTTACAAAGATCTTACAAAGCATGCGTATCTAGATTATGGGAGTACAGAGCCTGGTATGTAATTCTAGTCTTCTCGCTATAGATTAGACGCAAGGAAACTCTTCGTTGAACCCTTTCGAAGCTCTCCGAAGAGGTCTGGCGCAAGGTTCTTGTATTTCAATTTTCATCTCATGGATTTTTACTTTACAATTGTGGCCCAGGGTCTTTCTTAATCCTTAACTGGTTTTAATTCACATATTATGAAATGATATTATGAATTGATAAATATAAGTTCGTGCAATTTCACACCCCTAAACTTTTCAAGCTATTGTAACATAACATTTGAAAAAATTAAACACACAGAATTCAATACATCAGATTCCGATAATTTTGTATACTTATACGCTCATTGAAGTGAATAATTTTGTATCTGAACATAACGGAGAAAAAAGATTTTTTCGAATATTTAGCCAGTCGCTGTTCCTAGTTCATAAGACGTCGACCACAATCAAACTTCTCCTCTAGTCGCAGCGCAGAAAATTAAGAACTGCGACTGGCAGAATATTCAAACTATCGACACAAAACATTGTTATCCAATCGTGGCACCTATTGTAAGAATATTCATCATTCACTGATCGAAAAATTAATAAATCCATATTCATCAATACACTGATAAATACTGATATACTATTTATACTGATAAATTACTGTTATAAAATATTATGATCTTACAGAATAAAGAAACGTATAATAAATTGTGAAATCCTTGTCTATAATTATTTCGCAGAATAATTTCATGAGCTATAAATCTGATCAGATATAATCATACTTAATCGAACCATAATTTTCACATCCAAATTTATGCACAACGTTTGTATCTGATCATCTCTATCCATATCTGACTCTATACATGTCCATGTCCATGTCCATGACTAGGTGGGGCCATTTTCGGATACATATAATCATGTCTGGTCACTTACATATGGGGTATTCCATGTCAACCTGACCAATGATTTTTCCTCGCTATTTTTTATTCGCTTCACGATTTCTTATATAATTTTACGATATCAAAAAAGGTCTCCTGAAATTTTCCAGATTTTTCCCGCCTACCGTTTATTTTTTATGATTGTTCAAACCCAGCTCAAAATTGGATTTTTTTTCAATCTGAAAAAATTCTCAAGTATCTAATTTTTCATTTCGATAATTTTGACACCCGTTCGATGATCGGCGGATTTTTCTTTCCATTTTTTGTAACGCATCAAACATTTCGAACGAATAAAACGCCATGTTTCAACGTTACAAAAATTCTCCAAAAATTAATTAATTTAAAGTAATTTTTGAAAAAACTTTCGTAATGTTGAAACGTGGCGTGTTTTCTGTGCAAAATGTTACAAGTGCTAAATAATGATAGAAAAAAAATCGGTCCATCGTCGAACGGATGTCAAAATGATCGGAATGAAAAATTTGATTCTTGATCATTTTTTCACATTGAAAAAAATCCAATTTTGAGATGGGTTTGAATCATCAGAAACCAACGTGAATATCATCAATAAACCTCAATATTGATATACATAGATCCGGATTTGGAATTGTTTCTTATCGCTGCTCATTACAGTTGACTTTATTGTCGTAGAGTTGCGTTTGAGTGCACTCCGCTAAAGAATGTATTAATTCCGATTGATTCTGATTGAATATACTGAAAACACGATCACACGCATATAATAAACCAATTTATATTTAATGGAATTTGAAATCGTGTTTTTTACATCATAATCGGAATCAATCAGAGTCGATGCACATTGTCAGTGCAGGGTAGGGTTTGGAGCGTCAAGCGAGGGTTTTAAGCAAGCAGGTTAAACCCTACCTCTGGAGGGTCAAAGGAGGTTTTAAACAGACCCTACTTTGAAGCTAAACTTGGTAAAACGGGAAATTTTGGACATTTTTAGCGTCAAAGTAGGGTCTAATATTGCATTGAAATAGAACCTACTTTACTATCTCTAAAGCCTACGTGGGAGCACCTACATAGGGTCAAATGTAGGCGCTAAATTTCGACTCGGGTTGGGATGAAATTTGTAATAGTGTCATTCGATTTCTGATTTGACGTACACTTCAGATTTTTCTAATCATATTATGATTGAGGTCTTATATAGAAACTTACCAGAACAATGACGGAAAATCGCGCATTCACTGTATATATTAACACACCATTTTGATCACCAAAGCAAAGTTGCACGAAATGACGCGTCGTTTATTGCTCATTCAAATACGGTGGCGCTCACGTAATGGCAACTATGCGCGCAGCGTTACCGGCGGTCCACTACCGAAACGATCGCTGTGAGGTGCGTAATGGTTACGGTCCTTTCTGTTACTGTGCAAGACCGTAACGAAAGCTGTGAGAAACATGAGCATTCCTATTCTCCCCGCATTTATTCGTGTTTCGTGCCTTTTTCCGTTTCAATAATACCGATTGCGGTGAGAACAGTAATCATTACGGTATTTTTTTCTCCGTGCACAGTGGATTCGAATTCGCAATATCCGTATCACGAATAGAAATAATCTTTAGTTTATAGCAGTGTTCGTTCGCTTGTTTGAATACGACCACTTTATTCCCGCGCATGGGATCAAGTCTCGTAGCGTCCATTTTGGTAGCAATGATACCCGAGTCGAAATTTAGCGCCTACATTTGACCCTATGTAGGAGCTCCTACGTAGGCTTTAGAGATAGTAAAGTAGGTTCTATTTCAATGCAATATTAGACCCTACTTTGACGCTAAAAATGTCCGAAATTTCCCGTTTTACCAAGTTTAGCTTCAAAGTAGGGTCTGTTTAAAACCTCCTTTGACCCTCCAGAGGTAGGGTTAAACCTGCTTGCTTAAAACCCTCGCTTGACGCTCCAAACCCTACCCTGCACTGACAATGTGCATCGACTCTGATTGATTCCGATTATGATGTAAAAAACACGATTTCAAATTCCATTGAATATAAATTGGTTTATTATATGCGTTTGATCGTGTTTTCAGTATATTCAATCAGAATCAATCGGAATTAATACATTCTTTAGCGGAGTGCACTCAGACGCAACTCTACGACAATAAAGTCAACTGTAATGAGCAGCGATAAGAAACAATTCCAAATCCGGATCTATGTATATCAATATTGAGGTTTATTGATGATATTCACGTTGTGTTCTGATGATTCAAACCCATCTCAAAATTGGATTTTTTTCAAAAAATTGGAAAAAATGATCAAGAATCAAATTTTTCATTCCGATCATTTTGACATCCGTTCGACGATGGACCGATTTTTTTTTCTATCATTATTTAGCACTTGTAACATTTAGCACAGAAAACACGCCACGTTTCAACATTACGAAAGTTTTTTCAAAAATTACTTTAAATTAATTAATTTTTGGAGAATTTTTGTAACGTTGAAACATGGCGTTTTATTCGTTCGAAATGTTTGATGCGTTACAAAAAATGGAAAGAAAAATCGGCCGATCATCGAACGGGTGTCAAAATTATAGAAATGAAAAATTAGATTCTTGAGAATTTTTTCAGATTGAAAAAAATCCAATTTTGAGCTGGGTTTGAACAATCATAAAAAATAAACGGTAGGCGGGAAAAATCTGGAAAATTTCAGGGGACCTTTTTTGATATCGTAAAATTATATAAGAAATCGTGAAGCGAATAAAAAATAGCGAGGGAAAATCATTGGTCGGGTTGACATGGAATACCCCATATGTAAGTGACCAGACATGATTATATGTATCCGAAAATGGCCCCAACTAGTCATGGACATGGACATGGACATGTATAGAGTCAGATATGGACAGATATGATCAGATACGAACGTTGCGCATAAATTCGGATGTGAAAATTGTGGTTCGATTAAGTATGATTATATCTGATCAGATTTATAGCTCATGAAATTATTATGCGAAATAATTATAGACAAGGATTTCACAATTTATTATACGTTTCTTTATTCTGTACGATCATAATATTTTATAACAGTAATTCATCAGTATATAAATAGTATATCAGTATTTATCAGTGTATTGATGAATATGAATTTATTAATTTTTCGATCAGTGAATGATGAATATTCTTACAATAGGTGCCACGATTGGATAACAATGTTTTGTGTCGATAGTTTGAATATTCTGCCAGTCGCAATTCTTAATTTTCTGCGCTGCGACTAGAGGAGAAGTTTGATTGTGGTCGACGTCTTATGAACTAGGAACAGCGACTGGCTAAATATTCGAAAAAATCTTTTTTCTCCGTTATGTTCAGATACAAAATTATTCACTTCAATGAGCGTATAAGTATACAAAATTATCGGAATCTGATGTATTGAATTCTGTGTGTTTAATTTTTTCAAATGTTATGTTACAATAGCTTGAAAAGTTTAGGGGTGTGAAATTGCACGAACTTATATTTATCAATTCATAATATCATTTCATAATATGTGAATTAAAACCAGTTAAGGATTAAGAAAGACCCTGGGCCACAATTGTAAAGTAAAAATCCATGAGATGAAAATTGAAATACAAGAACCTTGCGCCAGACCTCTTCGGAGAGCTTCGAAAGGGTTCAACGAAGAGTTTCCTTGCGTCTAATCTATAGCGAGAAGACTAGAATTACATACCAGGCTCTGTACTCCCATAATCTAGATACGCATGCTTTGTAAGATCTTTGTAAGATTCGATCTTACATAGTCAGACTTTATGCCACAAAAACTTGCTTACTTCTTGGTTTTTTAGGGTCTAACATTGGAGTGTAAAAATATAGTCCCTTTCTGTAGAACATACAATAGTACAGCTTCATATTTAGTTGCAGGAAACATATGGCTTCCTCGCGAAAAACAGAGGCATCATGTAAAGAGTAAACTACCGAAACTACGAATCAGGACCCGACGCCACTGTAGTAGTATCCCAAATATTCTTCTCGCTGAGCAAGTCAGCTGCTGGCCTACCCTTGTATTGTCTTGCGCTGACGTAAACACCGAAAATCCATGAAAATGTGTATGTTCTTATGAGTTGTGAAAGTTAAATTTTCAAGTGAATACATACTTCATCCGAAGTCTTCACCGCGTCGTCGGACAATATGCGAGTCGATCGCTGAAAGACTCGACGATCCATTCATTGTCAGGAAAGACATGTCGTAATGATGTATCACACTGAAAACATCACACATATCCTGTTGGAACAATAATTTCAATTGGATGTACATTTCACTGTGAACGATCAGAATGACTAGAGGCAAAGGTTATATTTGGTGAATAATCACATAATTGTTTTATATTGGACTGTATGTGATAAAGAAGCTTCTATACGCTCACATTTTTTTTCGTTGTTTGATACTTGAAGAGAGAATTTCGGGCTGATATGTCTAAAGTCACTTTGAGACAGTGAACACGATTGCGTCAGACCAAAGTTAGGTTAGGGAGCACGATACAGGATGCCAGGGCATAGAAATATCACTTGTTCGGCGATATTCCTTATATAAAATGAGAGAATGATGGACTATTACTCACCTGATATAGAGTTCCAACTCGAATTTGTTGAAGAAGCGAACACTCGAAGAAAAATTGTTCAAACCAGTGATCGAGGCGCACAACACATTCACTGTCGTTGACGTATTAAAACAATATGGCGGCGGCTAGTGGTGTCGCGTGATCGCGTCGGTGACAATAAGCGGTAAAACTTAAATCCTGAGTCTCGAGAAACAAAATATTTGAAAATTAACGTAAGAAATCTTGTATCCTGTTCCGATCATTTTGACGTATATGGCAGTACGATGAAATAGATCTTCGTTTATAGCATACACATGTAAGTTCATTATTCGATTAAGGGCATGCTGGACTCAGATTTCCATATTTAAAAAATAATGAAGCCGGATATGAACGGGGGGGTGTTTAATGGGTTCCTTAGACGATTTGTAATCAAATTGGTAGCTGCATGAACGTGTATCTCACCAAAATCGAGTAAAATAAGGCTTTTTTGTTTCGCGAAGCGTGGGGACCGTCACTTGTTTTCACTAATATCACCGACTACGCATCACAAGGGTGGAAACGAACCATTGAGCGCCCTCAGGAATATAATTCCACTCACATATATCGCAAAACTTGTTCATTTCACTCAACGATGAAGACGAAAAATTGTTTCCAAAAAAAGACTGTAATTTTTCTCGGTATAAAGCACCGGCCGCGGCCATATTGGATCGTTTCGCGTTGCGAGTCGGGCCGAGCAGCGCTTGCCAACCTTCGTCTCGCGGTCCTGCGTTTCACGAACCGCCGTTCCTTGTTCAGCGCTATGACAGCTGAGCGGGAATTCAAACGGAAATAATTCGGAATAATAATAGTTATAACAAATGTAAGGTATGTATAAGTTGTAAAAATTTGTAAATTAGTCTAATTGTAAGTAGTAATGTATTCGATGAAGTTATGGAGACGGAAACCATGTAACCCCGAGGGGAACAATAAATAAACATACATAAACATACATAAACATACATAATAATTATAATGAGAAGGTATTATTGGCACACAAACTATTGACGCACAGTAGTCATGGCGCACCGAAGTTTGACACACGGTGCAATGACACACTGAAAAAAGGCGTACGAAAAATGGGCACACCAATCCACGTGGCGCACGCTACTTCGGCGCACGAGACATATGACACACAAAACTTGGAGTCAAATTTCAGAGGTAATTTTCCCGATGGGTGACATTTTGGCACACGAGAAAAGTGACACACGACACTTCGGCGCACGAGAAAAGTGACACACGACACATCGGCGCACGAGAAAAGTGACACACGACACTTCGGCGCACGAGAAAAGTGACACACGACACTTCGGCGCACGAGAAAAGTGACACACGACACTTCGGCGCACGAGAAAAGTGTCGCACGACATTTCGGCACACGAGAAAAGTGACGCACGACATTTTGGCACACGAGAAAAGTGACACACGACACTTCGGCGCACGAGAAAAGTGACACACGACACATCGGCGCACGAGAAAAGTGACACACGACACTTCGGCGCACGAGAAAAGTGTCGCACGACATTTCGGCACACGAGAAAAGTGACGCACGACATTTAGGCACAAGAGAAAAGTGACATACGACATTTCGGCACACGGTACAAACATCCTACAAAATACTCGCACATAAAAGGTGTCTCAGACAATGAAAATTTGGCTGGTCTAACTTTTTCTAACCCTTCTTAGAACACCGTCTGTGTTGTATCATGTGTGTGTGTGTTGTATGATTTGCTGGCCTAACTTTTTCTAACCTTCAGTGGCTAGCCTAACCTACTCTAACCCTTCTTAGAACACCGTCTGCGTTGTATCATGTGTGTGTGTGTTGTATGATTGGCTGGCCTAACTTTTTCTAACCTTCAGTGGCTAGCCTAACCTTCTCTAACCCTTCTTAGAACACCGTCTGCGTTGTATCATGTGTGTGTGTCTGTGTTATATGATTGCTGGCCAAACTTTTGTCTGTGTATATAGGCACTTCGTTTAAAAAAAAAAAAAAAATTCCATAAAAATCAATGTTCTTCGAAAATTTGCTAAAAATTTTGGAGAAAAGGGCACTGTGGCGGACTTCTACAGACAATACCAAATATTTACTCGCGTTTGCATCGTGCGCCGTTTGTACCGTGTGCCGAAATGTCGTATGTCAGTTTTCTCGTGTGCCGAAATGTCGTGCGTCACTTTTCTCGTGTGCCGAAATGTCGTGCGTCACATTTCTCGTGCGCCGAAACTTTTCTCGTGTGCCGTCGTGCGTCACTTTTCTCGTGTGCCGAAATGTCGTATGTCACTTTTCTCGTGTGCCGAAATGTCGTGCGTCACTTTTCTCGTGTGCCGAAATGTCGTATGTCACTTTTCTCGTGTGCCGAAATGTCGTGCGTCACAGTTCTCGTGCGCCGAAATGTCACGCATCGGGAAAATTAAGTCTGAAATTTGACTTCAAGTTTTGTGTGTCATATTTCTCGTGTGTCAAAGTAGCGTGCGCCACTTGGATTGGTGTGTCAATTTTCCGTGCGTCATTTTTCAGTGTGCCATGGCACCGTGTGTCAAATTTCGGTGCGCCATGACTACTGTGCGTCATTAGTTTGTGCGCCAGTGGGCCATTCCCATTATAATAATGCATTGTTATTATTATCATTATTATTATTATTATTATTATTATTATTATTATTATTATTATTATTATTATTATTATTATTATTATCATTATAATTACAATTTCCGAAATAATAATCATAACAATTATTATAATAATAATTATTATTATTATCATTGAAAAAAATTTACTCGAAAGTGGTGTGAATGAAAATGAAAACGTATGCGCCATTTTTTTTTTTTTTTACTAACACTGAAATACTGTGAAACGCACAGAATAATCAAAATTCCGATTCTTTTGAGAGATTTTCAAGTTTCAGCATAAAAAAAAACTAGATAAGGCAGAGGTGTAAAGTCGTGTACGCCCTTTATTTTTATTTTTTTTTTTATCTTGAAAATGTTGTGAAAATCGGAATTTCAATTTTTTCCGTAATAATAATGATGATGATGATGATGATGATGATGATGATGACGACGATAATGATGATGATGACGATAATAATAATAATAATAATAACAATCATTATCATAATATTATGATAATTATTATTATTATGATAATAACAATATGATAATTATTATTATTATCATTGTAAAAAATTTACTCGAAAGTGGTGAAATTTGTGAATGAAAATCAAAACGTTTTCGCCATTTTTTTTCTACCAACACTGAAATCCTATGAAACGCACAGAATAATCAAAATTCCGATTCTTTTGAGAGATTTTCAAGTTTCAGCATAAAAAAACTGGACAAGGCAGAGGTATAGAGTCGTAAACGCCATTTATTATTCGATTTCTTTTTATCTTGAAAATGTTGTGAAAATCGGAATTTCAATTTTTCCCGTAATAATAATGATGATGATGATGATGATGATGATGATGATGATGATGACGACGATAATGATGATGATGACGATAATAATAATAATAATAATAACAATTATTATCATAATATTATGATAATTATTATTATTATGATAATAACAATATGATAATTATTATTATTATCATTGTAAAAAATTTACTCGAAAGTGGTGAAATTTGTGAATGAAAATCAAAACGTATGCGCCATTTTTTTTCTACCAACACTGAAATCCTATGAAACACACAGAATAATCAAAATTCCGATTCTTTTGAGAGATTTTCAAGTTTCAGCATAAAAAAACTGGACAAGGCAGAGGTATAGAGTCGTAAACGCCATTTATTATTCGATTTCTTTTTATCTTGAAAATGTTGTGAAAATCGGAATTTCAATTTTTTCTGTAATAATAATGATGATGATGATGATGATGATGATGATGACGACGATAATGATGATGATGACGATAATAATAATAATAATAACAATTATTATCATAATATTATGATAATTATTATTATTATGATAATAACAATATGATAATTATTATTATTATCATTGTAAAAAATTTACTCTTTAAAGTGGTGTGAAATTGTGAATGAAAATCAAAACGTATGCGCCATTTTTTCTACCAACACTGAAATCCTATGAAACGCACAGAATAATCAAAATCCGATTCTTTTGAGATTTTCTAAGTTTCAGCATAAAAAAATCGGACAAGGCAGAAAGAGTCAAACGCCATTTATTATTCGATTTTTTTATCTTGAAATGTTGTGAAAATCGGAATTTCAATTTTTTCCGTAATAATAATGATGATGATGATGATGATGATGATGATGACGACGATAATGATGATGATGACGATAATAATAATAATAATAATAATAATAAAAATTATTATCATAATATTATGATAATAATTATTATTATTATGATAATAACGATATGATAATAATTATTATTATCATTGCCAAAAATTTACTCGCAAGTGGTGAAATTTGTAAATGGAAATGAAAACGTATGCGCCATTTTTTTTTCTTTTTCTACAAAAACTCTAAAATCCTGTGAAACGCATAAAAAAGTCTGATTTCAGAGTTCTTTATGTGAAATTTTCAAAATTCAAAATTCAAAAAAAAAAAAAACATCGACAGGGCAACGGTATAAAGTCGTATAGTCGTAGTACGCCATTTTTTTCACAAATACTCTTGTCCTGTGCAACGCATAGAAGAATTGAAATTCCGATTTTCACAACATTTTCAAGATAAAAAAAAAAAATAAAATAAAGGGCGTATACGACTTTACACCTCTGCCTTATCTAGTTTTTTTTTATGCTGAAACTTGAAAATCTCTCAAAAGAATCGGAATTTTGATTATTCTGTGCGTTTCACAGGATTTCAGTGTTAGTACAAAAAAAAAAAAATGGCGCATACGTTTTTATTTTCATTCACACCACTTTCGAGTACATTTTTTTCAATGATAATAATAATAATTATTATTATAATAATTGTTATGATTATTATTTCGGAAATTGTAATTATAATGATAATAATAGTAATAATAATAATAATAATAATAATAATAATAATAATGAGGATGGCAGCACTGCCCGAACGAAGTGGAAGTCGGAGAAAAAGTAGCGTTGGTTTTTGGAGAAAAGGGGGAGCTGGAGAGTGGTAGAGACGGGGAAAAGAGGCAAGGAAGTAGAGTGAAGGACAAGGAAGAGCTGGAGATAAAAAGAAAAGGGGAGGAAGGTCGGCTCAGACAAGACGAAAAGGCAAGGCGTAGAGGTTAGGAAGCAGCTTCGTGACGAGGGGTCAGCAGAACAGGAGGGAGTAGAGGAGAGAGGAAAGAGAGAAGGGGCCCTGGTGGAGAGACTCCGAACCTGGGAGCGGAAAGCAGGCAGCCGGTAAGGAAGGGAGCAAGGAATGATGGAAGGGGAGCCGCCGGCCAGCGTCGACCCGAAGTACGAAGGCACTCAAGAGCGCGGGTATGGGTCATACGCGGGAGCTTTGAAACGGAGTGAAGCAAGGAACAGGACATGGGCAGAGGAGGTCGGGAGAGAGGAGAGCAGGACGAAAACGGATAGGGAGAAACGCACGGCAGGGGTACAAGGATCAAGGGAAAAGATAGCGGAACCCGAGGAGGGTGAGAGAGACAGAGGGTGGCAACAGGAGATGAGGAGAAGGAGTTTGAGAGAAAGGAATGTAATTCTCAAAAAGGCGAACATGGAAGCCGTCAAGGTGGACAAGGAGAAAGCGGAAAAATGGCTGGAGGGAGAGCTGAAGAGGAAGGTAGAAGTAGAGGAACTTAGGCGGGAGGGGAAGGATATGCTGATCGTGCGGCTGAAGAGAATAGAGGACGCCAGGGAGCTAGTGCGACGGAGAGACGAGATCGGAGAACGATGGGAGTTGTGGCTGGACAGGGACCGCACGTTCAGAGAGAGAAAGCGTAGGTGGATGGTGAAGGAACGCGCGATAGAAGAGAGAAAAGAGGGAAAGAAGGTAATAGAGGAAGAAGGACGTATATGTATTGACGGAATATGGTGGGAGTGGAAGGAAAAGGAGGAAGAGTGGGAAGAAGAGAAGAATCACAGAAGACACGGGCTGGCAAGGTGGAGACAGATAGTGTTAGATGTCGGCATAGCAATGAAAATGAATGAAAGGTTTTAGCAATAAGAACCATAAAACATGCCGATGGAATGGGCAGTTGAGACGATCAGACAGCCATCAAAATTACTCTAATTTAGTTTTTGTTCAACTCTTGTTAATGACCCGAACGAAACACACTGACTAAAGTGTTGGCAGCAGGAACATGCACCATGGTGCCTACAGCTTTTTTCTTGTGCCTACTACGGGCCCCGTAGTAGGCACAAGAAAAACGTAGGCACCCCATGGTTTGCATGTTCCTTATGCCTTGGACTTTCGATCAGTATTGATTTCGTTTGGTTTTCGGATCGTTGTAAAAGTTGAACAAAAATAAATTAAATTAATTTTGATTAAGGGTATCCTGATCAGGATTTCTTCTGGCACCCCATTATCGGCATGTTGTTTTATGGATTCTTATTGCTAAAAAATACCTTTCATTCGGTTTTTCGATCGGTGAAGGTCGTTCTTATGCCGGATCTTAGACCAAGAGTCTGGAGAGAAGAATGGAGGAGCTGAAAAAGGAAGAGGCGGAACTGATAACGGCAGAAAGAGAGAGGGAAGCGGAAGAAGAAACCGGGAGCGACGGCGAGGGGGGAAACGAAGCCACGCAGGCAGAAACAGAGAGGAGCGAGAGCAACGTAAGGGAAACGGAGGTGAGCGAGAGCAACGGGGAGGAAACGGTGGAGAGCGAGAGCACGGCGGTGGAGACAGAGGAGAGTGAGAGCAACGCAGTTGGAACAGAGGGGAACAGAAGTACAAGGGGCGGAATAACACCGGAGAAGGGCGAGGGACGGCCGCCCCGAGAAGTACCAGTAGCGGACAGGCGGGAGACGAAGGAAAGACACGGGGGGGCCCAACCCAAGGATGACCAGGTGGATAAGAAGGGGCACAGAAAGGAGAAAGAACTAAGAGCAAGAAGAAGGGAAGAAGTTAAGAAATGGAGAGAGGACTTGGAACGAAGGAAGGCGGAGATGAAAAAGGAACTGGAACAGCTGGAGGCGGAGGAGGCGAAGGAGCTAGCAGCAGAGGAGATGAGAAGAAAAGGGGGAGGGAGTAAAGAGGAAGGGGAGAGGGAGCGAAAAAGCTAGGAAGGGGAATCAGACACGTTGTAAAAAGGCGGGAATAGGGAATAAGAGGGGGCGAAATAAGGAATGAAGTAGGAATGGATTATGGAATGGAGTACAAATGTATATATTAGGTTTAGTTAACTATAAGATAAGAAATGTAAGGAGAGAAGTTTGGAGCAGGTGAAACGCCGGAAGGCAGTCACTAAAGAAAGAAATAAACTACTTTATCAATAATAATAATAATAATAATAATAATAATAATAATAATAATAATAATAATAATAATAATAATAATAATAATAATAATAATAATAATAATAATAATAATAATAATAATAATAATAATAATAATAATAATAATAATAATAATAATAATAATAATAATAATAATAATAATAATAATGATAATAATAACAGTGCATTATTATAATTATTATGTATGTTTATGTATGTTTATGTATGTTTATTTAATGTTCCCCTCGGGGTTACATGGTTTCCGTCTCCATAACTTCATCGAATACATTACTACTTACAATTAGACTAATTTACAAATTTTTACAACTTATACATACCTTACATTTGTTATAACTATTATTATTCCGAATTATTTCCGTTTGAATTCCCGCTCAGCTGTCATAGCGCTGAACAAGGAACGGCGGTTCGTGAAACGCAGGACCGCGAGACGAAGGTTGGCAACAACTGTAAGCTTGGTTCCCGGTGCGCCCGCGCGTCGAAAAAGGAGCGCTGACGGGCCCAACACCTAACGCGAAACGATCCAACATGGCCGCGGCCCCATGCTTTATACCAACAATTACAGTCTTTTCTGGAAACAATTCTGAGGCTTCATCGTTGAGTGAAATGAACAAGTTTTGCGATATATGTGAGTGGAATTATATTCCTGAGGGCGCTTGATAGTTCGTTTCCACCCTTGTGATGCGTAGTCCGTGATATCAGTGAAAACAAAAGACGGTCCCACGCTTCGCGACACAAAAAACCCTTATTTTACTCGATTTTGGTGAGATACACGTTCATGCCAGCTACCAATTTAATACAAATCGTCTAGGGAACCCATTAAACACCCCCCCGTTCATATCAGGCTTCATCATTTTTTAAATACGGAAACTGCTGACTGGAGCATGCTCTTAAAGAACCCATCATCGCGAATACCCATCGTTGCTGGATTCTCGAGCCTGAAAACACAGAACGTTCAACGAGAAGCGACGAATGCGGAAGGAAAAAGGATTCCTTGATGTTTGCGAGTCGTCAAATGTGTATTTTTAACTCCTGATACCGTCGAATAGCCAACTATATGGAGACTATGGCATTGTATACTTCTGCTCAACAATCTTGTCACATTGACTTACAGAATAGCGTCAAGAATGGTCCCACCCTACAGGCGTCGATGAGTCCAAAGGAGTATCGCGTTTCGAGTCGATGATATATTCATGAGAAGGTAGTATAATGAAACTAATTGCTCCGCGTTGAGTAAGAAATCCGAACGTTCGTCTATGCAATGGAGTTTGACACTGACTGTCGTTTGTCTAATATCTTGAGGATAGGTTCATAATGAACGTCAAGGAGCTTTACGTAACAAGCATTCCACTTTGTCTTCATCTTCTATATCGTTAACTTCTTCGATCCGTTGTTGGCCTTTCTGCACCAGGAAGACCATCCCATCATCTAAATTACACAAAACGCTTGATTGCTGGTACAATTCCAGACGTGCGTCATGGTTTGAGACACTGATCATAGCTAATTGTTCTCTATTCTCGAAGTTTCAACCAACTTTGGGTCCGGAAACCCATTTTTCATGATTCTTTGGATCATCAAACACGAAATATAAGCAGTATGAAGTCTTCAAGAAATGTAAACGTACTAAAATGGCTACTATTCTTACAGTTTTTCAGAATTCGCACGCTTTACAGACAAATATATGATCTTACTGTTGATATTCGCATGTTCCTAAAGAGAAAGACTTCTTCATGACATGCCATCGAACTCTTTCAGCAGGTTTTCACTGATCTAATGAAACGAAGGCTTACTAGACTCTTAACTACCCTAGTAGCAATGCCTGCACTGCAGATTCTTATTCAAGAATCTGTCTGCAGTATTATCGCGGATCACCTGCAGATTTTTAGACCATATCACTGCATTTCCTCT
>JAEUYN010002060.1:0-45615 GCA_018257835.1 Euura lappo | reverse complement strand
TCACAGAATCTTGTAACCTTACTGATTAATTATTCCAATGGTTCAAAATGGAAGGTATACCGCGTTTTGAATCTTCTTCCACCAGACTATATGTACGTACATATAATGATTTTAGCAATATTACGATGACATCTATGTTCTATGGGCGGAAGGATCTCCGTCAGTTACCGGACGGCTCATGCAAGGACAGGAAGACTTCAATCAGAGTATGTATTTTTTTAGAAATTGAACTTTTCAACACTTCTAGGAACATACTGTAATAGACGTTACATTTTCATCCCAGTGAAAGACAGCAACAAGCAAGAAGACTAGCAGCGCTGCCTCATGAGGAAAATACTTTTTTGACATCGTTGTAATGATTTGAGCAATGGTTCGAGAGTTATGTAGTTCAATTTGGAGACGATGACTCTTTTCTGTAGCGGAAAACAATATGTTATCCATGGCACATAATTTAGATGATTCAATGTTTGGTATTCTCAAGACAGAATCTGTGAATCCACTGGTAGGAAAGACCCCAGTGAAACTTGGCTGAATAGTAATTTCATCTAGGATAATTTTGAAGTATGAAAGATCAGATCTTTACAAGCATGTGTCTTCTTATTAAATCTTGGATCATGATAGTATGAGACTGAATTATAATTTTTCAATATCCTACGATGAATTTCAGACACGAAGAACCTCAAATGAACTCTTCCGCAGCCATTTGGTCAGGTTTGCAAGGTTCAACATAGGGCCTTGGAGTTTCGCGGAGGGGTTTGACACCCGCTTTTGAGGATCTGACGTTTTACAGTACGACTATACTTTACAATAATAACCTTTTTGACATTTTGACACTAGAATCCTTCACTCGACATCTCTGAAGGTTTTTCTTCACACGTTATAGCGTGAAATTATGAATTACAAGTACACAATATCTTGGTTTCGAAGCCCTGATCAAATTTGATCAACCTAATTTGCTTACGATTTCGTGAAAATCTACAAATTTATTGTAATATGGAATTCGAATTAGTAATATATACCTATAAAGATATTAGATGAGATTTGGATAATTTTGTGTATTGATGCGAGGTACTAATGTATGATACCAAATCACACAAGTGCACCGGATTTGAGATGTCTAGTCGTTATTACCTATAAGATGTAATGAAAGATGGATAGTATGTATTTGTGTAATGTTAGTATAATAAATTATTAATGAATAAATGAAATTATGTGATAAATTAATATTGATATTATAAGTATTGAACTAATTGTATAAGGTGTCAATCTGTGTCAAAAAATATTTTATTAATAATATGAAATGTGAAACTATAAATGCTTGAATAGAAGAAAAACGCCATTTGAATGGCGAATATTACCATAGGCTATCCATTCAGTACCATTCATAGAAAGGAGCCATCCAAATGGTGAATATTACCATTGGATTACCATTCAGTACCATTCATGGGAGAGAACCATTTGAATGGCAAAAATTGGAATGCCAAATATTATCTTTGGCAAAACGCCATTCGTTTACCATATATCCTTTTGGGAATGGCAATCAATGGCGAATTTTCAAATGGCAACCAATGTAACTTTTCCCTACGGGTATGAAACACTCGAAGTATTTTAGCTGTTTTGCTAACTACCCTCATAGCTCTGCCCATCCTCGTTTGCAACTCTCTAGCTCGAGCATCTGCGGGCTGACACACAAACAGACTTTGATCGTTAGTTAAGAAGTAAATAATATTAATTAAAATGTTCTTTTGCGGTAGCGCCCTTTCTTCGTCGTGTGCCCTCGCACGCCTCAACCTCTCCCATTTTTCCGAACCGTTTTCTCTCTCGCTCTGGAGGCACCCTGCACCACCCCATCGCTGGTCTACTCGACTTTTCGCTCCTTGTTGGATATTTATTCGTTCGTTTTTTATTTATACACCGACGACTCGAGGTCTGAGCACTTGGCTCGAGACCGACCTTATTTACACCCCCATCCTCATCCCCATCCCCATCCCCTTAAACGGCGGGAGTGACTTCAAACCCTTTACCAAGCCAGGAGAAAAAAATTAATGGAAGCATTCGAATGAATTTTATTAATTGAATCGTGGTGCCGCCCGCCCGACACGGTCTTCTCTCTTCTGTTTCGGGGTGACTGGTTGCAACAGCTATGCTGACTGCGACGAAGAAAACCCACTGACTAAAAAGGCACCGACTGGGAATAAAAAATTTCAACTTCGGCGATCAATTCAGATGATTCTTCGTTCCCCTTACGTCAGAAACGCCTTTGGTTCACAGCAATCGTTAGCATCGCATAATTATCCAAGAAATCGACCGTGAATATACCTTTTTCTGTTTCGAGTTCTCCATAATGACGTCCACAATTATCTTTGACAGGGTCGTGTTCAAATCTGCATAAAAATGGCTAACATGGTCTCTGTAGATGGACGAAGCTTTCTACCATTAACCAATCAGCTATCAAGAATCTACGTTGCTGCGTACGTCTAGATCCAAATAGACACACACAGATGTTCCCTTAGTAAGTAAGGTATCATTCCATATCAGATATGGTGCCTAGGACTGCATCCACACGGTGCAATCAACTCACAAGAAACATGCGAATGGTGGTTCGCGTTACGGCAATTCGTGACCTAGGATCATGTCCGGGGCCGATCTCCAACGCAGATATTGGTTCCCGTGGAAGTATCGTTAAACTTTCACCAAATCTTCTCTCCATTCTTCAATTTTTCTTGTATTCTTCGTTTTCTATGGTAGTTCTATAGCTTTTATTCTGGTTTAACTTCAACCAATATTTCCTTTTTGCGAAATTACAATCATCCTGAAAACCAACAGTACATCCAACTATGTCAGTGACTGACCATATGATATGTTCTCTCTCTCCATACTATCCTGTGATTCAAGATTATTTGTCGAAATGAAATGAACGTTTTTTAGCTCATTTCTTGCATAATTATGTTTAATCAGTCTGAGGTCGGCGACGACAACGCGGTAGGCGCTCAAAGGACTAGCTCGTGCGGTAAAATAATGATTCTAGGAAAGGGGTGATAAAGAAACCGGTGAACACTTCTCAAGGTGGTTCGTAAATTTTTTTTCGAAAACATTTCTAATAAAGAAGGAGGTCACTTGATTGAATTATGGCACATCGTTTGGCACGGTTACTCTGCTCGTTACGTCGCGTCACGCCTCCTGGGTCTCTCGCGGATGCATCAAACTTCGTTGAACGAGCTCGTCAGAGAAAACGTTAACTTGTATGCACACAGAAATCGTGGCTTCCTACCTGAGATTCCACCAAAAGACCTCGGCGCTTCGAGCGAGCTTATTATCGATCTCTGGCTTTCACTGGCGGCACCCCGGACTCCTATCCCGCAAACTCGCAGCTCGCGGATCCCGCAGTCGGGGTGGTATCATATCTTACAGCACACCGCGAGCGTTCTTTTAAATAGGAACTTGCAAAATATTCATGGATGATATTCAGCCCCATTCAAATATACACCCCCGCGTGGTAACGCGGAACCAAACCAACCCAAGCCGCGCCGAGCCGCGAAGCCGATGGTCTTGCGGTGGTGTGCCTCGTCATAAAAGAGCCCTGCGTGTATGCGCGGCTGTATCTTTAGAAATATT
The DNA here is from genome assembly GCA_018257835.1 of Euura lappo. Lineage (NCBI taxonomy): Eukaryota > Metazoa > Arthropoda > Insecta > Hymenoptera > Tenthredinidae > Euura > Euura lappo. The sequence continues at coordinate 42,000 of JAEUYN010002060.1, read as the reverse complement.
GGTTAGATTTACATATTTTACGGTGAAGAAGAGTACCATGGGTTAAAGGGAATCCGACGTAACTTCAATGCGAGCTTGCCAGCTCAGGGATGCTAAATATTAATGCCTACTAGTGTTTCTTTATGCTCTCAGCTCGCATACCGCGTGCGCTCTTGCTCTTGCTTTCCATGAGCCTCGCAAGCCCCCTCCCAGACTTCACCTGTGATGACCTGCCGAGATTCTGATCATTTTCAATCGGCTTACCTGCAGGGCTCGCCGCGGAAAGAGTACAGGTAGGTCTAATAATCTGAATCTAGTAACGAGTAACGTGACGTTGACTGTCGTTTCACCGTGTGCCCACCCCCCCCCCCTTCTGCCCCCAGAAGTCAAGGTTTTTACGCAAGCTTGATTTTGAAGTGGTTGAATCCGCCTGATTATGTTTATTCATACTTGGCTAAGTATATTTTCGGTTCTTCTGATGTCGCGGATGATTCCTAAATTGCTCGGTAATGGCGGCGTGCTTGGCATTCGCGTCGCGGAGGTGGTTACCCCTCCTCCTTATCCACCCCAATCCTACTCCCCTGCCGGGGGGAGGGGGGGGGGGGTAGTGGTTGTAATTTGTGCTCGGTGACGCGAGCCGCAAGGTTGCTTTGACGCTGAATAATTTCTCCTATTAACTTCACTTCATAATTGCTGATATGCTTTTGTGAAGTAAGTCACATGTGAATAAATCACCCCCGTGTTCGGTTTCAACGCAATGATTTCACTTCTGGTCGAATGGCCGACACACTTTATAGAAAAAACCCTTGAGATTGTTGATCTGGCAGTAACTGATACTGGAGATCAGAATATATGTAATGCAAATAGTGTCTCATCCAATTTTCAATCTTTGTGCTCGCGGGTTAATGTAACGTTGTTTTGAGGAGCGTTCAGCCTCAAGAAATCTGTCGATCGAGGGGTGTGAGAGCGTGGTTTCGAATATCAGAAATAATATCTTCGTGACGAACAACGTCAAAACAAAAATTGATTATTTAATGGCACCAAGCCGTTACAGTGAACGAGGTCAAACGATATAAGACTAATAACTGCAGAGGCATGCAAACCTGTCAAGAAATGACGAGGAACCCCAGAAACTAATAAACAACAAAACAGACCCCGTGATGTATGGTATAACGGAGGTGGTACGATGGGGTAGTGTTATACTTCATATACCGATGCATCACGCGTAGATCATAACGGGGGCCTACTTTCTACCCCCAGACGACATACCAAGAATGATGTGACAAACGTGCACGCCAAACGTTCTTGCGGTCATTGATTTCTCTGTTTGTTATAGATTCTATAACACCGGGTTGCTCCGATCGATCAGAGCGAACTTTGGAATCTATCACCCTTGACGAGACCGTCGCTTATGCTAGAGGACAAAACATGGAAGTAATCGCGATTAAAGAGATATAATTGGTGGCAATTTGACCTACAATTAGAAATAATCAATCAAAATCACGACAACGGTCAAAAGTAAGAGTTTTCCTCAAACCTACTAGCATTCGGTTGCTGGAACGATAATAATTTATTCGTGAACAGTGAAAGGCTGCTGCAAAGCGTAGGTGACGTCTCGAGAAAGACGAGAAGAGAGGGAGAGAGAGAGAGAGAGAGAGGGGGAGAAAGAGGTGAGTTGTCATTACCAGACGTAATTCACAACAAGACACACGCTACATTTATTGTAGAGGTTGGGGTATGAACGAAGGCTGGTTGGGTTGACTCCAAAGATTGCTGTTTCTCGCATGGCTAAGATCCTTCTTGTGCTTACTTCTTGTTCATTCTATCTTTACCCGCTGCCTGTTGCCCCATTCTTCGTCTTTATTCCGCCAGTACGAAGGTACACTGCAATAGTAACAGCAGCCATTCGAATTACGCAGCTTTTATATTCAATTTGTTTCTGCAAATTACAATTTGTTCGAGATTAGATTTGAGATGGGAGTAGATTCGTTCTGTACACGAGTACATAATTCACCGCTCAACATTTAATTATTACAAGGCAAATGAAAACAGCAATTTGAACATTTTCGGTAAGCGTTAAACTACTGTGCTTTCGGCGTGACGACCCGCGAATATATTTCATAATTAATATCAACAACGCACTGTACGATAGCAGCTTTATACATTTTCACTATAAATCCAGCGAAATTCGTTCACACAGATCTGGAAATTCGTTGGCCATAAACCAGCACTAAATCTTGTGCAATCAAACATCTATTGTCTGCCTAGGTCTGTCAGTTCGCATTCCGCTGTGCCGATCCCTGTAGAGTTACCTACGATGAACACGCTATTACAATATACGATATATACAATCACAATAGCAGATTTGACTGGTTTTGATTTAACAGGAAACAATGGCGGCAGACGCCACTCATTTGTTGCCAATGTAACTGTGCGTTCATTTCTATACAAAATAGAGAGAATATAACTGCATCTAGGTAATAATTCGGGATCATTACAAGAGCCCGTTGTCGTGCACGTCGTCAAGGATCCTTTTATCATTTTTACCACCGGTCACCGGTACTAGGTTGAGGCCTTAGCGTGTATACCGAGTAAAATTGATCGTTATTTTTAGTTTATGGTTAATTATTCACTGTCATAACCGCGAAAATTGCACTTCGAGATATTCAGATGCTGAGATCAATCGATAATAATCTGCTAATCATCGTGGCGGATATTGTACCATTGAATGATTTGAATTCTACAAACCATAGCTCATATTTGAGGAATTAGATCAGCTTCAGTATTTGCTTTGCTACAGATGCCCGAGATTCTCGGAGGGTCGTGGAGGACAGGTGCGGGGGTGGTTCCTTGATAGCGGTCCTTGTCTTGTCGTTCTCAATCGAATTCTATTTTCCCAAGACCCAGGACTGGAGAAATTCCGAAGACATCTCACCATAGTTCCTTATCCCAAAGGCACCCCAAGATCCCTTCTGGAATTCAAGCCAAGCAAAGCTCCAGGAACGTTCCTTCATTTCAGTAGAAAATTCAAATCCGCTTGACCACTGGTCAGATTCTTGCTGGACACTATTGAAATACCAGTTTGACATAAACCCAATAGCTATCCGTTTTCTGGACACGGGAAAGCAGCAAGACAATTGGATAAATTCAAATTACCAAAAGCATGACAAGTGTGATCAAAGCTAGATGGATAACAACGGCTACTTTTTACGCCTCGTCAAACGAAACGATAATTCAATTTTTGAAATGACTATTCCATCCATTTTGTACGAAGACACGAAGATGCTACCTTCGCCGATGTCGATGGTAGAACGATGTGATATGTATTCGAAGGGTGATGGCTGAGACTTGTTAATTAAATTCATCGATAGCACGTGATCCCCTTGGCGGGTTATTAGAGATTGACGTGACGGGTATTCTCTGCTGGGGTGATAGTCACGGCAGCCCCCTGAAGTGAGGTAGGGGTGGCACGGAACGTTGTCTTAGCCGAACACGAGACAAAGGCACTGACGAACCGGAGGGGCTCTGGGAATTGATGGATTTGCCCCAATTACCTAGGCGATGCAAAGTAAATTATAAAATTACTTATTAGTCGAATCCTTCAATCGATTTCCAGCCAACACGACACTCGAGAAATTACGACAATGCCGCAGTCTCGATATCAAATAACGAAAGTCGCGACTCAAATGGAGGTTTTCCGCCCTTGGAGCGACGCAGCAACCCTCCCTGTATTGTGCAAGAAATCCTCAGACCTTACGCATCCAGTGCGATCGCTGTTTACAAATAAACTAGACACCCTAGACACCCTCAGACGCACCTCCAGCAACCAATTCATATAGCTCTGCAGTGAAGGGTACAAGTGGATGAAGACGAGGCGATGGAGACGGACTAAAACAACAAAACTGAACGGAGCCCCCACTGTCGCTTTCCTCGTCATCACTGTACTGTTCCATTCTACCCCCTCACCACTACATATGCTTCCTCTTTATCTGTCTCGATTCTGTGATCTAGATTCAGGACGTTCAAGATGGATGGAGCACTAACGCGTGGGACATAGCACTGAAGGGAGGACTGGAGGACGAAGATGACGACAAGTGACAAGATGCAGAGTTAATTGGATCAACTTCGCTCGTCGATATTCAATCGTCGAGTTAGATGAGAAATAGTGTGATTAGGAATCAAGGCTCTGTCAGTCTCTAAATGCTTATACCGGTTTTCTATACGAATTATAAGATACCGATAGCGACGTATGGAGATAGAAGCATGAAGGGAATCGTACGATCAAAAGTTAAGACCGGTCTTAAGCTCGCGGAAGGCGCAGACGTTCAAACAGAGCGATGAGGGGCCGGCCCCACCCCTCAACTCGGTATTAGGCAGAACGGTACCATCTTTGCTATCAGTGGCTGTGGCAGCGGGGCTGCCTATCCATCCATACCACAATGCGGAGATATTAATTACGAGATATTATGATAAGACGCGAACAATACACCCGTATTGAATGAGAGATCCTCCGCCACTGCCGAGTACGGAGTGTGTCTTACCCCATAACCCACCCCAGACTTCAGCCACCAAGTCCTATCCCTAGCCTTGTGTATAAATCCCACACACTCTCACCCGAATTACAGATCCAAGGAACAAGATTTACAGAATAGATGTCTCCCGACGTATTCCTACCTCTAATGTCCTCTATAACATTGGTAAGACAATCCTTAAAGGAGTGCTTTTGAGTTCCAAACTACACAGGCTATCCTCCTCGTTGCTATCAAGTTTGCCTTCATACTTGAAAATCTGCTGGTACCGTGCTACATTTATTTTTCATTCGCTTTTTGTCGTCATATTATCGTAATTCTTGTAGCTATTATTCGTAACTATGAAATAGCCGATAACGTTGAAATGACAGCGTTCCACCACATGTACATTTCGACTCACGCACTGGTTTTGACAGTTCGTCTCCAGCCAAGATGATTTGACATTGGCTTCTGGCTCAGCTGGCGAATATTGTTAGCTTCCATGTCCAGCTGCTGAGGCATCGTCTGCACAAGATTCTCTCTCTCAAGATTCAAAGACTATAAGGACGTTTCGTTAATGGCTTCACGACGTGCGGGTCATTCAACTAATCATTGACATGCGGCAGGTCAACGTCGCACATTACCTTTGATTGAATGTTGGTCAAACGATTATTTCAAATTCTCGGTACAGTAGATTATGCACAACGGGGAAGCCTTGTTCCACGAATCGCACATGTTCCTCACGGTATACATATGCGTAGCTGGTGGTTGCTTGAGGCTATGGTACAACGCCAATAGGTGGTAGTCGACTATTTGTAGTTGTTAAGTCAGCCCATGTTTGGATACTGTTAACTTAACGAGACGCAACTATTTACATTGGGAATCCGTTCAAGTGCAAATTCAGATGTAGATATCCCACGAAAATACCATTTTGTCAAGTATGGCTTTCGATGCTCTATCTCTTTCACTCTATCCATCTGTTATTCGAACACATCAGCCTAAAATCTTCATCAGTCATTAGCATGATAATGAGAAGAATACTCTACATGAATGCAACGTCTAGTGACAGAAAGGCGAATAAATTTAAGCAAATGAATGCTGGTATCGTTAAAATCAAGTGCAGATATATGTATATAGTTCGTTTGTGCTATTGAACGAGCATAATTGAGGAGATAAATCAACCAATCTGGTATCCATAATCAAGAAGAGCGATGAGTTACGCCGTCGGAAACAAACTGGATATACAGTAAAGAATGAGGAGCGGCTCGTTGGGTCTGATTCTGAACCAAGGTTCACCGTTCAGCGTATCTCTGGACGGTTTGGGGCTCGCTTCGAAGGGGTTGGTGGTGCAGATAAGGTGAATCAAACCGTAAATAACTAGAGAATGGCGGAAAGGAGAGACGCAGGGTGGGAGAGCCGGGGAACGACGCCTCGCCAGCTGCAAAATTCTCCGAGTTTTATAGTTGAATCGCATGACTTCCATCTCCATACATTCCGCTCACTTTGGTCTTTGCTCTTCGTTCTTCCAACTTCCTGCACCGTACCTCCGTCTCTCTCTCAGCCCCTTTTTCTCCCATACTCTTGTTACCAGTTCCGTTCTGTTCTTTTTTTCAATTCTCCATGTCTATTTTTATTTCGCCGTTCCTTTTTACTCCACTTTATTCTCTTTCTCGAGCCAGCGGAGGCGGTGTGATTAATTTCATATTCCTTGATATTTTCTAGCTGTTGCACGCCAACCGCTACTACCACTGCTACCGACTCTAATATTTTATATTCTAGGCTTTCTTCTACACCCGATGCTGATGCAGTTAGTCGATACAAAGTGGCGCGATAATATTTGATACCGGAAGAAATTTATTCCAATCTTCTAGAGCTGCATCATCTTCAAGGCGTTGAAATGATCTCTCGAATGAATGGAAGCTCAATGAAAGAAAATAGTATTCTCATCAAGCAAATCGAAACACTGAGTGTTTGATGAGCAAAAGTTTGCGTGTTCTAATATCGGTGAATTGATTCTTTGGTGGTCTGATTCTTAACGTTATTTCAAGACAAGGAAATTAATCGAATAACTTGGGATGCTCGTCGTCCCTGGACGTCAGCACTCGGTGACCGATGGTTTGGGATTCTTGGCCACGGAAATAAATTCGTCAACTATAAGGTATCTCCTTTAATCATTGTGAAGGTCGGTGTTGGATGATCGGTGGAGAATCCCATGTATCAGTAATGTATAGAAGGGTTTAGGAAGTGCACAAAAGCAAGAGCGGAGGCTTCCAGCCAACAAACGGGGCTACCAGCATCAGCTACCTTCGCGTATGATTGATCGTGTCTTGGCATGCCAGATAATGCAATTTTATTTCATTTGATTCCTGTGAGGTAATTGCTGTTTTGGCGGGCCTGCTGAATGGATGGACGGACGGATGAACGGGGTGGAGGTTGATGTATCGGTTTTGCCGTTCGACGCCCAACGCCAACGTCGACGCCACCGTTACCTTGCACGATATTAACTCCGGCAAGGTTTATTGCTTCGGAAAAGAGAAAGGGTTGAGATTGATTGCAACAAGGGAAGAATATTATCGCTACTTTATATCAATCACGTGGGACTTTACTCAGCCCGATGAATCTTGCTCGTTTGTCCGGAGGCATTGCGTCTTTCGAGCGGCCCTGACCACGTAATTCGATCCTTCTTGCGCCGTTCATTTCTATTCGCTGTAACGTGTTATGCCGTGTCACCTTTGAAGCATTGATTGCTTTACGATAGTATTTTTATCGGCATCTACGTTCCATACATCCTGCAGTTTTCATGCGTTCCAAGTTCCTGGCTTGCCAGGGAGTCATTATGAGTCGGTACCGTGAGCCGCGTTATTATTGTTGCGGTTTCATCGACCGCGATCACTCAAACTCGTTAAAACTTTTAACATTATACCAACTACCGCATATTTCTTGCTTACGTGCGTTTCTCTAAAATATCCGTATACGCGGGTGGTAAGCTTCACCTCCCCGTTATTACAGACTTGTTCGGCAGAAAACCGCGAACTCCAGTTGAGTACGCGATGATAATTACCACCTTACATCACTCTCATTTTCTGTTTTCGATTTCTGCCACTGCACAATATTCTCGCCAAGGTCCCAGAATCTATGTCAGCGGTAGAGAAGGGTGATTGAAATTATTTAAATACAAAATGGCCGTAGCGACGATCTTATTATTCTTCCATCGTACGAGGGTGTTTTCGTAACCCTTTATCTTTGCGGTACAGATTGTAAAAATACCAACGCAGTTGGTGGCTGTGCTCCAGGTCCCGAGGGTGTGATGGTATGCAAATCTCGGTTAGAGCTACCTACCACTGATGGGAAACCTGCCCCTTGAGGAACCAGCCCACATTAATCTAACCATGTTTGTCAAACGCCCTCGCCCGCCCCCTGGCCCTTTGACAACAAATTAACTCGACCATTTCGAAATCATCGATTGCCCTCGCAGGTAATTTCTGATTCTAATCTTTTTACCCTCTCGAGTCAAGGCTTCCGACCGCTTTCACTAACTTCTGGTACTTCGTTGTTCGGCTTCCTCGAGGAAAATGGTCAGGATGGAAATAAATACTGCAGTACAAGAGCTTGGCGAAGGAAGCGACATAAGCGGAGCAGCAATACTCGACGACATGCTCGGGGCGTTTTCATTTACATCGCTCAAGTCGCAGCCGAGTTGGTTAGCGTTAATTGTAATGCTTTTTGGTCCATACACGATTACATCATGAAATAATCCCTCATTTATGAGTTAAGTGGTCTGTGGAACTCGGCGGCGCTTCTGATGGAATGCTCGCTGCAAGGCAACGGCACCAGCGTGCGGGGGTGGTGGCGACGCTGGGTTGTTGGGGCGGGGAACCGGGCGCCTCTACCGCCACAACCACCATCACGCAACCCTACGGCGCTAAATCCTTTGCCATATTATAATTACATTTTACCGTTGCGTAAAATTGCAAATAATTAAGAGTCATTCAATGTAAACACCGTAATAAGCAATGCAAATATAATTTACCAACCACCGCAATGCGATTCTCAAGGTCCCCCAGCAGACACGGTTGCATAACTGCGAGGTAACATTCAGAAAACCGAAAATAACGCGTGAGATAACTGGTTAGTCCCATGCAACTATCATGTTGCTTGTAATTTCCTATTCAGTCCAGGGCAACAGGTAGGTAACATACGTGTAACCGTGTTAGTGTTGGTTAGGTTGTCAACATCTAATAGTAACATCACAATTAGGTAACTGGTGGTAACACGTGACACAGCATTGTGGTAGACATGTTAGTAAGTTCGTGTACCTGTGCTTTAGATTCATCTGTTGATTGAATTAAATATCAGTTTTTCATGGAAAATCTCTGGGTACTTCGAAATAGCTGCAATGAAGGTGAGAGAGAAGATAAGAGATTCATAAAAACAGGTCTATATCAGTACGGATGATGTATCATACTACGTATCGTACGTACGCATGCATGAAAAAGTGAATTTGAAGTTAAGATTCCATCGGCCCTCAACCAAGCAATTACATATACTATGAAATAATCATATTCATTACCTGCGCTCTATTGCTCCCCTTACTATGTCACTATACATAATGTATTTACACGCGACCTAATTTTTTTTTTACAACTATTAAGTATCACCCAATACATAAGTAAAACGACAAAAGCCACACGCCGGGACGCCGAGACGCGTAACTATAAAAATGGCGGATCAGATAACAACTGTTACATTACATTGAGTTTCATGCAACCTGACCGATGTTATGCTATTTTGTGGGGCTCTGGTTATATCGCACCCCTAGAACAATAGTGTAACATCTAAAAAAATTTCGATCCGAGAAAATCGGGTTTCCAATAAAATCAGTTCTCAATCCACGTGACCACATATTTTCATGTGGGACAATTTTTTTAAGTAAACGAAATAATCCACGGAAATGTACTAGATGATAAGAAAGTAATATTACATTGCTATCTAGCTGCTGCGATCAAATTATGCCTTTTTTTTTAGATATTGAACCAAATTTTAATTATCCTCCTGGTGCAATACCGTAACAACTGAAAAAAATCTTAAACCGTGGAGCAATACTTTAATAAGTCAAAAAATATTTTTGACGGTAATTTTGAGATGTTAAAGTATTGCACCAGGGATAATCTTTTTTTCTCGAGTTGTCATAGTATTGCACCAAGAATTTTGTTTGTTTTTCGACTTGTTACTGTATTGCATCAATTTATTGAATTTTTTTTTAGTTATTATACACAGTATTGCATTGAAATGGATAGCCTTAGTTGATTTTGAGATACTACAAAATGTTTTTGAAGATTTTTAGATATTACATTATTGCACCAAGTCAGACAGAAAAATGATGACTTATTGCTCTATTGCTTCAAAATATTAATAAAATTCGCGACGCTCGGAGATATTCTACTATTGCACCAAAAAAATTATTTTTTTCCTATTTATCAAGAGACTCGGTAGAGTCTCGCGCCGAGTACATTAAAAAAAAATTTTTAATACGCCGCGTAAGACTCGGACCGAGTCTCTTTACCCGAACGGGAGCTATTCGGAGCTAATCTCTCTTTTCTTTCACCTCGCTAGATATACGGGATTGAAAGATTTATCCTAGGACATGGGCATGAAAAGCTTACGTTTTAGTCGTATTTCGATGTAATCGGTGCCCGGAGAGCTCAGATATGATTTTTGAAAGTTTCCGAGGACCCGTTTTCATCGTCAGAATTTTGTTCTTCCTCACCGCCGCCTTCAACTAAAAGCTATTTTCATAAAAATCAGAGAAGATTGGCCACCACTAGACAGCAGGGACAGCGGTGATCCAAGTACCTAACGTTAGCCGCCAGATAGCGCTTCTGACGGCACTGTGAGAACCACGGGTTGACCAAAGAGGATGGGGGGTGACCGTGTGTTAGATCGAATCAAAGTAAACAAGCCGCCATCTTTAAACGTAACAGATCGAGAATCGATTGACCGAAACTGACTTGTTGATATTATTGTTGAGTTTCAATATATAAATTAAATTTGAAGAATAATAGTCCATTATTCGTTGTACCGTGGGTGCATCCCAATTTTTTATATTTTCGTACATTCTTTTTTTTTTTTTTGTGTTGTTCCAGTATTGCACCAAAAAAGTTCAATTTTTTTTTAGATGTTACAGTATTGCACTAGAAAAAATCTATTTTTTACGGCACCGGCATTAAAAAGTGACTTTTTGACGCCTGTTTTCGTTCCGGCAAGTGGCACTTTATACCGCTAAGTTCAAAGTTGCGGTATAAAGTCTTTATTCCGCAACTTTGATGCGCAGTTCGAAGTGCGCATGTCAAAGTTGCGGAATAAAGTCAGGTTCATCATCAAGTCAGGTTCATCATCAACTCGCCAGGTGAAACCAACGGCTCGTACGAAAAACATAACCTTGCCGAATAAACAGTTACCTTCTGCGCATGCCACATAAATATCTATTTTCGAAATGTCACACTATTGCACCAAATCTCGTGCCAATTTTGAGTTGATACAGTATTGCATTCCCCAGCTCTAATTATCTTCAACATCAATACTATAACTTCCTGTTTTTGACTATTACATTGACCTAAAAAAAAAGTCCCTTTTTTTGTCCAAATGCTACATCATTTGACGAGTAATATTCAGCAATAAAACGAAAATTCGAAAATTTGGATTTGCCACACTATTGTTCTAGGGGTGCGAAATGATGTAGCATTTGGACAAAAAAAGTGAATTTTTTTTAGGTCAATGTAATAGTCAAAAACAGGAAGTTATAGTATTGATGTTGAAGATAATTAGAGCTGGGGAATGCAATAGTGTAACAACTCAAAATTGGCATGAGATTTTGGTGCAATACTGTAACATTTCGAAAAAATAGATTTTTACTAGTGCAATACTGTAACATCTAAAAAAAATTGAACGTTTTTGGTGCAATACTGTAACAAACAAAAAAAAAACAAAAAAAAAACCCAAATATAAAAAATCGGGATGCACCCACGGTACAATGAATAATAGATTATTATTCTTCAAATTCAATTTATATTTTGAAAATCTCAACAATAATATCAACAACCAACTTTATATTATTAGTAACATGTTCAATGTAAAGATCTATTTTATAATATGTTATCTATGAATTTATACTAATAGTATTGAGGTACATACATATATTCTCTTGTTAATATTGTTAATTACCCGGGAAAAAATGGTTTAGATCTAATTCGCATCTCCGAATTAATTTTCTTGGTGCAATAGTAGAATATCTTAGAGCGTCGCGAATTTTATTAATATTTTGGAGCAATAGAGCAATAAGTCATCATTTTTCTGTCTGACTTGGTGCAATAAATGTAATATCTAAAAATCTTTAATATCATTTTGTAGTATCTCAAAATCAACTAAGGCTATCCATTTCAATGCAATACTGTAATAACTAAAAAAAATTCAATAAATTGATGCAATACAGTAACAAGTCGAAAAACAAACAGAATTCTTGGTGCAATACTATGACAACTTGAAAAAAGGAATATCCCTGGTGCAATACTGTAACATCTCAAAATTACCGTCAAAAATATTTTTTTGTAATACGTGCATCAAATGTCCCCCATTTTGTGCCTCTGAAACGTGCTAGAAGTGGTCTTTACAGCAGGGTTTGAGCAGCGCATGCGCAGATCTTTATTTTAAGTATTTATAACACTCTAGTTCCTCTTATACACGTATTTATAACACTCTAGTAATTTTCTGCCGCGCCTTCGACGCGCCGTCTGGCGGCAGAGAATCAGATCGAAGTCGAGCCAGCTGTCATGTTGGGATTGCGGTTAGCACGTTTCAGAGCCACAAATGGGGGACTTTGATGCACTTTTTACAAAAAATAATATGTGACACACGTGCGAAGACAAGCGGAAAGCTTTGACGGAGGTTATGAAGTTGACTGCACTCGCCTCCACCTCGTGCAGTCACCCTCATAACCTTCGTCAAATCTCCGCTTTCTCGCACTTGTATCACAATATACTATTTTACTTATTACAGTAAGGGAGACCGGGGCTAGTTGTCACACGGGTTAGTTGTCACAGTGTCCATATCTCCACTGCTAGATAACAGATCGAACGGTCCCAGGCAACACAAATTCGTCACGGACACATATCAGTCATGTTACAGCCGGTTCTATGAATATCACAGGCATGTCATATGTAACGCAATTGTTGATAGTTCAAGCGCTCTAAAATGTCCGCCACACGTTGTATGGGAGTTCGGTAACACTCGCATATCAAGGCAGCATGCTAGCTATGTTACGGAAACGTAACTTTTACAGAACACAGCCGTCACAATGTTACGTAGAGTCCATGTAACCTCAATGTATCATTTAAACTGAGAGTTACATGGCATTCACATTGCTGAGAAGTTTCGGAAGATATAATAGGTATAAGGTGTCAGGTATATATCAAGTATGTAAATGCTGTTTTTTGAGACACAGGATGCTTTTTATTACACATTTTGTATATACTTACATACATTAGACTCATTCACAATATTTATAGAAACTGCAATAGGTTTATATTTTTTATGTCATATATCTATGAATAAATTTGAAAGCTTATTATATAAAAAAAGTAGTCTAAAATTTCCATGTATTACATGTTATTGACTTGCTTAAAACTAAAACGTAGGATCTTTTTATTTTATATTTAATATCTATCAAAAAATAGGTTTTTCAATGAATATAGTAAACAATATATCAACTGAAAACTGCATCTTGTAAAAATACCTCCTTCTGATTTGATGAATCGATTATTTAATAAAGGTTCCTGGGAAATCATGATTATATCTGTCCTAGTCTCATCAGATATGGTCAGATCTGTAGCTTTCTCAATTATTATCCAAATATATTTTTGTCAAAATTTTAACAATTTATTCCATTATACCTTATACAACACATTAAACGTATACATTTGGATATCACTGTATACAATCAGTAACAACTAGACACCCAAAATCTAGTACACTTGTGTGATTTGGTATCATATATCATAATCACGCATAAGTAAACAAAATTATCCAAATCTCATCTCATAAATTATAATTTCACATAAAATTTATAATGAAACCCTTCAGAGGGGTTGAGTGAAAGCTTTTGTCAAAAAAGTTGTTTATTATGGAATACAGTTGTACTGTGAAAGGTAAAATCATCACAAGCAGGCGTCGGACCTTTCCGCCAAACCTGATGTCGAACCTCTCAAACCTCACCGGAGGGCTTCGAAAGGGTTCGCCCAAGGTTCTTCGCATCCCAAATTCATAGCAGGATTTAAAAGAATTATAAACCAGTCCATGTTACCATTATATAAGAAATGATACATGGTTTTGAAGATCTGAATATCTCTTACAATAAATACGTACTCTGATCAAAGTCTTTGTGTCCTTCTACGAGGCCGACCATTGACTGACGGAGATCCTTTCGCCAGTAGAACATACATGTAGTACAGGTGTGTTGCAGCTGTAATCATTGTACATATACCAGTGAGAGAATATTCATGACTAGCTGTGCATTTCATTGTAAACGACCAGAATAATTGACGGAGAAGATCATAATAATCTGTAGATAATTGTATCAATGTTTGCTATTTGGCCTGCAGTGAAAGCAGCTTCTACTCTCACATTAAACTGGTTGTTTGATACTTGGAAAGTAAATGTCAGGGAGATAGTCTTTAATAGTCAAATGAATATTTCACGCGAATCGTTTGTCTGATACACTTTGGATAGCGAAAAAGGACAGCGATAGATCGGGGTTATAGGTTAGGTTCGTAGCACGTTGTAGAATGCTACACTATCAGGGCATAAAAATACTGTTTGAGAATCTCGTAGATAAACTGTGTGGGTGGTAGACAATCACTTACCTTATAATCGAGCTCGAATCAGTCAAAAACTGAGCAAAATTGTTTAACCCAGACGCACGGCGATATACTTATCCACAGCACTTGACACATTGAGACAATATGGCCGATGCGGTGCCTGCAGAGTCCCCGCGATATCGCTTCCCCGCGCACGCGGAACAGTGGACCTATATTCGATGCTTGGGTCCCCGCGAAGGGCCACTTATCAATTTGAAAGGAAACTCGATTTTTCGAGAAAATATTCTCTTCCAAATGTACAAAAGAGTCGTCCCTCTACGATCAGACCAAACTTTAACAGATTCTACCAAATCTCATAAAATCCTACAAAATTTTATCTCTATTTCGCGTCTATCAAATAGTAAAATGCATAATTCACAATCAGCCAAATTCCTGTAAAATTTGATCTCATGTCAGTTTATGAAAGTGTATGAAAATATATATATATATTTTTTTATTTTGTATGATTTTATACAAAAATCGTGCAGCTCGGATAAAGTTGTGTACAAATAATCATATAGAATTAAGGAACATATTATTCAATACAAATTTCTGAACTCAGACAAGATTTGATGCAAATTGATAAAATTATACATCATTCATTGAGTCTGAATAGAAAATAAAACTTGTATAACATTTTCTAATCTGCCAATGGTATATACGTCTTCAATAGTTGATGAAAATCAGTAGTTTCTACAGTAGTGGTTTAGTGGGATTCGTTCACTACTGAAACGATCACTGGAACCAATAGTAAACGCCTTCAATAGTTCAACACAGTCAATAGTTCCTACAGTAGTGGCTTCGTATCAATCCGTTCCTCACCGGAAGGACATCTGAAACTACTGTTAACGTCTTTGATATAGTTCTCTGTAACTACACAGGTCCAATCGTCTCTTGATGGTCACTACTGACAAAACTGTTCGAAAAACCACTCGAACTATTGGAATTTACGAAGAACTGCTGAGTTCCTGAGTAGTTCTATCAGTGATTATTGAGGGCTCTAATAGTTTTTTTTTCCATACAGGCCACACTGTAACAAATAACAATAACAATTCCGCAGGACACTAATTGAAACTAACAATCAAACATGCGCATGTTTCAGCTATACAGATTCGCTATATAACAGGTTATGTCTCGGTGTTGTCAGTTCTAAGGATATCACACCGATGACTGTGCTGCGACGTAGATGCGGCATATTTAGGCAACCTCTCACGAAGGTTATGTTAGTTACGTCACACCTGCGTCGTCAAATCTACATTGGTATACATTGCATCGCTTCGGATACGTTATGTGAACAGGTTCCGTACCAGTCACATCATTTCCGTAGAGCGTATTATCATAGATACACTATGACATCGATTTTACGTAACACGGTTACATCTCTGTGACAAGTGACGTTACATGAAGCATACGTCTCAGATACGTTGGTTTCATTTTTATTACATATGGATTACGTTTACAGTGGAACATATGAGTCCCATCACGCCGTGTACATCACATTCACATCTACGGTTCAAATTGTTACCTGGGGTGCTATAGATCGAAGTTGTAGTTCGATGTATGAAACAAACTAATGTCGTTAAATTGAATATCGCATCATATTCGGCCTCGCAGTGATCGATAAACTGAAATCGGACCTGAAAAGTAATTATTTTCCATCTTCTAATATATTTTTCTGCAACGATGGCAGTGTATAGACGACGTAATGACAGTGTATAGCCGACTACAGTGTATTCAGATCATAAATTGACTTACAGATAGACCAGTTAGTTATTTGGCGTTTATAATTTTGACTTTAATACGAGAAAGTTTCTAAATTTTTTCTCGCAAAAGAGGTTATGCTAGATAAAGGTGTGACGGTTCGAAGTAACTATGAATGATATCGCTGCTGTAGCGATACACATTGTTCATGCAACTATTTTCATTCTTATGGTAAGGAACTGCTCTGCGCGATAAATTAAATCGCTGGGGAATCGAAAAATTTTTTCCAGTGTGGTAATTTAGTCGACCAATGCTCAGTATAATGTAGACCAGCATAATGTAGATTATCCCGAATCAATCTCTGGTATTGTTCCATTCGGATACGTTCTACCTACACCCTTCGAGCAAGATGGATGAATGAACGATAAAGAAGGAGGATGGATGTAGGTGCAATCACATCGACTTGAAGAGCCTGTCGTGGAGTAAGTTGGGGTGGAAGAAAATTCTTTGCCGATACCGGAGCGGGGTGGTAAAAGGGAGGACCCCGGACGTTGAGTAAAGAAATATATCAAAGAAAACGGGGATGATATATGGAGACAATATGGTCCCATATTTCTGCCGCTGTCATCGTAGAATTAAGCTTATATCTACTCCTTTGCGGCCGAATATCTTTGGCAGTTGTCACGTACTGTGGATCCCCCTGCATGGCCTCCTGCTGCTCGCTACTGCTCTCATCCACCAACGACGCGAAACGTTGATGCGGGGATGCCGGAGTGATAAATAATGGTTCTGATCCGTTGTTTCGAACAGACAACCAGCGTGCAAAAGAGAAAGGGATAGAGAAAGAAAAGAGAAACGAGGAAGACTGAGACTTATTGCGTCGCTTCGGTCCTCTGGCACCGCCACGCGCTACTGATGCTCCGATGCTCTTTCGACGATGGTTGCAAGAGCGCGCCGATATAAAAGAAGAGACTTCGAAGACCCTTTGTAGTTTTTCTCTGTGTCTTTCTCTGTCTTTTATGCCCGTTCGTAACGGGTATGACGCTTGGGCGCCCATTAGTGGTACCGACGCGACGTGCGATACCCGCGAAAGCTTGACGCTAAAGCTTTTTATGTAGGTACCCGCCACCTACCCAGTTCACCCACTCTCATTGGTATTGAGGGGCTCACGAGCCTACCTTTTACGACAGATTTCAAGAGGAAAACAATACCGGTCGCAATTTTGAAACCCTGACTCTCTTTAATTCTTTCCTATTGGAAGTGCCAGACAATTGCTGCGTCCTTTCCGTCGTTGCAATTCGGTGAATCGCAGATCTACGACAATTCCATATAGAGTAATAACGGCACGTCGGTCGATGTACTTCCTTCGAAATTTAGAGGCAACGGTCGATGGCATTGCATGCGGTGCATTGATGGATATCCTGCGAAATGATTGTACCGATCATGCAATATTATAATCTATAATACACGCTATTAAACTTCAACTATTCTCAACCACTGTACCGCATTAAACAGAGACTGGTTCACCGCAACGCCGTTAGCCAGCAGCTGTCAATCCGTGTACCTATTGCAGTTTTCGTAGGAATAGTATCGGCTTCGGGTACGTTGCGATGTCTTCAGATTCGGAAAAACTTGAGCCTCATTTAGTTGAGACTGACACGAGTTTGCAAAGTAGACTACGAGCGGATAGAATTCGAGATAAGAATATCGCGCAAAGATTGACAAATTGATTGGCGGTTGAGGACCACTGGGTAAGAGCAAGTAAACACAAACAGGCAGTGCCAGCCAGTGCTCGGAACAAGAGACCCGGAGACGGCCTGTCTGCTTTGTCTTAGGCTGTCTGTAAGGAATCGGTTAAATGCTTTTGTACTTCAAAATTGACAGCATAGAATACCGTCGAATCAGCAGCATTTTACTACACAGGAAGCAAACCAAGCAGAGGCTGGGGGCCCACGAACCAAGGGGCCCTCGTTATGCCTGAGTTACAGCACATCTGAACGTATTTTTTTTTATTCAGATTACAATACGTTTTGGTGTCTTCTCAAATCTGCAGTAAAGATTACATCTTACGTTTGAGACCAATGGTATTATTTCAAGCATCTAAAAAATATGACCATGAAACGATTAGTTATTGTATTTTTCACTGTTTCTCGGTAAATTGTTCGTCAGTGCTAATTGTTAAACGGGTCGTACGACGTGACTAACTTAATTTCTGATGTTGAAAGTCGATGAAAAGTTCATTGATCAGAAATCGTTCACAAACGGAATTTGGATAAACGTAACGCGATCATTTATATCCGAGTTAGTGCCTAAGCGAGTTCTCGGTAAGTCAATTACAACCCTCAATCAATTGATGTAATTGATACAGTGCGACGTGGTCGTATTCAGGATAGATAATTAACTCTAAGCAATCGATTTCGATTTGTATCTCACACGGAGGGCGCAGCTTGGAGCAGTGTCAATGAATTGAATCATCCATCCCTTGGAATTGTTTCAATAGTTCAACACTATCGGCAATAATCAAAATCTGGTGTGAATTAAAATGAATTTCTTCTTCATGAAAATAAAGCCAAAAATCGAGCGACTTTCTACTGACCATTCTAGCGGAAAATCTGATATCATGAGGACTAGGGAAAATCCTATCGCCTTGTGAGAAGTTGGAAGTTCATTTCCAGCTTCCACATTTGACTAGATTAGAGTTTCCCGTCTAACAAGCATTTTCAAGTCATGCATTTACTATTTTCCCTATAATTAATTCATATTTTGGTCGGTAACTTAAGTAGCATACTGTGGAAGTATTCTATGAAAGTAAATCAGTTGGAAATTCTTGAGATTTGTTTGCGAAGTGAATTCGTCGATTTTTCGGCGGTATAACACGTCGTTAAAAATCTGGAAAGTGTAAAAGTGTAAAAGATTCAGCTAAATTTTGTTTCACTGTAGCCATGTATGAGCAGATAAAAATTGGAATGTGACATGCGTTCACGAAATACTCGGAAAACAATCGTATTCGAAGAAAAGATCGTTGTCCACCCGGTGTACACCATAACCGTACACTTATGAATATTCATAGATATATAATCGAACATAATCCTGGAGTGAAATTAATTATGCCGCGTCCGTCCAGCTGTTGTTAATATCTGATATTTATCTCCTGTAACGGAAAACATCTCGCAATAATTATCGAAGAGACAATATCCAGTAGGAACAATAGCCAGAAACTCAACAAAGCAAACAATAAATTCATTCTATTTATTATACATATTATACAAGGTCTCGGTTCACGTCCAAAGTTAATAACACAAAGATACCTTTATGTATACTTCGATCAGCAGATGGCACCGGGGCGACAAAAACTTTCAGGTAATCATACCGTTGGCCCTCCCCAACTCGCCGTCAATTAGTCCACCATCTCAGGGCATTATACTTTTTTCTCTAACCAGCTGATGATTACAATACCAAATCTGAGTTCAAGACTTCAGAAGGCCAACGCAGTATACGTATTCGAAACTTTCATCATAGCCTAATACATGGCGTGAGGTAATTGAATATAAATTATCAAGAGACACCGTTTAAACCGAACACAGGAAGATTAACATTTTCTATTCGCGTTGTGGCAGATCTATAAACCTGGACAATTCCGACCAATACATCAGAGGCTGTATAAAAACAAACGCAATAGAAACTCCCGGCTAAACTTTGATACGAACTAATGTGAATCTAACGATTGCTCGGCCCATTACACAGTAACAATAACCGTCATTAATGACGGCCCCTCCACGAGACTTTGGTATCATTCACTATCCTCTCACTTTTGGACTCGTCCGGCGACACTTTTGACATTAGTCATGAGTCGTGTCAAAAAAGAAAGGCTCCGTTTTTGCAGGTGAAGATAGCTCATCGGTCTCTCAGACCACCCGTCAACCGTTTAATTGGATTCGAACGAAGTCGCATGCGATGCGCGCCTGGAGTTCGGTGAATTAATCTCAATGCGTCTGTGAAACTGTCGCTGTCTATCAGAGGTTCAAAATCGGAATCAGCACTCTGAAAAGTGTTTCGACATCCTCGGTCCAGATATCGCGATGATTTATGGTCGTCGAATTATTGCGTACCTATCTGTACAGGTTTCATAAGAATTTCACGGTATCATTCGCCGTAATCTAATCCGGGCTGGAGGTTTTTACAAATTAAATGACCAGCTAGATCGTTGAAACTAATCACCGCATCTGTTATGCCATTACTGCAGAATGAGAGACAATCACGATGCCTGGGTTGATGAGCCTGATAACATTAATTGCAGATTCATTGAGTTAGCGGTGTTTAGTTACCTGAGGGTGCATACCGTAATGTTATGGCCACGTAACTACGTCATGGTATACAACCAGTGATTCCCCCTAGGTGCAGTGGGTCCCAAACTGAAACGATGACCTTCGTCAACCATTTGTTATCCACAGTCACAAATTTTTTAGATATGGATTATTTGGTGCGATGAGTTCAAATCATGAAAAATTTTCAAAATCAAGGTTTTTCCTCAGAGAATACCTACAGGGGATGAACAATCAGGATTGTTGAATAAATTTGATTACAAGATCGATCGGCTTCGAGGATGCCGAGAGTTTGGAATTTGTGCACCACTAGATAGGGCCGATATTAACCAATTGTTATTATAAACTTACAGTGTAGGTTTAATCATAACAGCCTCAGGCTAATTGGATACATAATTAGGGGTAAAGGTAATTACTGTCGTACACACTACATGTAGAAGGCCTCCTAGCGACGTATATCCCTTGCTAGTCAATATTGCTGTGGGTTATATCGTCCTAAACACGTTGATCTTCCCTCAACTTTACAGACGTCGATCGAAAATATAATTTTCACCTTCAAATATTCTCCTTCGCGCTCCAATTACGTTCCTAAAGTCAATCGACTCGGCGTGATAACATGCGTGAATGTCGTCTGTTGATTCGATTTGAATTCGATGAATGATGGATTGCAGCGCAGATGCTGACTTGTGATATCAGTATCGAGACTGGCGACATGTTAATGCCTTTTGAATACCTAATCGACACCAACATCAAAATTACTTTCAATTATCTGGTTTTTTTTACAGACAGCCTCCACGAACGTCAATTATTAATGCGTTAAGGGCAATCCATGACCCCCAACGAGATCAAACGACTCGTTCTTAGCAATATGCATAATTGGTTAAAGTATACACTCTTCCTAATTGAATATAGAACATAAAAAAACTGTACCGTGGGAATTAGATTGTTTCCATAATCTTCGAAATTGTGTAACATGCGTAGTTTCAATGGTGGAACTTTATTCTTCTTTTTTATAATTTTGTAACAATCCCACGAGTTTAATCATCAGATCACTTCCTATACGTGAATCAAACAACTTCTCCTTACTTGTGATTTAATGCGGGATCCAACTCGAGTCTCACGCTGATTTCTAATTACATTTTTTTTTTTTACAAATAGACATACTTTCAATTTTGAGAAACTGAGTATTTGGCATCACACAGGCACTGTGTAACCTCGGGTAATCGGAGTGAAAAAACTTGATTACTGGCTGTAATGAATTAAAAACGTTGATTCAAAAACATTTGAATGATATTTCTTGAGCCAAATGACGAATATTACGGTAATCTCAGGATGAGAATAAAGGTGCATCAGGAAAATGGCAATACTTATGAAGACGACTTTGCCAGTTCAATTAGCAACGGGGTAGAATTGCATCACTGAATCAATTGTCAATTCGTACATCCTTCGTAAGCAATACTCATTTGAACGACTAGGTCTACGGTATCTCAGCCTTTTCATTCGTTATTCCGATAAAAATCTCATGAAATTCACATGCTGATATATATCAAACCGCGTTTCAGTTGATTACATATGGTATGACATTACAGTCCAATGATTCAAGGCTCAAATAGTATTCACTCGCTTCAAGAATGAGCTCAAACAGTAGGAACGCTGACAGCTTGTACGAGCAACTGTAGGACCCACAATCTTGTGTTATCCTTGAACCAATTTGAATGAAAAGATCACGTACGTACATGCACGTATACATGTGGAGCGGCATTGATCGGCATTTTATATCGTGACCCATGTCAGGTTGCATGCAGTACACCGCCCCGGTCGTAACGTATTACGTAAGATGTGGGTTATAGGGGGAATCGGTGGGCGCAGGATCTGAATAAAACGTTAAAAATCGGCAGGAAGTAAAGGATGTCGTCTTTTCCGTACCCCTAGCCCCTGGGTTTATCCCCCTTGTCTGCATATTCTGAATCGATTAAATAATCGAATTCAACCATCTACTCGGTTGAGGTTATTTATTTTCATTTTCTATGGGCATTCAGTCGGGTTCCATTCTATTCATATTCAAATGGTCCATTGACACTTCAACGAATAATACTCAATGATAAATTTGTGGGCGTATTCAAGATGAGCCGGTGAGGCCTTGCGGGCGAAACGTACACGAAATACATTTGAATACGAAAATGAAGAGTGAGTGTAGGTGCGTAACCCTGTTCAAACCCCCCAACCCCCTGTCCCTTCACATATACCCTATATCGGTAGCCCCGACTCGCTGCCTAAAGTGGTCGTTGAACTTCTCAAATAATCTTCCTCCTCCCTTCTCTCTTATGCACTCACGATCTATGAATCCACCACGCATCTTTCCAGACCTTTATTCAAGCATTGCTTCGGTAGGCTCTGTGCCGAGCCACGGATTGAACGATTACAAGGTTATAAAGTTAATCATACGAGGAAGTTATTAATTATCTTAGGCTCAGCTGACTATTTCTTGCCTTCGAAGTATCAAGACTCGAAGCTGCGAGTCTGCAGTAATCGGATACGTAATCCGAAGATCCAAAATATTTTTCATGGATTTATTATGTAAAAAAATAAGTTACGTCGATTACGTAATTAAAGGTCGTTAGAGGTTTTGAGATTTCGTGCGTGAGTTTTGTTGAATAATCCCCAGACCATCGGACGTCGGGAAGTATTCAGGGCAGGGTATGGCGGAATGCATATGGTTTTCTTAGATGGTGGAGAGTATTCGACCGAACCGTCGATTGAATGCGAGCAGATCCGAGGTCGATCGGTAGGAAGGAAGAAGTCTTATTTGAATATCGTCTCCGCCCTCCCACATCCCTTTCAAGACTCGCAGGTGTCCGGTTAGTCCCGAAGATGTATGGGCACACATGTCTTGCGGGTCCCATACCGCCCAAACCAATAGAATGAGGATAATGCAAGCAGTAGCTGATACTCATCAAAAGGTTACGGTGTATGGGAACCCATAAATAATAACGTCAGACGCATGAGAAATCCGAGGATGTTTCGGGGATCGCGTCCTACCAGTTGCTGCTTGGGTGCACAAGATCCGTGTATACCTTGCTTTCAACATTTCTCCTGCACAGGAAATCAACAGCCAGAATAACTAAGGTAACCCATCGTATAATTGTTCCTAAATTACACGGAAACTTTCTCAGTAAATCGTCTGAACGGTTATCACCGATGATTACGGATACGCCATGTGTCAGTCCAACAAAGACGGCATCGAGTCACCGTCTGTAATGACCCACGGAACTGATTTCAGGAGCCTCTTGGACGTAGTGACGTGCTGAAAATGTGTCATCGCGTCCACCTTCGTTAAGATTTATTGTGGATCAAGAGTAGACGTTGTTGGAAAAAATTTCTTGTAGGAATTCACCCAATTCTTGAGATTGAGTCCATATTCCGGAGTTGTTGGCTCAGGGGATAATAACGGAGGTTCGTTTGAGGCAATTTTTGAGACGAAGTGCGGTGTAAAATTATGCCAAAGAATTAGCGCGGTGTTTGGCTGATTTTTTTTCGGGTTTTACTCGAATACTTCTTCCGCCAACCTATGCACGACAATAATAATCAGTTTTATGAAATTACGAACTTCTAGTTGAAAGCACTTTGGAGCCGAGACTGCTGCGTTCCATGCCAAGAGCACTGAGTGCTCATTGTACGACATTTTTAGTTTCCAGGTGGATGAACCTTTAACCTCCTCAGTGGGTTTCAGAATTAATTTACGGAATAATACCTGTGTGTATTATAAATAAGCCTCTCACGACGTTGGGAAAAATACCCCATTTTCTTTATTTCGCTCTCTTTTGATGCGAATTACATCCACTATTCTTTCGATGCTCCCAGTCCAGCTTGAACTGCTGTTGCATACTGGAATTTAATTCGCCGATCGACTATCACACGTCCGTGACAATCCACCCTACCTATCACAACCCACTCGAGCACAGAAGACAAACGTAAATTCAAATCGAGCTCTCTAAGAGTCTCCTTGTTGACTTATTATTTAAATCGTTCTCCCTGCATCGATCGTATCTACCGCGTGACTTGTGCTTTGGAGACCTCATCCCGACCTGTTCTCTTCAGGTCCTATCATTTTGTTTTTCTTTTTTTAATCATTATAATTCCGAATGGCGCCAAGGGGATTTGTCAAAAGTCAATTTGCCATTCCACTTGAACCTCGAGTCGGTGTTAACCACGGACCAATCAGTTGACAAAATGCGTTCCTTTACTTTTCACATGGACTTTTTGGATCCCTCGGGGAAGTTTTTCAGCCCTTGGCTGGTTATCCGTAATCGCAAAGATTTTACAGGGTGAAATCGTGTTAGTAACGTCAGTATGAATATGACGTCAAAGAAAGAAATTTTCCGATGCAGAAGGTGATCGTCTCAGGCCAGATCGGTCTAGACGATCAACAATGTCTGACACGAAGGGGGGCTCCCGGTGGTATTTCACGGGGATTTGAGCGGAAGACATTTTCACCCGATAGATAGACAGGCACCGTGGCACGTTACACATCGTCAAACCTTATTATAAACTCTAACTAGCTACAGACTTCTCTGAGAGAACGTCGGTTGATGGGATTTCTAGCCGATGGTGCGGACAATCCTATTTGAGCTTCCAAAATCACTTGCCTCATCTTATGGAAGTTTCTCGGCTGCAACGGCACTGCCATAACCAGATGCCGATTATGTTACCTTACGGTCTTCGACGTTACTCTTATTCGCCTTCCTATAATTATCAGATATTCAAAACAAGTTTAATCAGTTCATTTTCACTGGATTCTAAGAAGTGGTGCAAACCTATCCTTCCGTGCTGGGTATTTTATCTTGTTTTATTTATCTTACTCGAGACAAGTAGGTAAATATATTTGCACTCCGGCCCAAAGCCCTAGCTCCAGTTGAACTGACGTTGGAAGACGGGATGAAGTTGATATTCGATTTACTCCGGGTTTGCGAAAACAAATTAAAACCCGATCAAAGTTTATAAATTGATGTTTCAATATTCAGGAAAAGCGAGAGCGGGTGTTTCTTTTTTCCCCTTGAATATTGGGTACCTACTACAACGTCGTGTTATCACATTTTCCATCAAGCAAGTTGTCCGGTGTAATGGAACGGCATGGGTAGGTTCAGAACTTGGGTTCATTAAAAATTATTTTCCATAGACCCGGGAGGGAGCACGGACGTATGCGAACCTCGTTACACCTCAATTTCGAAGAATGTATCCTAGATTCTAGGGATTATCGAAGTACCGAGTTTTCCGTGATGAAAGTTAACTCGCGAAAGACTGAAAAGACTTATCAAAGAGAATTTTTATCTCCAACGAAAGTCAACAGGCCGGGAATGGCGCGGCGAGGAGGGCGCAAAGCACGTTTCGTATAATAGCAGCTTCTCTACCCAGGTCCTTTTATTTCTGGTAATTTTTCTCGTCAGCCGGCATCAGTGTCCCGCGGGACGCCCTGGGCAGCGAGGCCCTCGTCTGTCCGGGATACGGAATTCAGAGAAATGTATTAATACATAATAAGTAGAGAGGTGCCTTTATGCTATGCAGTGTGGTTCGTTTCTTGCCGCAGTAATGAGAATATAAGTGACTTAAATTACGAGGGATGGCCAATGGCCATTCTAGCGTTTTCCTTCTGAAAATTCTCTCTATTGTCGATTACATACAGCTACAGCCGAACACCGAGAGCCAAATTTAAATCGTAAATATATTCAATAGTAGAGTTATGCTGCCGGCGCAAGATTTCATTTTAATAATATAATATTAGTCGCCCATGGAATTCTCGTTCTCACTCAGACATTTCCACAAAAAAATATTAACTTTCAACCATTTTTCCTTTTTTTTTGCGGCTTCTTCAACTCCGGTTACTCAACCTCTATTTCGGTCGAACATGTATTTGAGTCCGGCCGCATTCATCGAAATGGATCGAAGAATTCTTCTAGAAGCTGAAAGTATTCATGATGGTATCGCAATTTTTGCGATGTCACTCGCGAATTTTAACCCAATGATACCGTAACTTTCAGTCGAACGGAAGTACTTTCACCTTCGCCTAAGGGAGTTGAGCGGCAGCCAAAGCGGTCTCGAGGTCGGACCATGAGCGCATGACAACCGCTGCAGTGGTCATTAAAATTTTTTTTTGCCCGTATTATTATTAATAGCGGGCAGTTTTTAGCGGGGCTCGTGAATGAGATTTTGATTCGATTCGGCCCCAGGGCAACGGGCACTGGGCGGTGGACCTCGAGTTCCAAGTTCAGATGCTGGACGGCGTAATGGCGTTGTAATCGCCACTTCTTAGTATTCCAACCAATATAATACCCAGTTACCTATATTCTCGTAACTTTACCATCCCCCCTTTCTTCATTCCCGCATAAGTCAACTTGTGACTGTGATTACCTTTATGTCAAGTAATTGCGATTAGTCGTTTCTGCGCTTCCTCTCCACCCTCCGGTGCATTTTCGCGCACAAAAAAATCCAATCACTGCAGCCGACTTCAGGCTGGTCCACCATTTTCCCGATATGCCTGATTTTTGACGCAGTCCCCGCAGAAAATAGTACGTGCGGCAAGGCGCATTGGGGACTTCTTGACGAGTGGGAAGTGGCACACGAGCCGAAGAGCCGAGGCCCTATTTCCGCGCCGTTGCCATACAAATAACTATTTCACGCTATTTTTCCAGAATATTCATTTCTAATTCCTCGAATCAAACCAGTCATTCTTTTCGATTATTTCCCTCATTGTTCACCAACTACAACAACTGCAAACGCACAGAGTCAGATAGGTTACAGCATAAAATTCTACCGGGCATTAGGGTAAAAAAACATGGATTTTCGTCGCCAAGACCGAGTGAAGACGTTTATAGTTTTCCTTGTGGAACGAGGTATAATAAGCCCTGCGAGGTATCAACTAGGGAGTCATTCACTACAAAATTACGTAGCTAGACTTCAGGCGTCTTTCGAGAATTAAACTGATAAGCATGTTCTTCATTGGCTTGGACATCTCGGACTTCATTCCACAGCGATGGATGTCAATAAATTGTACTGTTTCTCCCTTAGCGACAGGCAAGGAAGATACATACGTCTATAGCGAGACACCCGGCAGATCTTTGAGCACTGGTTCTCCCTTTGATCTGTGTCAACAGCAGAATTTCTGACCCGACATCGTAACGGTTCAGCGGAAATGCAGGTCTCACATGAGCACAATGTGTACCGATAAGATGCTAAATCTGGTTTATTCGAGTTCCTAGTGAAGAAAACCTGAATAGGAATGAAGATGGCATTGATTGGAGAATGCATAGAGGATGAAGGTGCAGTCGGAGAGGTCAATATATCTTAGTTCACGGTACAGACGTTCCTGTGTGATACTCGTCGACTGATGTCCAAAGGTGCTTCCTACACTCAACCGTACGTCTTCGTCTTAGCAAATTGTACAATAACAATCCTAGTTGCTAGAAGCTACCAGCGTCGCGTTCCGTTGGTGTTGTGTACATTAGCGGGAGCCTCTGAAGACAAGACAAACGGAATATTACACAAATACACCCCAACTAAACCCTAGCCCATCTTAGCATGCAAGCGTTTCATCTTGTGGCAGATGCACCTCTGCCAGCTGGGCTCACCCGAGTTTGGACAATTTCGAGCTCTCTTGGCCCAGCGGGCTCGATTGCTTAGCCTAATTCACCCTTTCGTCTTTCGTGAACTCACCTCTGAATTACGACTCGACTATAAACACGCGTGCAGCTCTCGTCCGACTGCACTTATGTCTCAAAAATTCGAGTTACTTTGACACACTGGTGGATGGAAGCTTCCGTACAATATCACCTTATCAAAGACTTCTGGAATACAAACTAAATGCAAATTTGCATACAGTTCCATGCTCACCTACTACTGTACGGGCACATGTCATATTCCCATTGTCTGTTTGTCATAGAGCTAAGTACTTGAAGTGAGTTTCGTTTCACTTGAGTAAGAACAATCACCTCCCCTCCACCGCGTCCATGCAACTCGAAAGTCGACGGGCACTTAGGTAATAACGATGTTTGTGTTTGGATTTTCATCAGCATTTGACTTCTCAGGATGGATGATCTTTTGATCCTCCTGTGACTAATCAAATAGCCATCAGTCATTATCTGATTCAATTAATTTGAGACCCAATCCAACGATGACACACGCACCATTCACGTGAAGCAGTATTCATGTGGGTGCTTTAATACGATCCGCTGACTTGAGATCTTTTGGCATTCCAACAAGCAGGCCATCAACTCATCGAGCTAGTGGTAGATGCATTTTTATTATACATTATAGACTGGCTGACCTCTCACTCTCCTCGTCATCCACCTCCTCCATACCCTGTAAACCCTCCATACCCTACGTCACTCACGATGCCAGTTACTAACATGGCGTTTCGAACGTATTTCATGTACCGGGTGATCGAAAAATCCTTCTGCATCAGACTCTGCCACATACACAATATGCGCTCCATTCAGTGTGGCAATCCAGAATAATCGATAACGGTCCACATTCTCGACTTTCGTCAACTGGATTCACCTAGGTGAGCCACTTTGTCACAGTACCATAGACCTGATCAACTTACGTAAGCGGTTCCGAAGGAGTGCACATAAAGTAGCAGATGCACGACACGACTGCTACCAAATTTTGAAATAGTAGGGCGAAGAGATTTTCTCATTATCTGGAAAGCACCTTGTATACAAGATCCGAGAAGGTGTTTCTGTTTGTATCAGCTATACATATAATTACCATCTGATAGACATCGGTGTCTGTTATGAAGCTGATGTTAGACTTGTTCTTTTTGGATCGTCAAAAGTAAAGGCTGAGGCAAAGGAAAAGGCATCGTGCATCGCCGTCCGGGTAGGATGGGCCCTGTCGGACGAGGCCTCGAGCCCCCCGCTGCCTTGACCAATCACTGACTCGATCCGGTGCTCCAGACGAAAAATAATAAACATGATTAGAGACCCGTGGATGATGCATTGACCGGTTTGACGGGCCGCTTCGATGGCCGTTTGGAATACGATTCCACTTGACTTGTTCAGTACCGCTAACATCATTCTGTGCCAATTGCGTTTGTCGCCGCGATTGTTTACCCGATCAAACGCTACTTTACTGATCCATTGTAATTTCAACTTCGTTTGATTTCAGATCCAAAAAGCGTCTGGCGATATGTCCACCCGTTATAAGATCTGGATGTACTAATTATACGTGCGTCAGTTTGGAATCCACCACGTATTAATGTCTATGAGGCCTTGGGCGGTGGGAGGGTTCGGTGCTGAGCGTTGAACGTTCAAAATTCAACGTTGAAGGGAATAGACGGAGACGATACGACGTCAGTGAAACGATAGCCCAATATTTTGACAAGCCGTGCTAAAACAATGCCGAGAAGACGCGATCAGAAGATATTTAATTGGTTATGGTATTTTGATGGGCAGCACTCGCAGGTCCAGCTGCTCGATTTGCATTCCCAGCAGGTGAAGCAGGCTTTTTTCGGTCGTTTTTATTAACCTTACGCTGGGAACAGACACGAATCGATTAATGGCGAAATAATCGACGGGCAGAATCAAGCTGTAACTGATTCTGAACCATGGGTCCAAAGTGTTGGACCGTCTTCGGATGCCAAATTAACGAATGACGGCTAATTTATCAGTTCGCTACGCCTGGCGGGAGTGCATACAGCCTCCCTCACACAGAACGCCTTTCTTCCGGGCTCGGTCACATTGCACGCGACAATGCAGCGGCCAACAAAAAGTCGCCCTTCTCAACCTCCGTTTATTGTCCGTTTCGAAATAGGTGCCTGGAAGACTTACCTGTCCGTTACCGTGTGGCCAGGTATATCAACGTCGTATCCTGAATCTTTCGAGCCACGGTCACTGCGCGTTGAGACATGAGCAAAAAACGACTCGCACGGTTTTGTCACGACCGTGTCACGGCATTGTCAATTGTCACACATTGAAGGTCCATCCAGCCTCTGAATTGATCTCCCACGCGGAATATTGAACCCGTTTTTTACGATAAGCATCTTACGTGTATACTGCAGCCATCTGCACCGACCACTCTTTGTGGAAATTTTTATTCCAGATCTGCAGCCGGGTGGAAAAAAGTTTCCCTCTAGCATAAGTGAACTTCAGCGACCTTGATTTAGTTGACCGACTTTATACATTTTCTATAAACGATTCGCACCGCGTGAGGTATCCTTTAATCGAAGGATTGCCACCCTTACAAGGTCTCGAAATTCTGGCATTGACCCTGGCACTCACGTTATGAATGACGAAAGAAGTTACTATGTGCTGTGGCCAAGGGCTTATATTGATTTAAATTTTTTGATTTTATTCTAATCTGCAAAATTAAAAGTGAAGTGTAACAAGTGGCGTAGTTTCTGTGGGAGACGATATGCCAGATAATCAGAACAGTTTTGAAACTCTATCGTACGAGTGTTCGTAATTGTTAATGAATAAATATAAGTTTCTGACAAAAGGTCCAATATACGGCCGGACGTCCCGACAATGAGAGCCGTCTTATCGACTTGAGTGGCTTGACTCGCCAAGGTGACAGGTGATCTGGCCGCACGGGTATTCAGACACCGCGCATTAAATATTAAAATTTTTCCCGGGTTTTTATGGTGAACCGGTTCGATGAATAAAAAGTAAAAATTTTGTCTGTCATTTCGAGACTCCCTTTTTGTTTATTTTATCGCTGCAAGTAGTATCCACAGATATCGGCGAATTCGAAATGCAATCCCAACTTTCCTCAATCAGGAAAAGTGAGTATTGTTGACAGTATTGCATGGCGGAGATAAACCCAGGCGAGCAAAATCAAAGTTTCCTGATCCGAGGAAAGCCGCAGCGAAAAGCAATGTCAAGTACGTAATATACGATTTCAACCAATCCCCAATCCCCAATCCTCAATCCTCCGATCTTGGTTAAGCCACCCCTGAAAGGAACAGACCTAAAATGAGAGCCTTCTAGAAAAATAATCTTTCAGCGAAACGATTTCTCATAGATAGCTGAGAAAAAGTCCCTTGGAAATATTACAGCTGTTTTGTTGTGGGCGCAATGGCCGGGAATCCGCTTTGTTACCAGCAATGGTGTTGTCGTTACATGTCAATTGTCAAAGGCTCTCAGCTCTCTTCATCAAACTGACGTACATCAATTGATCTGAACTTCACACAGTTTCTCAATTCGTTATCTCTGTGAATGATAGCGGGAGTCGGGTAACAGAGTTCGCGGGATGTGATGCAGGCACTTTTATCTGGGTGTATGTGGAGATAGATACCTATCCAGTCTTGCGGTACTTGCATAAGTTTCACATTGCCATTGCCATTATCATTACCAGTAATACCTACATCCTCGCTTGCTCAACTCGATGACGCTGTGTCGTTACAACTCGTGTACGCGGGCATACTTCAGCATATTGATGTCTCGCAAAAACAACACAGCCGGAAGCTACCAGGCTTGATCTACAGCTGGTGTGGCTACCACGGTGTACAACCCAGACAGGAGACAGTCGTGGATTCCCTGCAACCAAGAAAACACAATTCAATTTCTCTCAGCTCAGTTCCATCAAGAGAGGCTAATCGAAAATAAGACGATTACATCTACAGTGTGGGAATGAAATCTGTTGGACCTAAAATTATCGTCATTTCCGGAGACCACAAATCTGCGTCGATCTCGATCCTTTGACGTGTGAATCTGTGGTGTAAGTAGACCGTGAGCTTCAATCCATTATCCGGGTTACCTTTATGGCTGTAGTGTGACGGGTATAATATTTGCTTCGGTGAAGCTGCATCGCTACAGGGACAAAGCGATTATTGAGAGAACGCAATCAATTAACTAATGATCGCTAATTAGCCTGCAGCCTGCGGTCTTACGCCGGTTGCGTTAGTTGCGCGTTGCGTTACGTCGGGATACGGACGTCGGATCTCGTCGGGTCTTCGGCCTTAGTTGGAGTTTCGCGGTAGCTCAGCACAGCGCGCGGCGCTGCTGAGTAATCAAACAATTACTGCGAGCTCCGCCGGATGAAATGAGACAGCAAGTGCGCCCTGCGCCCACGATGGTGAGGGACAAAGCGAATTCAACAAAATAACGCTTACTAGTCGATATTATCGCGGGTTCGGCAGCTCTCCGGCGACCTAATTGACTGTGAAATTATCCTCGCTAACTTGACGCCGCGCCGGTGGTGCTCATTCTTCAACCCTTAAAGCTTTCTTATCACAATCCGCTTATTTGATATTCTCACTCTTCGATATTTGTACAAGAATTAATTTTTCCTGCAGTATGAATAATTTCTGAAGCCTGTGTGCCGCAAGCACAGTAAGTTTTGACATTGCCTAACGAACGATCCAAAACGTCGACTGAAACTATCAAGTTAGTCCGCAGAGTTCGCAACGGTAATCCATCAACAAAGAGCCAGAGTGGCATCATTATCCAGGTAATAAAAGTCGTGAAAGGTATATTAAAAATTGTGTGAAAACCGAACATTTCGAGTATGAATATTCATATTTGATATATTTTTTATGGCTGCAGCTTGATCTTTCGAAAGTGGAACTTTATATCTCAACCCAGGACTTGAGCATCTTCGAGGAAAACAGAGCTTTTAAATCGGAATTAATCTTCTAACAATCATCGTCCGATCTGAACGGTATCCCTAAATCCACTTAGCCGATTGCCAGAGCTTTTCCCTGCAGGACTTTAATCACTTATAAATTAGTCAAAATATATAAATGGAATATCAGACCGGAAAAAGAAAAACAGAATTATCACCCAGGTAGAATCAAATCCCGGTGACGGTGCAGGGAGCTCTGGCCCTTGAATTCAGAATCGATGATTACTCCTCCGATCGTCAAAGTCTTTTATAATTATCTTCACCCTGCCTACCTACCGTTAAAACTGGGTAAAAATAGACGAGTTGTTGGAGGCAGTACATAAAGTCCGCCAAATGAGTAGTAAAGATAATTCAGAGACGTGGACGCATTCACGTGGGCGCTGCGCGGCGGTGGGAATGATGTAATCTTGATTCAAAATTATTTATTCCGAGTATTCGAATGAAGATGCTCTCTCGCATCGGCACATCGGGAGCTAAAATATTATCGGCATAAAACAGATTTTAATCGAATGGTGGTAGGTTGAATTTATTTACGAGCGAGGGTGGCTATTTAACGGTCCGATTTAAGGTTCGACCACTCCGCGGACGTGGGACGCTCGTTGAAATAAGGAAAATGAGAATGAAAGGAAACGGTAATTAACATAAAGTATTAATAATACAACCGTCGGACGTTTTCTATAACGAAGCTTTTTCCATGTATCCTTCGTTTTATGTGGTCATTAGATTTTACGATCGACCCAAAGACCCGAACAGATAATATAGATAACGCCTTTCTTCGACTGACAGTCTAGACTCGCCGCCTTCGAGGGTCTCCAAAAACTGGTCGAAAAATTGCAATTTATTCATTTATTTCTCCGGGATGCACTCGGAACGCAACGACTCCGAGTCAAAACATCAAAGCAATGCAATAAAATAGTCATGGGGAAGGGGTGTGGCGACTAAACATTTCTATAGTATTTCGAATATCTGACCATCACTGCGGGGCCACCCTTGCCTCTCTCTCTCACCCCGTCCTCCTCATCTTCGGGGTAAGTTACGGTACGGTCCCACTAGGTGGTCCTCGTCAAGGATGCATCTTATATTATTGGTGAGAGAGATAATCGAAACTCGAATAAATTCATCTCGTTTTAGAGTTATGGCCACATCTAATTGTAAGTTCGATGTGCGGCGTTCCGTCGACTTTTCGAAACTACTAAATATCTGGATTACCCCCCACCTTGACTTTTTCTTAACTAAGTGTAACGACTGACGCGGCATTAGGTTGTCATTAGACTCGCAAATAAGGAGTACGAAGATATCTCCGTGTATATTTGCTTCATTTCGCTGGCTCATGTGTTACTGTACGTGTTGTAGAGTGTGAACCAACTTCATCTAGCGAAATGTTGAATGATGCGTATAGTAACATACGTCCTAACTTTATAACTGAGAAGAATTAACCTAGTTATACCCTACACCAGTATCATGCGTTTTCGCATTGTGTATGTAAATTTGTCCCCAAGCACCTGCTCTTTGGGAATAGTCAATCCGAATTTGGGGGTTATCAGTCGACCGCAGTGTTAGATACTCTTTTGAACTCTAAACCGACGAGAACTTGCATTTTATAATAAACTGCTCGGATGATTAGTCAAATATTCATCGCAGTTTGTATAATCACGCGATTAGAGACCTCAAAGCTAAACGCTTAATTAGTAAAGAGCGAGACAGTGAGCCCGGCATGACTTTT
The DNA here is from genome assembly GCA_018257835.1 of Euura lappo. Classification (NCBI taxonomy): domain Eukaryota; kingdom Metazoa; phylum Arthropoda; class Insecta; order Hymenoptera; family Tenthredinidae; genus Euura; species Euura lappo. The sequence goes on along the minus strand of JAEUYN010002060.1, from coordinate 7,244 downwards.
GAAAACGAGATGAAATAGAAACCGATTCAAAAAGTCAGACTGGATTTATTGTAGATCTGAATATACTGTCATTTCGCTGTTACACGCATGACTTGAAAAAATTTGTAGCTCTGATCATGTAGTTGTATTTTAGTCCCTTACCCCTGATTTTGGAGAATGAGCAGATTTTTCAGTAGGTAACGTTGTCGAACGAATGTTAATGCTTTGACGCATTACACTATATATCTATAGGTTTACACACTAACACCACTATTAGTTATCGTTGTTTAAATGTGTTTTTTCACTTCAAATTCTGCTCGCCTGCAGTCGTATTCTGATTGGACCTAAAATTTTGTTCCTTAGTTTATGAAAATTTCTCATCACAAAGACTATAATTATCTGCTATTCTCGGGATTAGGGTTTCATACGATATTGGCTGACAGCGGTATAATATACTCGAAGCTCGACATAATCTCTCACCACGACAAGTCAACGATTCTCATTTGTTCTGCGAGCTACCTGTGCGTATTAAATGAACAGTATTATCACCCAGACTCTTCATGCTTAATACTTCATCGTCAATAATTATAATTGAATTGGGAAAATCTTTTGATCTGTTGTTTCAGTGATAATTTCAAAATTGCATTTGTGCAAACTCCCAAAAAATCGTGCAGGCTCTCAAGTATCAATTCCAATCAAGTTGAGCACTCCTGTTGTTATGAAGGCGGGTCACGTCGAGATCCCCGTTACGTCAGCTCGGTTGTTAGTTTGACAGGTTTGACTTTAAAGCTACGCCGCTGAATTCCGCCTTGTATCCGGCCCACCTGTTCACGATCAAACGTTTTTCCGGATACAGTTCTAATTGCCATCGGTAACCAACAGTGCAGTGTTCAAATACGCGAATGCTACACTTTCTGTGAATTCATGACGTCATTTTCACAAAACCGACTGCATAGAATTTAGGCAAACCAGAATCCGATATCAAATCGGTAGGCAAGACAGTCACGCCAATCACAGCACCATGAAAACCGTCAATCAAAGGTCAGCTGCTTCTGAGGATGCTGAGGATGTATCGCTGTCCATTTTGTGCCAGTGATTATAGGAGGGCTTCGGACAGGAGCAGGACGGACATCTAGGACAAGGTGTTATTAACATTTTCTAAAAATCCCTCGATGATCTGAGATTCGGAAGAATTGAATGACGTGGGGCACAGCTGTCCGATTCTAATTACCTTCGAATTTAATCGTCAAACCAGACCTCGGACTTCACCTGTTCTGGATTCATCACTGATTGTCTCGAGGAGGAGATTCGTTCGAAGTCTATCGGGTTACTCGTTTCGCAGGAATCCAGGATTCCGAGTACTTTCCAAGAGACGGTACATACGTCGATTACCGAAACCAGATAAAATACGCGTTGGTTTCTCCTAGTCGTACAGCTTCCTACATAATTGTAATAAAGTCTCTCTGGGTAGGGAATCGTCTACCTGGTCTCGGGGACCCGATAGAGTGTCACGACGTCTCGTGTCTATCCGGTAAGATCTCATTCGTGGAATAAATATGTAAATCAGGCATTCTTCGTCCAGGCTCGCCGACGGCTGCAGAATCCTTATATCAGGAGTTAGCGTTAGGCTAGGATCTCGTTCTACGTTTCCCTAAACGATAAATGCCGTGCAGCTTGACCCTTTACCTCGCCGTTTCGTCGATATCTCTCGCGAGAAACGTCGAATTCTACCTCCTCGTGACCACTAGCGACCAATATCAGCAACTCTTGAGTAGTGGCTTCTGAATTATTCACTCCTTACTTTTCACTGCCCCAATAACTTGACCGATCTGGCGAACTTTCCGGGCTGAATGGAAAACCTAATTGAAAAAATTGTTCGCTAAAGATTTTTCGTGAATCGCCATCGTATTTTCTGGGCGGGAGAACTGCGACATCTGTAAGACGAAGAAGCATGCGAAACATTCGGCATCCGCGCTACTTTGTGTAAAAATGAGGAAATTAGTATTCTTTCCCATGCTTTCTCGCGGCGAATAGTCTGTAGAGTTAGATTTTATAGTTTCTAGAGACTGGCAATAGTGGGATAAAATGGGCTAACTCAGCGGGGGAGCATTGTATCTGGTGACCCGTGCAGAGAAGTGAGGTCCTCTCAACGGTGGGCATAACGTACCCCATCTTCTTGGACCGTCAGGCGGCCGGGATCCCAGAAGCCACAAGATCCGATCTACTTGGTTATTCATCTCGTGTTATTCTGGCGAAACCTGTTCAAATTTAAAACTGATGAACATTATGTTACACGTCCTCCACCTATCTTTTACATTTTCCTTATTCCTTCCTTCATTTCTGTAACAGTCCTGTCAAAAGTTATTACGAATCGGAGATTTTTCGGGTTTCGTAGCTTCAACCGGGCGTAGTTCAGCTAAAAAAAAATCTACAGGAATTTTCGAAGATGAGTTTTGAAGATGAATGATTCCTTCACACTTGAAATCGATTTTGCAGAAAAATCTCCACCTCGTGCAAGCCGTGAAATCGAAATTCAAACGTGGATTTGCGTAACAATCGCTTTGTAGCGGTGTAACTCAATAATCGGACATGATAGAAAAAAATCTATCCAGTGAGGTGGCAGAAGACACTTCAAGCTTCAATTTGGACTCGTTGTGTTTTCGATAGAACCTCTGGGTCAAGAGTTGAAAGCATCATTGGAAGTTGATCCTTTTTCGGTCCATTATGAAGTGTAGCTTTGAATCTTTTGAGAAGTGTACAATCTTCCAAACTAATGTGAAATCATTTGAGAACCATCTCTAAACTAATTGTAAATTTGGAAAACTCTCTCAAGATTATCCTGAAGCTCGAATCGAGAAACCACTAACACAACGCCGATAAACTACTGATTCCGAACTCGAATTCAGAAAACATAAGCTTCTTTGAATTTCTACCCACTCAATTGTCGCCCGTAATTTATTCGAGCTTTGTTCGTCCGGTCCGGATTCGTCGACCTGAACCTATTCTTAAACCAGGGTTCTGTATGCGACCGGTATCAAAACAATTGAACGGGGTCCTTCCGATCAATTATTCCTGCTCGATCCCCGTCGCGGTATGTATTAACGTGATATAAACCCTCGCAGGCAAAGGATCGGATCCGATAACGCGCACCAGGCAAAAATGAGAACTCCTCATCTCCAGGGGTCCGGGGTACCAGATAGCTCGGGTTTCCGCTCAACGCTACTTAACCAACTTATGCTTTAGGCTCGGTCGGTAGGAAAGGGAAATTCTTAACGCTGTTAAGATATGTTAATATTGTTTACCTATAAGCTATTAAAGGGGTTCTAACGTGCTTAAAGCTAAACCAGTTAAGTTTTCACTAGATATGTTCACGGAATATTCTACGAGATATAATAGAGGGTATCTTCCTCTAACTTCTTGTTGGGTGTTCTCAACTCAGATCGTATCTTTTACCTGCGCAAACAGACCAGATGCCCTCAAAGAATTTAACCAATGACCCCAACGATTCCGAACACAACTTCAATAGTTGGAAAGTACGCATATTTTTTATTTTCTTTCAGTCAGACAAGTCAACTATCATTACTTTTTTTTATTCGTGACATTGTAGGGTGACGTTAGGACATTGGTAAAAATGTTAGGGGTGGAATAGGGCAAGCTATCGTTCATAGAGGACGCAGGGTATAACCCGCAGGAAATTTTGCAGCTGCGTATTATAATCCATGTCAGAACAATTTAAGTGTTTGCCATCGCTAATAACCCGGCGAGCAAACCTGGCATTATTAACAGGTCCGCAAACATCTCCTGTATTAGTGATTCCGCGGCCTATAACCCACACAGTCCTTACAGTCCTTAGGTATACCGAACCCCTTTCCAACCCTTATTCTGATCTCTTGTATAGATATTTGCCCTGTCTACACACTACCAAATTATCCACAGCTATTGCAATTTCGGATAAAGGATTTGCTGTCTTACAGACTCGAATATACCTCGACCAGAAATTCAATTCCTTTTTCATTCTCGTCTATGCTATCTAAATTCAGATCTTTCGCAGATCATCCCAGTCACTGATACCATCGTATTTGAATGTTGGTTATATTTCACGGCTAAGTACTCAACGACAGAGCATTCATACTTTCATATGGCAGGTAGTTACGCCGTCTCTTTTATGTCCATAACAAATTATAAATAAGGCTGGTCATCTTACAGCTTTGTGGTGAACGTGATGATCCCATATCGAGACTTGCGTAGGTTTCCTGGCATCGAAAATTATCAAGTTCTTCGTGGAATTACAAACGAAGTTAAAATTGTTGGGGCTATTTTTTGTTAGATCGACGATAAAAAAGAGCCTCGAGTGGATTGCCTGGATCATAATTCAGAGATTTCGGACATGGGGCATGAATAAAATTGAAAATTAATAACTCGAACGCGGCCATCGAGGTAATGCACGTCACGTGGGTCTCAATAAATCTGGAGTTACTGTATATTGCGAAATGAAAACAACGAGACATTGGCTCAGTGACAGACGTAGCGATTGCTATTCATTTACCTACTCCACATTCTGGCAACGTTTTTACTACACGGTTGTCGGTTTCCCTTTGTCTTGCTAATTTTTCCTTGAAATTCTTTATAATTTGATATTATACGATTTACCGCAAAACTACACGATTGAAGTTATACGTGCGTCCTATTTCAGGTTTTTCAAAACTCGCGGTTTCTCCTTTTCATAAGTACCACTCACGCATTAAAATCAAAGTCGAATCAGATCCACAGTCAAGTTTCTTTGAGCTCCAATAAACAATCCAGAAGATTGAATTCTCTCAATTCGAGCCGGGATAGCGAACGGTATTTATGATGTCTGGGCAGAATTGAACTTGTCGCATTATCTTATCGCATCATACACACGTGAAACGAAGCGGAGGTTTCCAGAGACAAAGCGCAACGTTATTCAGCTGTCAGTAGCAGTTAACCTGAATTTCGGTGTGTAACAGTTGAGCCAATACCAGATTTCACCAGGTTTTTTTTTATTTAATCACGAAACTTTCGCTCAGATTTGTCATTGTTCGTGCTCACCTATTAATGTGCTCATTATTTCGTCGAAATATCTGTACAACGAGACAAAGTATTTTCACATGGTTGGTATGTTTGGAAGATGATTCATCATCTCTGACAATAATCTTACAGATGCTCACCAAGTGTCCACGATTTTTGGCAATATATCACCCGTCGGTGATTCGTTCCCTTCAATTTTAAACCTAATTTTTCAAGCAACGAAATCGTACAAGATCTACAGAATCTTTAACAAATTAATCAAACTCAGAAGACCAACAGTGTTTCGACATTATTCACGATTAGTTTGCTGAACTCAACTGAAACCTAGAACTCGAAACGAGGTGATGTTCCGTCCGTTTCAATTCCAATCCTGCTCATAGCTACCGACATAGTTGAGAAACGAAGAATGTTTTGTAGCTCAATGTTCTCCAGCATTTCGGATACTCATAATCCTGTCCCTGTCGAGGAAAAATTATCAGCGGTTCCATCATAAAATTGAAATTGTAGATTCCAAAACTTTGAAATCTATGTTCATCGGTTGGTCAAGTCAATCGTTCAGGTGATGCCATCGGATATTTATCCAGGAAGTGGTGAAAAATCGTAAATAACCCAAAGTGAAAGACAATGAAAATATACATAATCGAGTATCGGTGACAGATGGATATTTCTGGGTAAATGAGTCAGAAGCGAAGATCACATGTCAGTTAGTATACACTGTACACTCAGCAACGAGTCAATGCCAGAAATAATATTAGACAGAAGCGGGTGGTGTTTCTGAGGCTTAACATCATCAGCCAACTACTCTACTATATTTACCATTTGCCTCCGCTCTTTGACAATCGGTCTACCCGTTCTGATTCATCAGCCCTGGGAAATGGCCACGAAAGAGTCTCGGTGCATCAGCTTAGTTATTTTTAAATTGTATTCAACTTTCTTTCCGTCGAACTGACGTCGTTCTCTTATTGTCCAATAAATCTCTTGGTGGCTCTAAGAATTCCTCTTATCTCTCGTTCGTGTCTCAACTCGCGATCTTTAAAACTGAAGAAAAAAATGTCTCCCGCTAGACCCCCCGAGTACACCAAAGTTCCCTAGTATTCGAATCGTAAGAAGCTCTTGACGCAATTATTAATGAACTAATTCGTCAGAAGCGTCGAGGCAACTCTTGACGCAGTGACCGCGGGTGACGCGACGGTGGTAAGTCGATTCATCGCTACGTGGTACCACCTCCCGGAGATTCACCGCGAGTTTCTTTATCATATTACAAATACTAAGGCTTATTGATAAATTCAAACCTCGCAGAGCAATGAAAATAAATGGTCAACCGTGTTATCCCCGCCATCGCTAGACCCAAGATGAATCGTATCCTTCCAAGGAGTTGATGGCGAGGGTGGGCAGGGGGGCTCGTGATAAACAGTGTCGCTCATTCACAATGGCCGGCGAACATGCGTTAAACCGGCATTAAAGCGAGCTAATATGAAGTGTATTAATGTGCCCTGCATTGTTTAACCCATGCGTACATGGCTACCGAAGCTCGGGCCACCTTTATCCCACTCTGGGGGGTCTCGTTCAAGCCTACACATATGCACCCTGCATATACGCCGTGACTCCAAATAGAATAAGCAATAATCGAAGCCCGACCCTTATATCATCCCGACTCGTTCTTTACCTCGATCTTTTCTAGATTTTGCGAAATAAGAGACGATTCGAGTTATCGGCCTCACTGGAATCGAAATTCTTGAGATTTTTTCAGTCTGGAGTCCGTGAAACACACCCCGTGTACGAACCAGGGTTAGTTCTGCCAGTTCTGCCCACTACTCTAAACGATGGGGACGGATAAATGATTGCCGTGTTATGTTAAACATCCCCGCAATGGACCATGGCTGAGGAGGAAAAAGAAGGAGATACCGGGAGGGGAACAGGGGGACGAGAGCTGGAGCTCACCCACACGAGGGGGACAGGGATCTGGTAGTTATTCATTTTGGACGGTAGTGAGTCCTAGATTTTTTTCAACAAAACTGCCACCGACATTTGGGTTTCTTCGAAAATCTTGAAGATCTTTGCCTTGTACGTGAAAATAATTTTTTCTCAATTGCTCGGAATCTATGATATGAATATCTTGCAGTGTTTTTTTTTTTCCTAATCTTTGTATAACAGTATAAATAGCATGCCGAAAAATAGTGGTCGAAAATTGAGATAAATACGTTGACAATAACCGC
>JAEUYN010002059.1:0-207660 GCA_018257835.1 Euura lappo | reverse complement strand
GCCTGAAAATTACAGCAAATAAATTGTTTGAACACGTATGTAAGATATTATCGCCCGCGTTCTGCCTACATGCGGTACCCGAAATGGCGTCCATGGCCGCTTGTACCTCGATGTCGATTTTGCCAAATATTGAAAACTCATTACGATTCCTATCGACCGATACCTAGTTTCTGAACGCTTCAAATTTTAAGCAGGTACGTAATATTATGAAATTACCGTCAACGTTTTCAGCCTCGGACACGACGCGTGAGGGGGGGGGGCCTGCATATTCGCCGCTGCTCTATCGAGAACAGGGAATTGCCTCGCAAAATCGTCGTCTAGATGATCATTATCGAACTGCGAAACAAATGTTGAAATGAATGTATAGAATGTTACAAAGACAAGTTCGCGCTCTCGATAAAAAACTTACAACACTTGGAGATAGTGGAGATGCTTCTGATTGAGATTGAGTACAAAGATCGAGGACATCGTCCCCCATGGTGGCGAACCGGAAACTTACAGTAACGTGAAAGATGGTGCTTCCCGACCAATACTGTTCAGTCATAGACGATACCATGTATAGTGTGTAAAGTCGAGCAGCCAATGGTGACGGCATCCCGAATCTCCGATTGGTGCTCTGCCTTCAGTCTAACAATTATTATTGACAACGCCAATCACCGATGGTGGCGCGTCGATCGCGGTAGTGACGTGTTTCAATGCAGTCTGACTGGGTTTTCATTAGTGGTATTTTGACTATAGTGGAAGCTTCTAGAAACAGGCACCAGAGTGTGGATATCGACGACGTTGGCGTTGTCAATAGATAGATCTTACGTATTACTTACGTACAGAACGGGAGTTTGCAGGTATAGCAGTTCGTACGTCTATGGTATTGTTCACGGGAAGTACCATCTTTTCGATGATTCTACCACTTCACTTCCGGTAAGCGAAAGCGATTAGGCGACAGACGTTCACGACGATCAAAATTGATGTGACCGGATTGATTTTCAATGTACGGTAAGTTTCTGTTAATCAGAATATAGATTAGATTGTTTTTCCAAAGCGATCGCAAATTAGGTATCATACTTACATATATTTTCGGTCGATAGGAATAATAATGAGTTTTCAAGATTCGGACGACATAGACAGCGAGTTACAAGCGGCCATGGAAGCCATTTCGGATGCCACATGTGGGCAGAACGCGGACGGTAACATCTTACATACGTGTTCAAAATTGCAGCGTTAACGTGTCTATGCGTAAAAAAAGGATTTTATTTCATTCCGTGCGTAACGTGCGACTGTACGCACGCAAGCGTGCGTATAATCGGACTTGACCCGCGTGTATGATATAAAATTTCGTTCGATACACGTGTGAAAGTCGTCTTTCTATTTGTGAGATTGTCACCCTCGCTTTGCTGGGGCGACAAACCTCCCACTCGTGCCAAAGCAAACCTTTCGCACTTGTATCGAATTTCGAAATATACTATTGATGTTCAAGCAATTTCTTTGCTGTAATTTTTAGGCGCAGCGCAACAAGTCAATCCACCGACTCCACCTGCAAACGGTGAGGTCAAAAACTTGATATCCATTTTGTTGTTTTGTTTTCTTCAACATCAGCTGCTCAATTTCATCATTTATTCTTTACTTTTATGTGTTTAACACGTGTGGATTAGCTCGCACAGATGACTGGACCCTTGAATTTTCAGATGAAGTTCAGTCTGCGAACAACGATAATCGAGATGCTGCACTCGTTCAGCCTCCGAACAACGATTATCGAGATGCAGCACCCGTTCAGCCTCCAAACAACGGTTATCTAGTTGCAGCACCCAACGTGGCTGTACCCGAGGCGATTCTTCCCGAAGGACAAGGCGCACCCGTTGAGAACGCAGGTACTGTTTTACTGTCGCTCATATCATAATTTCCTACATTTTTTCATGATTTCTTCTCTCATTGATCATGCGACATACCCTCATACTATAACATGAGTTGTCTGTCGCAGTCGCCTCGTCCCGATACCTGGGGCAAGCTTTAGTTAATACTTACCTTAATTATCTTGTGCACAATATTTATCAATTCTCCAATGTGATTTTGCTCATTTCAGCCCAAAATCTTCCACCCAGGCATCAGCGTGCTGGGCGAGGGAGATGGATGACATATCAGGGTGCGACGCCCAAAATCATCGCATACATATAATTTTGTTTGTTTTATTCATAAGAATTAAAATGGGTAAATTTTGAGTTTTGTTAATGCCATATTATAGGCACTCAAAATATTAAAAGGAATGACTATATGAGTTAACATTGAAAAACCACTTGTTTGCCAGAAAATGAGCATAGAATGTCATAGAAGCTTCTAGAACGACGCTCGGGATTCATAGAAGCCCATAGAACATCAGGGATTAACGCGCCGCCGCCTATATAAGCGACGACGCGCTATAGCGAGACAACCAGTCGGCCACGCGCCTTCTGAGACGAAGCAATCTTCCACTTTAACATTCGGCTTACTACTTACTAGATTTCATTAATTCGAGATAGAATTATAATTAACGTTCGGATATATGGGATCCCAGAGAGGACCCAAACCTACTAGTTTCCATTGATTTATATTCAAATCAACTATAACGTTCGGCTATACGGGATTCCCAGAGAGGACCCGAACCTACTAGTTTTCTATTAATTCACATTAGAATTGATGCTTATCATTTTACGAGATTCACATAAGAATAGAAGTTTATAAAGTCTTTCATGATAATTAAAACGTCCAACGGACAGAAAATAAATCAATTCCCAGAGTCATAATTTCAAAACCCCTACCCACGAAAAATCAACACCTCAGCCGATAATTGAAATTCAATTATCGGAAGACCCACATCCAAAGCCCAAACACCAAAAAAAACCTACAATTTTACAAGCAGTTAATGTTGATCACTACGTATCAACAACTGTTCCTTGTAAAATCCAAACCTACAGTTTTACAAGCAGTTATCGTTAATCATTACGTATTGAGAACTGTTCCTTGTAAAATTGGCATTCACAATTCCACGGTTTTACAAACAGTTATTGCTAATCACTACGCATTAGCAACTGTTCTTTGTAAAACCCGCATCACAAAGTCCACGGTTTTACAAACAGTTATTGCTGATCACTACGCATTAGCAACTGTTCTTTGTAAAATGCGCATCACAAAGTCCACGGTTCTGCAAGCAGTCACTGTTAATCATTACGATTATCGACCGTTCCTTGCAAAATCCGCACCCACGATCCCACGGTCTCACAAGCAGTCACTGTTAATTACTACGTATTAACAGCTGTTCCTTGCGAAGTCCGTATCTCAAATCCTGTAGTTTCACAAGCAGTCATTGTTAATTATTACATATTGACGGCTGTTTCTTGCGAAATTCATACCATAAATCCTTTGGTCCTATACGAGCGGTTATTGTTGATCAGTAAGCGTCAACGACCGTTCCTCGTGTGAATCCGAATCCCGCATTCACACCTCCCAAACACCCGAACACATACACACACCGATTACCGTACTACCACGTACGAAGGTACGTCCACAAAATCCGACTCCAGTGCACACACCCCGCATAGAGGATTTTGGGGGCGTAACAAGGGGCAGCGAACTGCCGCCACTATTTTATTTATGATGGCCAACCCACATAGAGGCCGAAAGAGGAAACAGAACAAAAAAAAACAACGCAGAAATCAACGCAGAAAACAACGGGCGCGGGAACGGCAATAGGGGCGGAGGACAAGGCAGGGGGCGCGGCGGAGGGCGAGGCGGAGGACAAGGCAGAGGGCGAGGCGGAGGGCACGCCGCCACTGCTTAGTCAAGCTTTTATACTCTTTAAACTTTCACTGATCTTTTAACATTTATTTTATCCTTAGAGATTGATCGTTTGTCTGGCTTCCTCTTCTTCATCTATCTATCATATTACTAACCAGTGTTGATTATGACGACTGGATCACGTACTCGTCATAATTAACATTGGTCGATGATAGGTGAAGAAGAGGAACAATGACAAATGATGATATTATTTTCATGTCTTCCCGTTAGTCGTTTGATGATTAGTAGGTACATGTATCTTCAAAAATTCATCAAGCTTCATAGTCGATGTTATTTATGCTAGTTTGTTAATATCATTTTTTCTTTTGCGAAATATATCATTTGTCTAGCTTTCTCTTCTTCATCTATCTATCATATTACTAACCAGTGTTGATTATGACGACTGGATCACGTACTTGTCATAATTAACATTGGTCGATGATAGGTGAAGAAGAGGAACAATGACAAATGATATTATTTTCATGTCTTCCCGTTAGTCGTTTGATGATTAGTAGGTACATGTATCTTTAAAAATTCATCAAGCTTCATAGTCGATGTTATTTATGCTAGTTTGTTAATATCATTTTTTCTTTTGCGAAATATATCATTTGTCTAGCTTCCTCTTCTTCATCTATCTATCGTATTACTAACCAGTGTTGATTATGACGACTGGATCACGTACTTGTCATAATTAACATTGGTCGATGATAGGTGAAGAAGAGGAACAATGACAAATGATATTATTTTCATGTCTTCCCGTTAGTCGTTTGATGATTAGTAGGTACATGTATCTTTAAAAATTCATCAAGCTTCATAGTCGATGTTATTTATGCTAGTTTGTTAATATCATTTTTTCTTTTGCGAAATATATCATTTGTCTAGCTTCCTCTTCTTCATCTATCTATCATATTACTAACCAGTGTTGATTATGACGACTGGATCACGTACTTGTCATAATTAACATTGGTCGATGATAGGTGAAGAAGAGGAACAATGACAAATGATATTATTTTCATGTCTTCCCGTTAGTCGTTTGATGATTAGTAGGTACATGTATCTTTAAAAATTCATCAAGCTTCATAGTCGATGTTATTTATGCTAGTTTGTTAATATCATTTTTTCTTTTGCAACATATATCATTTGTCTAGCTTCCTCTTCTTCATCTATCTGTCATATTACTAACCAGTGTTGATTATGACGACTGGATCACATACTTGTCATAATTAACATTGGTCGATGATAGGTGAAGAAGAGGAACAATGACAAATGATGATATTATTTTCATGTCTTTCCGTTAGTTGTTTGATAACTAGTTACATATAATATATCTCTGAAAATTCATCGAGTTTCATGATCCATTATTAGCTTTTGATATTAACTACAAATATATGTGTAATTATAACATTTATAACCAATGCTTAATAATATAACATACATCTATACAAACCTATCATTTGTTAGCGCTCTTTTCCCTGTCTATTAATAAGCAATGAAAATCGTGGTACTTACTTCGATGATAATATATTATTCCATTAAATTCATGATCTTCGTTAATTATTATACATTACTATCTAAAAAAATTTGTTTACTTACCCACTCATATGCCTACTACACGAGCGCTGTCACCTGTACTAAAGATTGTCACTTGAATTCGTTTTATGTGAATTAAGGTATTCAATCTATGTCAGTATCTTCTCAAATCAGCTCCAACTGAGGGCTACCGACAACATTAATTAAATTTACAGCAAATGGCAATTCGTCTCATAGTTTGCGTCTCAAGTTGGACGCTTTGGTTATTCTCATTGTCAGATCGGACAGTAAAGGCACACAAATCAGAGCAAGGGAGGAATGCTTACAACTCGAATCGGACTGTGTCCTCACATCGAGCGACTCGGTAGAGTCTCGCGCCAAGTATACAAAAAAAGTTTTCTTTTTCCTCTTTCTTATTTACTGGCTACGTCTTTTTGGAGCTTGAGCTGGGGCAAGTGCCAAATGAAAAAGTTTTTCTTTCGTTTATTGATAGATACCAAAGTCAAATAGAAATCATGGGTTATCATTCGAATATCCTTTCATGCTTTTCGCGCTGATAACTTTGGCTGTGACTCACCTGGAAGATGTCGCTATTGTCCACACAAGTTTCATTTTATAAAAGTTCATCATTTCGCCGCTAACACAGAATAGCGCGGAGGTGGTTGTTCGCGGTTGAGAAAAGATCGGCGACGTCCATTATTATTTTCCGTAGTTTCATGTTTAGGTCATCGGCATCCAGATCAGTTAACGCGTACCAAGAAAATAAGGAAGAAGAAAGGAAAAAGGATAAAGAAGAAAGAAGAACGAAGACAGCAGAAAGAAGAAAGGAAGGAAATACAGGTTCTTAAGTTAGGTAGGACTGGTCAAGCCCACTCGATCACGTAGAGGTTAGATTGTTTAGGTCAGTAGCAGGGAATCAAGAAAAGAACAAAGAACAAAGGAGAAAGATCAAAGAAGAAATAAGAAAGAAGACAGAAGAAAGAAAAAAGAAGAAAGGAAGGAGATACAGGTTAAGTAGGAGTGATTTTAAGTCTACTCGATCAGGTAGAGGTCACATTGTCTTATTCAAAAATAATAATAATCACGTAGATGTAATAGATTGTCTTGTTCAAAAATTGTCTTGTGCAAAGAAACTTTCCCAAGTTGACTCAACTCAGTGGAAACGAAGCAGCTTCGCGCCGAATAACATACGTGCAGCTTCGCGCCGAATAACATACGTGGAGCTTTGCGCCGAGCAAATCAATCTTTGATTATCAATCTTTGATTTGATTTCGATAGAAGACGTTAAACACTCGACGAATTCAACGTACGATATTCATTCATACTTAATAATACAGAACCCAATTACTACTACCAAGGGGCCGTGCATAAATGACGTCACCATGAATTCTGCCTTTTTTGACCCCCCCTCCCCCCATGTCACACGAAGTCACAAAGCTTGGACCCCCCCTCCCCAAGGTAACGTCACAAAACTTGCACATACCCCCCCTCGGGCGGGCTTTTCAAATTTGAGACAGAGTTTTTTGACTGAATATTGAAGAAAAATGAAAATTTCGAAATGTGACGTCACATTTGCGTGAACCCCCTCCCCATGTCACAAAACGTCACATTTTCGGTGACCCCCCTTGAGTGGTGACGTCATTTATGCACGGCCCCCAATCCTTTATCGGAAAAATTTGTCAAGGACATCACATCTGGTGAGTGGCTCGGGGATGAGCACATGCATTACTTTGCTCAACTTGTGAAACCCCCCACCTATAATTATGCGCTTCAAGAAGCGTGGAAAAGATATTTGCCAGATACAATCGCATCTGTTTTACCAACCGTCAAGGACATTCAAATACTGCTAAGCGGTGGTTATAAACAAGACGAGGTGGGTAGCTGTCTACTCAACGGAATTAGGACGAAAGGTGATGAGCACTGGGTGTGCGCTTACTTTGATACAGAGTCAATCTACGTATACGATTCGCTGAATAAAAAATCACTTTGCGAAGAGCATGAAACGTATTTGAAACGATTGTACCCGTTCTACGACTTCGCCAGAAATCCCGTACAGTTCCCTACAGTTCAGCATCAGCCGAACTCTACTGACTGTGGAGTATTCGCAATCGCCTTCGCGATCTCGCTGATGAATGGGCAGAAACCGAATGACCTCGTCTATGACACTTCGTTAATGCGAAAACATCTTTTAAAGATATTCGAAAACAATGAGGTACAAAACTTCCCATGCATCAATGGAATCCACACACCTGTTCCGGAGCAAAATATCGCTTTTCATGGTAACGAAATGCCTGGTGACACTACCCAGCACAAACACTCGCCACAAACTGGCGCAAGAACATGGGCTGCAATTGTCCGACAGCCTAAAAGGGTTGTCATTGACGCGCCGAAACTCTGCACGCAGGACAATCCACTGAATAATCCCGCCACTGATCGCCCGTTTCAAAGACGAGCTGGTGATGTCACTGACATTATAGCAAACGATAATGCGCGCTGGCGTGAGAGGCGTGATGCTTGCCCAATTTTAAACGAGAAATCAAAAGGTGAAATTATACATGGCGAGTGGTTGACTGATCTGCACATGAGTCAATTTGCGTACCCCGTAAGAACTCACACCAAAGGTAAATATTCTCCCCGTGAAACGTGGCACATACAAATGCCAAGAACAATCGAACCAGTTCCTCCTAATGTCGAGCACATTCAACTACTACATAGTGACGAGAAGCACTGGGTATGCGCTTATTTTGATACAAAATCGATATTCATATATGATTCGATCAATTCGAAGAGGCTCCACAAAATGCACGAGCAATTTTTGCGAAAACTGTTTCCCTTTTACCAGTTTGACAGTAAGCCCATAAAGTTTCCGACAGTCCAACATCAACCCAACTATACAGACTGTGGGGTATTCGCTATCGCCTTTGCGACTTCGCTAATAAATGGGGTCAAGCCAGATACGATGACATATGACGTTCCTCGTATGCGAGCGCATTTATTGAAAATGTTTGACGATAACGTCTTAATAGAATTTCCTCGCGCGCATACGGCAGAGCGCAGAGTAAGAAAAAAAAATACTTTGAAACGTGAGCTTAGAGTAATTTCTGGAACTACGGAGCACGTAAATTCGCAGCAGGTTGAAAAAAAAAAAATGCTCTGTGCTTGTCACACAACAGACTAGAATAATTGCGCACACAGTAAATGCAAAAATTCAACATGCATCATCTGACGAAAATGTTACAGGCGTATCACAAGAATTGAATTACGGAGAGAATGCTGAGGTAAACGAAACAATCAAAATTCGACGGCTGAGAATAGTAACATCGTCGTTCAGAATTCGCTTGGAAAACATCGTCGTTCAGAATTCGCTTGGAAAACATCGTGGTTCAGAATTCGCTTCAAAAACATCGTCACCCAGGATTTGCTTCAAAAACATCGTCGTTCAAAAGCGTATTTTGTGGGAATCATTTTCTGAGTCTACGCCAATGCCAGGTACACGATTAGCGGAAAACAGAGGATGGTTCACGTGAGAATTACGACAAAGCGTTTATATTCCTTTATTAAATAGCGTCATTCCAGTGCATATTTTCGGTTAATTTTGATGACTCATGTATCATAAACATTACACTGATCGATAAAAAAGTTTTTTGACCCAGCGACACCCAAAATCAGTCATACAGCTATAAATCAGTAAAACACTTTAAACCTTCTTGATGGACGTATAAGAAACGAAAGCAAATTTTATGAGAAAATAATGAATATTTTGGTTATTTTACATGTATGGAATCAGAACTTGCGTGATGAAATCGAAAATAAAAAAAATAAAAGTTTTTTGTCGATCGGTGTAATGTTTATGATACATGAGTCATCAAAATTAACCGAAAATATGCAATAGAATGACGCTATTTAATAAGGGAATATAAACGCTTTGTCGCAATTCTCACGTGAACCAGCCTCTGTTTTCCGCTAATCGTGTACCTGGCATTGGCGTAGACTCAGAAAATGTTTCTCACAAAATCCGCTTTTGAACGACGATGTTTTCGAAGCAAATCCTGAACAACGATGTTTTTGAAGCGAATTCTGAACGACGATGTTGTCCAAGCGAATTTTGAACGACGATGTTTTTCAAGCGAATTCTGAACGACGATGTTACTATTCTCAGCCGTCGAAATGTGATACCAAATCTCATGAGAAACCACCAATTTCGCAGACTCAAATAGATATGAAGTCTACGAAAAATGTTACATCTGATGTCAACATTTCAGAGCAGGTTGACCAAGAGATGGCGCGAATTCCGATCACGGATGCAAATCTAGTAACGATGCGTGATACAAAATCGTATGTTTGCCCGTATAATTCATCTGAAATAACGTCGATTCAATGCAATACAGAAATGAAACAGCTAAAAACTCGCGATCATCACCTCTCTAACGCCGAGACGCTGCGAGTTCTTGCACGCAAACGGTATCATTTGAATGCCGAAGCGCAGCGAAAGCGCAACAGTTATCATGCAAACGCAGAAGTGCAGCGACCACGAAAGCGCAACAGTTATCATGCAAACGCAGAAATGCAGCGAGCACGAAAACGCAGCAGTTATTCATCAAACCGCACCTATATATGTGATCAGAGACGTCAACGGTACCGTAGGCAAAATAAAGTCAATGTGATGGCAACACACAAAAAAACGACTGCTAATAAGGTTATCGCCAAGTATAGACGTATTCGCAACACGAATACAATAGGATTATTACAGTCCAAGGAAAAATATATAACGAAGATCACACCGATGATTAGTGGGATATCGGAAGTCGCTAGACGAATGACAGCTGAGACAATGATCAAATGGTGCATTCGGGATAGAGATTTGAAAATCAGCTCTTTGAAGAAAACCTTACACATTGTGAAGGGAAAAGCAGACATTTGTCTAACTAAGGCTGCGAAATGCACTAATAATAACATAGCAGAGAAATTAAGCGTTCTCTGTGGGTCATCGAAACACATTGCCTCAGCTGAATCATACTTTGTGGAAAGTGCGTATAAGCATGTCGCATTTTATGATCCGATTATTATGAATCCAACCGGGCAGGCTGCTAATATTTTGCCCTTACTTGAAAAGCTAAACAAAAGTGGTAAAAGCAAACGAAAGAGTTGGTCTTGCGACAAAATGTGCAAAACCATATACGTCACATTACTGGAGAAATACGTTGAGTTTCTAAAAACCCTATCTATGTGTACATTGAAAAATATACATAAATTTATAGGTAAGCTAGAGTGTACAGCAAAACATACAAATGACAAGTTAGGTCATTCGCAAATTTGTTACATGGGTAACGCCTCCTGCAAATCAATTTTCCTACCTGCTCGAATCCTATCGGCACATTTTCCATTAGTTCGGGACATACAGAGGCAGGTATATAAATTGATCAATGGTGCTTTGAAAATTTCCGTCATCGACAAAGCCTTGAACGACGGCGATCTCGCAAAACTGCAAGAAATTTCGAAAACTGCCCAGCAAAATGCCAACAAGATCGACGGTAATATCGAACATCACATTGAGTTGAACGAAGAAGAAATCAGGAAGAAGTATAACCGGGCATTCGCTGCTTTCACAAAACGTTCCACAGACATTCCCCGTTTAGTCTGTGTATCCTGCGAAAAACTATGTTTCAAAAGAGAAGTATCAAAAGTCGACAACTTTAGAAATCCAATAACGACAAAAATCTGGACAGATTTGATGGCTCACGTCGAAGCTGAAGGTAATGCTGCCGAATATGTTTGCAACTATTGTCTGCCAAAACTTCGTCAAAACATTATGCCACCTAAGTGCATTTCGAATCAACTTATTACCGCATCCGTACCTGAAGCTATACAATCGCTGAACGATTACGGGCGAATTCTTGTGCAAAGAGCTAAAGCATTCCAAACTGTTCAGAAATGTCAAACCATGGCGAAAAAAACCTGCCCCACAGAGAGATGGTACAAAAAGTCAAAGGCCGGACGTTTCATTTGCCCCTACCTATAGAGGAAACATTACTGAAAATTTGCCCTCCGACTGATCCTATTAATCTTGACCATGAGTTGCACATATTAGTTCGGGGTATTCCAACAAAAGCTAAATTAGTGTGGGAGCAATTGGTAGATATAAATAAGGTTTGGGAGGCATTAATATGGCTCAAAACTCACAATCCACTCTATTCTGAAATTATCTTGCCAGAGTCGGTTCAAGCCTTATTGGCTGATATAAAAGACATCGAATATCAAGTAGAAGATGAAGATGTAGAAAACGAAGAAAACGAAGATGATAATTTGCAGGAAGTCAAATGTCTTAATAAAACGGAAACAGTAATTGTTGAACGTGAAACTAACAAAGACGTAATCTTGGAGCACAGTGAAAGTCGGGATGAGACTAATGCAAACAAGCGTCCAGCGTTATTGACGCAAGTTTCGCAATCAGACGAATTCTGCGAACAATTCACCATCCATCCAATGTACGAAAAGAGGCCTAATCAAACTGTGACAGATCTTTATTAAATGTTGAAAATCAACGACGTGCCGTTAGATAACCGTTATAAAAGTCTAGATCTGTCGTTAGTCTTTGCCTTATCGGCTAAATGTGACTTAGTACCCTTCAGTGGCATTTGTATCGATTTTACTGGGATTAGATTTGGACTCATATTTTCATTGCTTTTTGTTTTCATGTGCCTTGTTTTTATCTGTTTTGGCGTGCTTTGGCTTAGTCCTGCCGATGCAAGTTCTCCGTGATCAGAAAAGTGAGACCTTGTGCAGGTTTCTGCAGTGTCGTTTGACGTTAGTAGGCTCATAGTTTCAGGTATAGCCACCAAAGAATTGTTCATATCCTCATCATTTTCGTGAATAGAAAATCGCAAGGAAGGTTCGACATCCTCTTCAGTCGTCTGAAGTTGAGATACTTGTGGGGTATGTTGAAGAGAAACGTTCAATCTGGAGGTTGATGGATTACCTCTGGAAATGAATTCATATTTTGGAAATGATAAGAATTTTGTACATATTTATACAATTCGAATATAAAGTATGAAAGTATTAATACTGTTGTTTTTTCAAATACTCACGAGTGGCTTGAAGTCACGGTGCTAGAAGAAGACTTCATCCCGTTTGAAGAAGCTTTCTGTGACGCAGACCCACTGTCGTTAGTCTTTGTGTTATCGGCTGAATGTGATTTACCCTTCAACGGAATCTTTATCGATTTCACTGATATTGGATTTGGACTCACATTCTCCTTGCTTTTTGTTTTTATGGATTCCCCTTTTCTTGCATCAGCTTTTAGTTTAAGGATATTTCGCAATCTCTCTTTCTGTTGCGCAACCGTCATAATACCTTTACTCTTTTTTTTGCAAGGGACTTCCTCCTCAGATGTTGTAACCAAGTGCTTCGGAGGTATGCTCGCCCTGCCACTACTAGTCAGTTTCACCCTAGATTTTTTACTCTTTGATCGTTGATTTGTATCTGCTGATCCAGGTGGCATCGTGCTGAAATATAACGGTAGGGCGTTACACATTTGATTTTTCTGTTTATGAAAATTAACAAGTGAGAGTGGAACGAAATGTTTACGGTCGATCATTTATCAAGTCCCACGAAATATGAACGGACTGAATATTGTTAATACTCGAATATTTTTGGTATTTTAATTCAATCATAAAAAAACATTCTAGTATAATTCAAAAACATTCGGGGAAACAAATCAAAAGCCCTGAAATATAAATATTTTCCATAGTTGAAAACTAATTTGGTCCGTTGAAAAAAAACGAATTCCAAGATTCAGATACGCAAGACAACGATATTGAACAGAACTGCGTAGTGTTAAACCTAAGAGAAGAGATTCACGATTGGTTCATTCAAAAATCGATTATTTAACATTAATTTGTTTGAAATCTTTCACAAATGTAATCAAACATTATTTTATGATAGGAAAACAGAATATGGCTTACTCATTCAATTTATGGTGTGTTCATACTCATGGAGTGTCGTTGATCTTTAATTATAATTATCAGGTATAACTAATGGTTTCAATAAGCTAATACAGGTCCACTCATTTTCGACTATTTGTTCTTCTTCTCCTTCAATGCCACTCCACACAGGCATTCTGTAGCATTTGTTTTTGACTTGATTCACATTCACGGCTTGGAATATTTCTGACAAACGGGAGCACTGATAGATACCGACAGAATCAGATGTTAACCCAACATCGTATACTGCTCTGGCTCTTCTAAATATTTGAACAATCAGAAAAATTGTTTCTTCGACTTTGACTATGTTTCTGATCAGGCAGATTTGAGAGTTCTGAAGAATACAGCAGCTGTCACGCAATTTCGTTGCCAATACATTGAGTTTACCAACTTCTAATTTGTGGAACTGTTGGCAATTTCCTTGAAAAATATGATCTGGAAGAGGCCCCTCAGCATGAGTTTGTGATAGACGAATTTGAAGATCATTGAAATATGGTGCTGCAGCCAAATCATTGAGTTCGCATATTCGTTTGTAATATTGTTGAAGTTTGAGACCAGGTTTTCTAATTTTTTTACTGAATGCCGGCATGTTATTTTCATAATCAAACGCACTGAACGTTTCTGCACCACCCAGTTTTTCGGCATCAGAAACCAGATGCAAAAGACCATGCACATTATACGACAGAAATTGCTGCCCATACAGTACTTCGCAGGACGTTACGTAACTTTAAAGAGCTTCTTGGCAGAACGGATACATATCCTGAAGCGTATCTTCGGAGATCAGAAGACGCATGACGCCGTTGAGAATCATCAAGTGATCATAATACTCTTCTTGAAGAACATTTTTAAAAACGGCTGGAGCAGTATAAAGAAGGAGCTGTCGAAATTCGGTAGCTTTGTAGTTGTGAAAAGCAGTGATTTCCCGTGGTCGGCGATTAAATTCCGAAGGACAATAGGTTGCGAGTGATCTCAATCTTGAATCGAGGATATCCAGTTGTCTACCACTAAGCCTCTGGTGACCAAACTTTCCTTCTACCTTTGCAGATACTACTTTCTTCACATTGCCTATCCAAACCAAGTGCAACAACTCAAATGGAACTCTTGAAACCAGACCCAACAGTGCAGATATTGGAGATCTGCCTTTATGGTGATCGTCATCGACAAGATTTCGGTACTCGTCATCGGTTCTCGCTGTGTGTCTAATCCCTGGAAAAATCATTGCTCCCTGAAACCCTGGTACCGTGCAACGATGACCTTCGACCTTACACTTCTAACACGCCTTTGACGATGTATGACCGTAATGATTTAAGACAAATGCACGAGCTGGGGCATCTGCGATGAAACATCGTATATTCAAAGGGAGTTGTTGCCCCCTAATATATACTCCGCCCTGATCACGTATTTCAACAATTTCGTGGATGAATTGTTCATAAAAATCGAATGGATTAGATGGTTTTCGTCTGCCTAAAAATATTCCCGCTATCATCGGTCTCTGATCAGGTATATTAAAAATTCGAAACTGGTGTGGCCAAAATTGATCTGCACCCTTGTCTGCCTTGCCACCATCCGTACTAAAATCTATTTCTACCGTTTCTGGCAACATGTGGGCGGGAAGATTTTCTAATTTTTTTACAAGTTCACGTTTAAACCCAATGTGGAGATATTCCCCACCCGCAATATGCTGAACATATCTACTTGCTACAACCGTTGGAGTATTCAGTAGAGTTCTTGCGTCCTTGGGTAAAAATGTCATATCGAACGGTAACTCTCGCAGTGTTTTCAATAGCAAATTTGCTTGCTTGTGATTCAGATTTCCGGCCAAGAAGGCATTCTTTAACGCAACTTTTTTCAAGTCTGCTGGATTTTGTGCAACTATAATATCTCGGTATTCGTCTTCAGAATTATCTTCCTCTTCTTCTACATTTCCCACAATAACGTCATCATCCTGTATTTCATCGTGGTCATCTTCCTGATTAGAACTCATCGTTTCTTCATCGTCAGTGAAACGGTCCTGTTGCTCAGAATGTATTGAATCGTCTTCAGAGTCAGGTGGGGTACGAATTTGTAATTCATCACTGATAGAACTGTCAGCTGCGCTGATGTCAGAACGAGCACCATCCTCCGACGTTTCGTTGAAGCTGGAGTTCGAATTCTCTGCGTCTTCCAAGTTGTTGTTGCCAATATTACGCATGGTGGCCAAGCGTCTTCTTTTTTGTCTCAAGTGCAGATTCGGAAAATCTTGATATTTTTTCGACATCCTCTTCTATCATCGGATTAATACACATGAAAGAATTTAGGAATCACACATTATCCAATAATTTGGAAACGCGAATTGTAATCCTACCGTTCAAACAATTAATAATGACCAAAGTTGACTTGAACGAGTTCTCAATAAACTCTCTCGTGTCCCAAAAATCAATTCAACTGAATTTTTTATTCAAAAAATTACAATTGGAAAAATATGTTAAATTTCTCTTGTTTTTTTTTTCATTAACATCGATTTTGTTGACATCGATGTTTTTTTCATCGATTAATCGATTATAAAGAATCGGTTCAAAAAACAATCGATTATTCTAATAGATTATTTTTTCAAGAATCGCCCATCCCTAACTGCTGAAAGAGATAGGTTAGGTTAATTCATATTTATTCATTCACTTACCTAGGGTCGTGTATCACTGTCGTGAATGGATAATCGACAGCGAGCGATGAATATTGATTGATTACACACTACACTATGACAGAAAAAAAAACACTGACAGCTATAGCTGAAATAATTACCTAATTCACTTTGTCGAGAACAAACCGCGGTCAACGTGGCTATACATGCGACAGGCGGAAATGGCGAAATTGGCGGCAAGACGCCAACTGTGCTAGTCAAGTTAGACGCCCCGCTAGTCAAGTCAGTCTCATTCCCTGGAGCGCGGATAATTCAAATATCGCGTGTCTTATGGTATCTGGTTGTAACCGGAAAAAAGGCGAATTTGGCGGTAAAATAATTTATATTTATTTTTTCTTTTGCCATTCGTTAGAACAATGTTCGAAACGTATATAAATGTATGAAAACTATCCGAAACGATAAATAGCTTAAGGTAAAAGGTCGTATGTTTGGCGGATAAGCCCTTTTGTAACTAAGATTTTCATCTCTTCGTCTCAGTTAGGTATTGATGGTATAAAGTCCTTCACGCCATTTTTTATTATCTTGTCTCTTTTTATAGCTATATACCCTAAAATTTTCTGAAGTGCATAGAAAAATGAAAATTTATTTTTGTTCAAAATCTTCAAGATTTAAAAAACAATATTAACACGGTAACGCTATAAAGTCGTCTTAGCTATTTTTTTTTTTCAAACATACTCTGAAATCCTGTGAAAGGCATTCAAAAATTGGAATTCAATTTTTTTTTTTAATTTTCAAGATTCAAAAAAAAAATATTAACACGGTAATATATGGTATATAAAGTCGTCTTAGCTATTTTTTTTTTTCAATATACTCTGAAAGGCATTCAAAAATTGGAATTACATTTTTTTTTTTTCAACTTTTCCGGATTCAAGAAACATAATACATTAACACAGTTATGCAATGGTACAAAGTCGTATTCCGCATTTTTGTCTTTTTTTCCAGAATACTCTGAAATCCTCTGAAACGCATTGAAAAAGGAAAAGATTTTTTTTTTTACTTTAAGAGAAAAAAAATGACTAGTGAAGGTATAGAAAGTTGTAAAATATTTTTTTTTTTAATCTTGCAAATTTGCAAAAAAAAATTTGATTTTTCATTTTCCTATGCGTTCCAGAGTATTTTTGAAAAAAAAAAGACAAAAATGGTGAATACGACTTCATACATTTATACCTTGTCAATTTTTTGTTTCGAATCTTGAAAATTTTATAAAAAAATTTCAATTTTATTTTTCTATGCGTTTCAGGAGATTGTAGCGTATTTGCAAAAGAGTACATAGATTACAAAAAAAAAAAAATGGCCAGATTTCATCTATAGGAGCATAATTCCACGAGTCCGGTGGTAATTGCCATGAAATCTAATTTTAATTAGTATTTGCACGCTGCGCCGTGAGTCGCATTTTCCCATCACAGTGTGACAGCACTTGTGATGGAGCAGTGACACTCGTTTCGCTCGCACTCAGATTCTCGCAGGCGCGTGCTAGCACAAACTATGCGTTTCAACCGTCACGGCGTGACTCGCACGTCATGAGGGTTATGTGAGCTGCACGATTGTTATCTGGGTCGTTTAATATTAGTTTAATCGGAGTGAGCGTGCAATTCAGTGAACACGGATCACAGTGAGGATTAACGTTATAACCCGGAGGGAGGTCTTCGTTATTGTGAAAGGGCGTTTGAATGAACCATTCGCCGATTTATTGGAACACCTTTCAGCAGAAATTTTCAACAAAAGTGGACGTTCGGTGCTCATTCTGCAGGCTATTTCGTTCTTATTATTAGTTCATGGACCAGAAATAATAGCTCATGCATTGTTACCAATCGGCCAGTTATCTGAAGATGCTCATGAAGCTCGGAACAAGGACATCAAAAGTATCCGAGAAAATTTATCACGAAAGTGTTCGAGATCAAAAACAATGGAAGATGTTTGGAACCGGCTGATGGTAACATCTGATCCGTACATTTCCAGCCTCCGTAAATTGCCACAGAAGAAAATGCGAAGTTTAACTCCGGAAGCTGTAGAATTGTTGATCCCACGTACAATAACGAGTCAATCTACAGTAGAAACGGATTCTGAATTTGACGACGATGATTCGGATGAGAAAATTGTATTCCACTAATTTTATAAGCCTTCACATTTCATGACATTAATACCGAAAAATAAAAATTCTTCATTTCTGTATATGCATATGCCTAAACAGTTCCCACCATTTTGTTTGTGAGATTTTTGACTTCGGATTCGTAATCAGCGACCCCAAAAACCCCCGAGTACCGACTTTCACTCGAATCCATTAGGTTTTTGAAGAAATTTGTAACCGTTTTTGGTCCGCTATTTTGTTTTCGAGATTTTCGACTTCGGATTCGTAATCAGCGACCCCAAAAACCCCCGAGTACCGACTTTCACTCGAATCCATTAGGTTTTCGAAGAAATTTGTAACCGTTTTTGGTCCGCCATTTGTTTTCGAGATTTTTGACTTCGGATTCGTAATCAGCGATCCCAAAAACCCCCGAGTACCGACTTTCACTCGAATCCATTAGGTTTTCGAAGAAATTTGTAACCGTTTTTGGTCCGCCATTTTGTTTTCGAGATTTTTGACTTCGGATTCGTAATCAGCGACCCCAAAAACCCACGAGTACCGACTTTCACCCGAATTCATTGGGTTTTTGAATTATGGGTACAAATTCGGGGTTTCGTCCCACTGTGTGTCAGTATGGCATTGCATCTATTCATCAAAGTGGACCACGGGGGTCATAAAAACGGACCACCATACTTTTACCTATGATACATGGACCAATGAGAAATTCGACATTTTTGAATCAGTATGGCGTGTGTTTATGGACGGCGAAGCAGTATGGCATTGCATCTATTCATCAAAATGGACCACGAGGGTCATAAAAACGGACCACCATACTTTTGCCTGTGATACATGGACCAGTGAAAAATTCGACACCCTTAAATCAGTATGGCGGGTACTTAGGGACACCGGAACAGTATGGCATATTCATAATCGGTGATGACATATTTTTCTCTATCATTGGGCCAAAAGTTAGCTTTGAGCTAGTATTTCAAAAGGACGTAAAAAAAATGACACGTTTAATTCAGTATGGCGAACAGTTTGAGACGCCGCATCGGTATGGTATACAACTCCTTCATACTCTGGCCATCAAATGTATAATAGAAAACAAGAATTACCTTTCAGCTCATTCCCCAAGGGCACAGTTTATTTTGACATATTCAAAAAATTGCGCAGCGCAACGCCGACACCCACGGGCCGCCATACTTGCGCTAACCTGTTCTTTGTAACACTGTCTAACTTCTCAAAAAGTTTTAGCTTTTCGCTAATCATACGTGGTTTTTCTTGCTGGCTCCCGGTCTATATTTGAAATTGCATCGAATCTATTTTTATATTTATGATTGAATGAGTGATGTATGGTTATTATTTATAAGAAAAATTGTTGAAACAAAAAGATGAAAAGGTTTTTTTTCTAGACATCGCTACCTAATTTTGAAATTTAGAATTTTATATTTACAATTTTATATTTACCAAGATTTACTTGCAATTGACCAATTTTATAATAAATGCGAACTGATTATTTTTTCCCTTTAATACTGTGTTGACTTATTCTTATTTCTTAGGAATAAGTAGAAAAATCTCACAGTGTTCCGGAACAGAGTACTTGAATTTGAGGGGTTAAAAGAGGGGGTTTGAATGAGTAAATTTTCCGAGGGGTTAATCACAAAGAAAATGTGGTCTACGAGGGGCCGGAAATGATGGGAAATGTTGGGAAATGTTGGGAAATGTTGGAAATATGGTGTATACATTTTTGGTAGTGATTAACCCCTCGAAATTTTCATCAAGACACTCTGTAGAGTCTCGCGCCAAGTACATTGAAAAATAGTATATTATGCTACAAGGGAGGAAAGAGCGCGATTTTCGCCGAGTGCGAGGTTTGCTGCCCGAGGCACGAGCGAAGCGAGTACAGCGAGGGCAGCACGAACACGAGGTGAAAATTGCGCTCCTCCCGTGTGGCATATGCTATTTTTCACCCGACTTCGATAAAATGACCTTATTCCGTGACTGTAACGCGAGTGGAAAGTAGGTAGTCAATTTTTCGACCAGAAGAAAGAGAAGTGATTAACCGGGCAGAAAAGTAAATTGCCGGGCAAAAAAGTCCACTTTTTTGCCCGGCAATTTACTTTTTTGCCCGGCAATCGACTTTTCTTCCTTCTGGGCCGAAATTGACGACTTTCGACCCGCGTTTCAGGGGCGAAATACGGTCATTTTATCGTAGTCGGGTGAAAAAGTTTTT
Organism: Euura lappo; assembly: GCA_018257835.1. Lineage (NCBI taxonomy): Eukaryota > Metazoa > Arthropoda > Insecta > Hymenoptera > Tenthredinidae > Euura > Euura lappo. The sequence continues at coordinate 187,369 of JAEUYN010002059.1, read as the reverse complement.
TTTGCAACACTTGCATGGGAAGTTCGATTTCGCGCACCGCGGAAAGTGCGCGAAGCGGTCGATTACTGCGCTGGGCAGAAAGCGCGAAATAATGTAGCAGACGACGGTTTTAGCGTTGAGTAATATTTATTACTTCACGCTAGTCTCAGCGAGACTCTGTTAGCTAAAGCCATCAGACGGGATAATTGGTAACTACGATCGCGTGCGCTGCTCTACGCCACGCTCAGGTTAGAGTGCCGAGTGCCGCGGCGGCGAAATCGAACTACCCATTGCAAGGGATTACAAAAAGTATGGTGTGCAACGCGTGCGAAATGTCGATCCCCGAATCGTGCGAGCATGACGACACTCGTCGAGAATCGCCAACTTTCCGCACCAGTTGCACAATATACTATTTTAAAACGCTGCGCGTAAACTCTGCGAGTTTAAAAAAAAGTTTCTTTAAAACGCCGCGCGTAACTCTGCGAGTCTATTCGCGGTGGTGGGGGAAATTAAAATCTCTTTTTTTACTTCATCTCGCGATATCCATGGGTCCTCGGACATTCCTGTTAAAATGTCGGCACGAAAAGCTTTCATTTGAGGCCTACTACAGAGAAAATGTGTACACTGCAGTATACTCCGGAGGTTTTCTTCGATGACTTAGCTTCCAATTTTAACGTTGCGGAACAGCTCTTGGAATACTCGAGTAACACGACGTCAAATCATCGGATTCTGACGATAAGAAGAATACCTTGGTGGACCGGATGGAACGGACGAATCTTGCCATGCAATCTAATAACCGAAGTACTATATCGGAAGACTTCATTGCGTGTTTATCGATAGTTATTCATTGATTTTGATATATTTGCACACTATTATTATTTTTGTAGGGGATCATGAAAACATTATACTGGAGCATGGCAGGATACGGATTTCCACTTATGCTGAAGTTCATTGTCGGACAATTCTAAACGTATTGATCCGGGCAACGTATTCCCTTAAGGGGAGACTTCAGTGAAATTTTGAAAATCGCTATCAGATGTCGTATACAAAAATCGTTTCACCAGTTTTTGAGCAATGGTAGTATAGACTGTGAAAATGTTACGACAGTGTTAGTAACGAAGGAAAAGAAATTGAGGTAGTCGAAATTGATGTAACGAAAAAGAAAAGGTTTATTGTTTTTGAGATATACGATAATGACGCGTCTCCACGCTACAATGGTTTTGGTTAGACTAACTTTATAAGATGCGCGACTCAGAGGGAGCGGCGCTGTTATACACTAACTTGACTCTTATAGGATAAGGCAGATCAGTAAACAAAGCGCGACCTGCTTTACCATAAAATGGTTCAATACAATAGGTAGCCAAGTGCGTCTAACTGTTCTAACACTTCCGCCGTTTAAGCACTTGCTACTTTATATTTATTTGATCACACAGCATTTTAAATTTACCTTTTGGCAAAGGTTTTGTGAATATGTCCGCCTTTTGAATTTCGGTTGGGACGTATTCCACTTTTATCAAATTTTTCTCTACATTTTCTCTTATATGGTGATAGCGAGTGTCTATATGCTTGGTGCGCTTGTGATACTCTTGGTTCTTGACCAAATCTATTGAACTCAGATTATCCATTCTAAGCACAGTTGCACCCACACATGGACATCCGATGTCAGATAACAATTTTCTTATCCAAATTAACTCTTTTGCAGCTGTAGAAGCAGCCACATATTCTGCTTCCGTTGTACTTAAAGTGACTAGTTTTTGCCTCTCGGCACTCCAAGTTATTGAACCGTTCGCTAAACTAAATACATAGCCAGTCGTAGACCTTCTCGTCTCGACGTCTCCGGCATACTCAGCATCTGAATATCCAATAAGTTCGGCGTCGCTTCCACCACTTCGATATTCTATTTTGAAATCACAGGTTCCGACTAGATAGGCGAATATTCGCTTAACTGCTCTCCAATGAATATCATTGTGATTATTTAGGAATTTGCTGACTGAGTTAACCGCGTACATTATGTCTGGACGGGAAACTACAGCTAAGAATATTAGCGATCCTACAGCCTCTCTGTAGGGCACACTTTCCGACTTTACATCATCATCGCTAGTCGGGTATAGCATGGTATGTGGATCGGCTGGAATGCTTACGGGTTTTGCCTCGACCATTCTGAATTTTTCCAAGATTTTCTTGATATAAGCTTTCTGATGCAAGCTTATAGATTTGTTTGACCTATCACGTTCTATTTGCAGTCCAACAAATATTTTTGTGTCACCAACTGTGATCTTGAACTCTTTTCTCAGACAAGTTAAGACTGAATTTATGACTTCTTTTGACTCTGCAGCAATCAAACCGTCATCCACATATAGTGCTAAATACACAATAGAATCATTAACTGTTCCTACAAATATGCACTTCTCTGCATCTGTTTCCTTAAAATTATATTGTTCCAGAAACTCACTGAACTTTTTGTTCCAGCATCTGGGTGCTTGTTTTAGACCGTATAGTGCTTTACTTAGCTTACACACGACACGTTTTTCTGCACTTTCACTTGTTTCTTTTCCGACGCGAAGTCCTTCTGGAATCTCCATGTAGATTTGCTCGCCGAGTTCCCCGTAGAGGAACGCTGTTTGTACATCAAACTGAGCCAGTTCGAGATCCTTGGTTGCGACCGTTGCCAGAAGTATTCGTAGTGAATTGTACCTTACTACGGGTGCAAATGTGTCGGTATAGTCTATTCCAGGTTGTTGCAGGAAGCCGCGAGCACACAGCCTTGCTTTTCGGCGCTTGACGTTTCCTTCTACGTCCGTTAGTACCCTGAAAACCCATTTTGATTCTATAGTTTTCATTCCATCCGTCCTCTTCACGATTGACCAAGTTTTGTTTTCTCGATGCGCTTGTAACTCACCCTCGATAGCTTCGACCCACTGTGAGGCATCGGTTCCACTTGTCGCCTCTTGATAGGAGGTTGGGGTTACGTACTCAGCCACGTTCGCATTGAACCTGCTGGGTCTTCGTATATTTGTACGATCTCTCAGATTTCGTTCACCTGCGACTGGTTGCTGCTCTGGTTCCGGCTCTTGTCTCTCGAGTTCCTCGCCTGCTTCGGCTAGCTGAAACTCCTCTTCCTCTTCTTCCGGTACCCCGTTTTCTGGTTGATGACATTCTTCCGGTGTGTTTCGGAAGGTTATTCCATCCTCTTCTTCATCATCTGACTCCAGGCTCACTTTACCAAACTTCTCGTGAAATATGGCATTTCGAACGCACGTTACTTTGTCCGTTGCTGGGTCGTAGACTCGATAATTTGACGAGTTTCCGACGTATCCGACTAGAATCACCCTTCTCGATCGTTTGTCGAATTTCTTTGTGAGTTGCTTTGGAATATGCGCGTAGCCTTCAGATCCAAAGATACGCATGTGTTCCAAATTTGGTTCCTTGCCTACCCACAATTCATATGGCGTTCTCTTGTCCTGGGAGCTTGCTGATCCTACTCTGTTCAGAGTGTACAGTACTGTTCAGAGTGTACACAGCCGTGTTGACCGCTTCTGACCACAACGTTAACGGAAGACCTTTGGCGTGCAGCATGGAGCGCGCACAGTCTTCTATGGTACGATTGTCTCTCTCGGCTTTTCCATTTTGTTCTGGATTGTACGGAGCTGTATTCTCTTTGTTTATACCTCGCTCCACCAGATACTGATCCATTAGATCGTTGCAGAATTCACGTCCGTTGTCTGAACGCAGCGTTTTGATCGATTGTCCGAATTTGTTGAAGATTACCTGTTCGTATTCTTTAAATCGTTCATACACTTCTGATTTGTGAGACATGAAATACACGTATCTGAAGCTTGTTGCATCATCTTTGAATGTGACAAAGAACCTTGAGCCCGCGGCTGTTGTTACCGACATCGGTCCACACACGTAAGTGTGGATGAGCTCACCTGGTTTTGTCTTCACTTTCTCACTTTTCTGTTTGAACGGCAACCTGTGTGCTTTGACAAGTTGACATGCTTTGTAAAAGAAATCACTTTTGTCTGTTAGTGTAACTCCCTTTACATGTCCACTCTTCACCAGTTCACGTATCGAACGACAGTTCACGTGACCTAATCTCTCGTGCCACACACGCATATTTGCCGATGCAATATTTGCTTCACTTACTTTTCGCGCACTAACTCGAAATAGCATCCGGTATATCTCGTTCTCTTGTTTTATACCTGAGGCTATTGTTTGTCCATTGTTTATGATTTTCACCAGTTTGTCTTTGAAGACAAATTCGTGTCCTCTTGTGGTGCACACACCTACCGAAAACAGGTTCTTTTTGATACTGGGAACATACAACACGTTCTCAATTTGAGCTTCGTACCACGCACCGTCAACGAACTTTTCGATTTGAATTGTTCCTTCACCGAGAATGTCACACTCTTTGTTATCGCCCAGCGATATGGTGTCATCTCTGTTTGCCTCAGTGAACGAAGTGAACCACTCACGTCGGTATGTGATATGCCTGAATGCACCGCTGTCGGTAATCCAGACGTCTGACTGATCAGCGTTTTGTAGCTTCACAATCTGGCTCCTTGAGAACTCCGAGCCTTCAGTCTTTTGTCCAAAGCACTCTCTCCCGCCATTTTCGGCCACAAAAACACAATTCCCTGACCCACGAGATCCGGAGTCTCTCCTCTCGTCTTCGTCACGGTCTTTGTTTTTGCACTCGCGCGCGTAGTGTCCTTTTTCTTTACACTTATAGCACTCTACCCCATTTTTGTTTTTCCGAGGCTTTTTGCCACTTGACCCACCGCTTTTTTTGCTATCGCGGTTTTTGAACGCAGCTAACGCACTTTCTCTGACACTATCTGCGTTGAGTCGAACTCTTCTTCTCTTATGAGTCTCTCTTGTAGGTGTTCTATCGACTGACGCCCTGGATCGACACTATCCCACGCGGTTTGAAGCGCGTTGTACTTAGAGGATAAACTGGCCAGTATTTTGGCCATTATCGTCACGTCTGTGACGGTTTCACCGACATCTAGTAGTTGCGCCGCCATATTTTGTACTTTGGAAATATGTTGCACTACCGTATCCCCTGGCGACATTCGATATTCGTGAAATTTCTGCGTGAGCATTAATTTGTTCGACGCGGATTTTTGTTCATGAATCCTACACAGCTTGTCCCACATCTCCTTTGCGGACGTGCAGACAATGAGTGACTCCAACTGTGTATTTTCTATCGATGACGCAATTAAGAACATCGCCCTCGCGTTGTCCTTGATCCACGTTTTTGCTTCCGGGGATTCTTGATTGTTCGGCATAACCCTCGTACCTTCAACCACATCTCTGAGCCCGAACGCGATAAATAATGAGTTGACTTGAAACTTCCAACCTTGGAAATTACTTCCGTTGAATTTTGCGACGTTCCGAGTTGAGATTTCTTCAGACATTTCGGATTCGTTTTCGACACCGGCACGTGCACTTGTTGATTGTGCAAGATGGCTTCTTCGCTAAGACGACCGCGTGTCTTGCGTTTCAGCCCTTTTCCTCTTTCTTTTCTTTTCGTTACTGCTCAGCTTGGGTGACTGGGCCCATAACCTGTTACGACAGTGTTAGTAACGAAGGAAAAGAAATTGAGGTAGTCGAAATTGATGTAACGAAAAAGAAAAGGTTTATTGTTTTTGAGATATATGATAATGACGCGTCTCCACGCTACAATGGTTTTGGTTAGACTAACTTTATAAGATGCGCGACTCAGAGGGAGCGGCGCTGTTATTCACTAACTTAACTCTTATAGGATAAGGCAGATCAGTAAACAAAGCGCGACCTGCTTTACCATAAAATGGTTCAATACAATAGGTAGCCAAGTGCGTCTAACTGTTCTAACAGAAAAAAAAGTTCAGCCTTCTGCGATGAAGGTGTAAGCGCCAGAAATCTTGTGAAGAAGATTTTTCTCACTGCTACCAAAATTCCTTGCGTCTACACTTTCACCGCAGGAGGCTTACATTTTCTTTGTACTTATAATCCACGTAAAAAAATATATTTTGTGTCACGAAAATTCTTCGGAAATAGAAAAGACTTACGTGGATTATGAGTATTCGTTGGACCTATAGTTGCAGAATTTTCAATGTTAGTTGAAATAATTAATAAACTTGAAGTTGGAGCAACATAATTTGGCCCAAAATACATGATTAAAGATGTTATTTGAACCGAAAAGCCCATTCTTGAATTCTAAATACTTGAGTAGTCTGCCGAAAATATTACACGTGCAAAGACGTACGTACTTATCAACGTAATACACATTTTAGGCCATAAAAAAAAAACGCCTGGCTCTCCTACTCTGAAAATTACACAGCACTGAGAGGATACATATATCTACGTTTGTGATTTTTTTCAGATTAAAAAAAAAAATGCGGGGCCGAGTCGGAATTCCGAAACTCGAAGGCACCGAAAGCGTCAAACTCCGAATTTCAAAATACATAATTCAAATTTTCATACAGTGAAATATAACGAAAGGCTTAGAAGCCGACGGGCAAGATTCTGAAATGGTCGAAATGCCGAATTATAGTTATCCGAAAATCATTAAACATACAAGGTATTGTAACGTTTGGCCGTTACCACCAGGGTTCGTCGGTACGAAATCAGACGAGACAAGGGAAAATATGGGGAAATGCGGTTTATTGAGACACGTGTTTACAGCATCAGATCTCCTAAGAGACTGTTAGTTAAAAAGTAGAGGCTGGTTGTCGTAGCAACCAGCCTGCACCTCTTTCGTGTTATGTAAAGGGTGTAAGGCTGCAGCAGCCTTCGTAACACTATCCCCCCCTGTGGTCATCCCGTCGATCTTGGAAGTTCAGCGACCACGGACGCCGTTCCGAGGAGGAGAGGACCGAGAAGCCTCTCCAAATCCGCTGCTACAACGACAGATGAGGAGCCAATTAGTTAGTGAGCTCAATAATATCCGAGAGGAAAATTTATTTGCTCAGGAGCGTGCTGAGGAAGAACGCCGCCTGGACTTGGAGGATCGACGTCGTGAGATGGAAGAACGACGTCGTGAGATGGAGGATCGACGTCGCGAGATGGAGGTTCACCGACTCGAGGGCGTTCGAGAGCGCGAGGAACGAAGGCGGGCTATCGAAGCGCAACGGGTCGAGATCGAACGTGATCTCGAAGCTCAACGGCTCGAACTCCAGGGCGAAAGAGAGGAACGACTTCGCACCCAGGCTGAGCTCCGTCTCCAACAACAGGAACTGCGTCTTCGCCTGGAGAGAGTGGAAAGCCGCGGAGTGCAGGTTCTGGAAAATCAACCCAGACCGACTTCGGGAGGCCGTGCTACACCTCCAAACCGGGTTTCGAGCCGATTTGTGTCCGCCGAGGCACTGAGGTCAGATGCACAATTTTTACACCGACCTGGTTCAGGCAGAGTGATGCCGCTGGCACCACTCTCACCTGAGCTTCAGACGCAAGTCTGTAGCGGGAATGTTCCACTGTACGACCAGGTCGTTAGACGTAGGGTTGAAGAAGCTCGTCCCGCAATTAATTTAGGTCGAGAGGAAGTGCAGCTTCCCGCAACCCAGACCGAAAACAGGAATCCTAATTCTAACATCTACAGGCAATATTCTTTAGGTAATGATGTTCATAGAGATGTTGCCGGGTTGGCAGAGCAGCTGTTTCCCGAGACTAGTAACAATCATTTCCTCAATGTTACACCTAGAAATAACAATGTTTTGCCACCGCGTACCTTGACTGACTTGTATACCGCCAGGAGAGGTGGAGAGAATCAGAATGGTTATGGAGCCGGAGTAGAGGCTAGAGCTCCTCAGGACTTGTCGCGGGGTTTGCAGGGTGAGAACATTGTACTGGACCAAGAGAGTCTGAGAGCGTTGATCGAGAGGGTAAACGAAAACGCGTATAGAAATTTGTCAAATCCGACCTTCGCGAACACGGGTGTCTATCAACAACCACCTCTGGGAACACTGCCTAGTTTTCCCGTGAATGGCCTCGTGTCAAACCACCCCGCCGATGTTAATGTACCGGTTGTCGAGCCATCTTTGCCTCAGGGGTTTGTCCGGAATTCGCAGAACGTTAGGCCCAGCACGTATGACGGTTCGACTCCGTGGGCGATCTATGAGCGCCAATTTTTAATGATTGCGGAACTGAATAAATGGAATTCCGCGGAGAAGGCCGCGACTTTGACTGCATCTCTAAGGGGGAATGCTCTGAGCGCACTAAGCTCATTGACCGATGTAGATGCACGCGACTACAATAAAATCTGCACCGCTTTGAAATTGCGTTTCGGGGAGGAACACCTTTCTGATCTGTATTTCACTCAGTTCGAGAACCGGCGACAAAAGAAGGGAGAGGATCTCGCCACCCTTGGGCATGATTTGGAACGGTTAGCACGAAGTGCAATTCCCGATGGTTTAGGTTCCAGCAGGGACAAGTTAACTTGCGCGCGTTTCATAAATGCGATTTCCGACCCGACTACCAGGCATGCTCTGAAGGTCGCCAGGCCTTCAACCCTTCGCGACGCGATTGTAAGGGGATTGGAGCTGGAGATTCTCAATCGAGAAGACGTCGGTTCTCAGCGAATAAGACAAATCACTGAGGAAAAACCAATTAAAAGTCCTCCGGCGAGACCCTCTGCCTCTCCTGTTCCGCAACAGAGCCAATCTAATCCTTTCCGGGGCCGCGTGGGATATAATCCGGGTCAACCAAATAGGAATTTCGTTAAGACGTGTAAATTCTGCAAAAAGAGAGGACACGAGGTCCAGAATTGTTACGCGTTGGAGAGACAGATACAGGAGACTGATCGGGGACAGACCGATAGGCAGGGTCCTTGGCGCGAGGGGCGGGCGAATCAAAACCAGGATGGGTCTAATCAGAACCAATACCGGTACAGCCAGCCTTCGGCTTCGCGTGGACCACCGACTGACTCCCGGGAAAATAACCGTGAATCAAATCCGCCAAAAAACTGACTTTAGGTAGCCTCACAGGGCAGAAGCTATCTTCCTCGGTTACACTCGCTTGCCCTCCTTTTACTCACTTCGTAGTTCGCGGACTTCGCCAGTCCGGGTTGTACGCGAAAGGCTCAATTGACGGTGTCGATTGCCTTTGGGTAATAGACACTGGAGCCGAGGTTACTGTAGTCCGGTCAGATTTGTTAGGTTCGGACTCGGAACCGTCTTCTTCTGGCTCGGTTCTTCGTACAGCCACAGGAGAGGCGACCCCCGTTTTAGGCAAAGTGTTTGTTGAAATAAATGTGGAAGGTTGTATCCGTTCTTCCCACGAAGTCTTTGTGGCGGATATTGAGGACGATGGGATTCTGGGGATAGATTTTCTGTCAAAACACAAATGTCTGATTTCAACTGAGGAAAGCACTCTTTGCTCCGAGGGGAACGAAATCTCTTTACAAACCACGCGGTATTCAGATCCTTTGCATCGCGGATCAGGTTTTTCTTCAACTGTCAGGGGTCTTGGACGGGATAGTCAATTTGAATCCCAGACTCCTTTACCTACAACATCACAACCAACGAACAACGTCTTCGACGAGTTAGTTTCTGTTCCTGTTGATTCCCCGGATATCATCGAAGTAGTCGAGATTCCCGACTCAGCTGTGCCTGAGTATCTGAGGAAACTCTTAGTAGATTCTTCGGCGGAGTTGGATCCTCAACAACAAAAGGGTTTGATCGTCTTACTAAATGAATTTCGGAACGCATTTGCGAAGGATTCCAAGGATATCGGTCGATGTACCTTGGTAAAACATAAAATTAATGTAGGGAATTCGGATCCAATTAAACAAGGCGCTCGTAGGCTTCCGCTCAACGGACGGACAGAAGTAGAAAAGATGGTCTCGGATATGCGAGACAGTGACGTGATAGAGCCATCTTCAGGACCCTGGGCCTCACCAATCGTGTTAGTAAACAAAAAAGACGGAACTAAGAGGTTCTGCATAGATTACAGACAACTAAATGACATAACCAAAAAGGATTCTTATCCGTTGCCAAAAATTGATGAGACTCTAGATCTCCTAGCCGGGGCCTCTTGGTTCTCGACTATCGATTTGCAGAGCGGCTACTGGCAGGTTGAAATGGACCCTGAAGATCGAGAAAAGACCGCTTTTGTAACGGGGTTAGGTGGCCTCTGGCAATTTAAAGTCATGCCCTTCGGCTTGTGTAACGCTCCGGCTACGTTTGAGCGAGTTATGGAAACAGCTTTGCAAGGTTTAGTGGGAAAGATCTGTTTCGTATATCTGGACGACATAATTGTTTTCGGCAAAACCTTTGAAGAAGAGGTTCAGAACTTGAAGAAGGTTTTCGAAAGATTATTGTTGGTCGATTTAAAGATGAGTCCAAAGAAGTGTCATCTCTTTCGTAAAGAGGTTAAATTCCTAGGTCACGTCGTGTCGACAGAAGGAATTCAGACAGATCCCGATAAAATCAAGGCGATTCGAGACTGGCCTCAATTAAAATCTAAACTTGACGTACAAAGTTTTGTGGGGCTTTGTACCTACTATAGGCGGTTCGTTAAGGGATTTGCTACCATAGCTAGACCCTTGCATCATCTTACTGGGGAAAAGGTCAAGTTCGAATGGACTACTGATTGTGAGGCAGCTTTTCTTGAGCTTAAAGTTCGGCTCACAACGCCTCCTGTCTTAGCTTTACCCCTGCCTGGAATTCCTTTCATTTTGGACACCGATGCTTCCTTGTGTGGCATCGGGGGAGTTTTGTCTCAAGTTCAGGAAGGTTTAGAACGAGTGGTCGGATTCTATAGTCGAGTGCTCAGCAAACCAGAGAGGAATTACTGCGTGACTCGTAGGGAATTGTTAGCTATTGTTAAAACGATATCTCACTTCCATCATTATTTGTACGGGAGGAGATTTTTGATTCGTACAGATCATGCTTCGTTGCGCTGGTTGCTTTCTTTCAAAAATCCTGAAGGACAAGTGGCCCGTTGGCTTGAAACGTTAGGCATCTATGATTTTGAGATTCAGCATCGTCCGGGTAAGCTTCACGGTAATGCTGATGCACTTTCACGCAGACCCTGTGGAGAATCAAGTGATTGTAAACAATGCGCGAAATTAGAGAAACAGTGCGATTCTTCTCTAGTTATTCGGACAATAACTTTTCAAACAGATTTAGACGAGTGGAAGGTTGCTCAAACTCGAGATCGGGTTTTGCAACAAGTAAAGAGCTGGAAAGTCGCAGGAATTCGTCCAGAGTGGCAGGATGTTTCTCCGGGAGACCAAAACCTTAAAGTTTACTGGGCGCAATGGGAATCTCTCTTCCTTAGAGACGGAATACTTTATCGAAAATGGGAATCTCCGGACTTTCGAGAGATTCGTTGGCAATTGCTGGTGCCCAAATGTAAAATTCCGCAGATTCTGGCTGAATATCACGATTCTCCGGTTGGCGGGCATTTCGCTTCGAATAAGACTCTAGGACGAATTAGAGAAAGATTCTTCTGGGCACGCTGTCGCTCTGATGTGGAAGATTGGTGTAAGACTTGTGACGTCTGTAACGCCAAAAAGGGTCCTCGTGGTCGTGGCACTAGTCACATGCAAGTCTATAACACCGGAACACCTTTTGATCGAGTAGCTATGGATATTCTTGGTCCTCTTCCTGTAACTAAGAACAAAAATCGCTTTGCGTTAGTCGTTTCAGACTATTTTACTAAATGGCCAGAGGTAATTGCTATTCCAAACCAGGAAGCTGAAACTGTAGCTCGTGCCTTCGTCAAGGAATTTGTTTGCCGGTATGGTGTTCCTCTTGAGCTTCATACCGATCAAGGGACGAATTTTGAATCTCTTCTGATGGCCGAGACTTTTCGAGTCCTGGGATCCGGAAAGACCCGGACCACGGCTTTACATCCACAATCAGACGGGATGGTAGAAAGACTCAATAGGACCTTGCTGAGATATTTATCAGCTTTTGTTGATCAAAATCAGAGAGATTGGGACGAATGGACTCCGTTATTCCTTCTTTCTTATCGCTCTGCGATTCATGAGACAACTGGACTTTTTCCTGCCACTATGTTGATGGGTTGGAACCTTAGATTGCCTGCTGATTTAGAAAAAGGAGTCCCTCCGTCTCAAAACGACTCCCCGATAGGTTATGTCGTTTCTCTGAGAGAGAAACTAGACGAGATCCACGATTTTGCTCGAAACAGGATTGAGGTTGGTTCAAATCGAATGAAGGCCCGTTATGATCTCCGAGCGAGAGATCTTAAATTCGAGCCTGGAGACAAAGTCTGGCTTTTTCAACCTCGTCGAGAAAGGGGCAAGTGCCCTAAACTGCAAAGTAACTGGGAAGGACCTTACGTCATCTTAACTCGTATCAATGACGTCATTTATAGGATTCAACGCCACACAGGAACTTTGATGGGGAGAAGGGTCTCTAAAACAAAACCTCGGGTTGTCCACCTAGACCGTCTAGCTCCGTACGCCGAGAGGGTGTCGCCGATTGATTCTGTGGGAGGACAGAAACAATTAGATATTCGTAGAATTTTTCAGGAACAGTCACTTCCAGTTTATTCTCCCCCAGCGGAGCAGGGATTGGGTGAAACTTATAATTTTGTTTCTTCGTCCTCTTGGTCGCCGGAGTTACCCTTAGGATCTCATAGACGGAATTCAGAACCTTTCACTATCATCGTAGAGGGAAATATAGGTTGTGGCAAGACCACGTTTACTAAGAGGTTCCTGGAGGATCCTCATATCCTCACACTGTTGGAACCTTTGGATGAGTACAGGAATGTAGGCGGAGTAAATTTACTAGAAAAGATGTACGCCGACCCTGCCAAGTATGCGTATCAGTTTCAACATCACGTTCTGATGACAATGAGGGATAGACACCTGCAACGGACTACTCTACCTATTAAAGTGATGGAAAGATCGATTTACAGTGGGAATTGTTTTGTTGAGGCTCGAAAGAGGTTAGGTGGTTTTGAAGACGTTGAGTCCCACTTATTGACTAGAAATTGTAAGATTTTCACCGACAGCTCCCCTGATTTTGACGTGGATTTGATTGTTTATTTGAAATTATCTCCCAAGGTGTCCTTCGCTCGCATTCGATCTCGAGCACGAGAAGAGGAGGCGGGTATCAGTTTAGAGTATTTGTCAGCTCTCCACGAAGTTCACGAGGATTGGTTAATTAAACAGACGTATTCTTCGATTCCTGCTCCCGTATTAATTTTGGACGCGGAAGCTGCGGCAGATTCTGTCTACAGAAATTTCTGTGTGGTTATGAAAGGTTAACTGTCAGTTAGGGTTATGTGTCTCCGACTTGAAGTGGGTTACACTCGGTGGTGTAAAAATCGCTCTGCAGGGATGCCAATTCTCTCGCGCGAGAAAGGTTTTGTTTTGATTGACTCGGACCGACTCGAATTTACTTGAGAATTGTAAATTTAGATTAAAAAGAAAAAATTTCAACGCTTTGGTCACGAAAATAAACGATAATTTTGTTTATTTTGATATTTTGAATTGATTAGAACAATAATTTTATAATAATTTTAATAAAATTTAAGGGGCATGTTGTTAATTGAGGGACTGGGAGTTCCTAGGATGCGTATCGCTCCTCGGTCACCAGTCGCATTGCGATTTTGATTTTATCGCAGATCTCACAAGCTTCGGGTTTTTCTTTAATCTGAGTCAAAACCGGCTTCCGACACCACCCGCATAGGAGTCCCGCCCCGGTGAACGCTCGATGGACCGTTGCAAGGACTCGGAATTCTTCTTTCGGTATACTAAGAACGGAGAGATTTAGTTTGATTAAGGGAATTTTTGCAAAATAGGGGGGTGCTCGGGAATTACCAAGTCACGAAGCAGTGTTGGCAATACAGGCCCGGAAATGATTTCAGCGTGACGATCACTCCACTTCCGCATTTCACCCGTTGCCACTCTTCTTCGAACCACTCTCGGAGTTCTTCAGGCGTTTTTTCTTTTATTGATGAAAAATCCATGGCTGAGGTTAGACTGGATATGTTTAACATGTCTTGTTGAACGTACTGAGTCCCGGCCTCGATCGGTCTGGGAATACCCGCAGGAGTAGAGAAACTCTGACCGGACATGGTGTAACTTCTTCGGGAGTTCGGACGATTGTGAAGCCGTTTGTGTTTTTGCTAGGCGTCTTTAGCAACTAGTCAACACGAACAATTGCCAATTTTATTTATGACCAATCGGAGAATTAACACGGGCTCTCGGTCGCTAGGATCATTTTTTTTAGTTTCAACCAACATTTGCAAGACGGAAAAAATTGACACGAGTCCCGGAATGGGTAGGATTTGCTCGAATAAGTGATCGGAAAATTCGGTTTCATCCAGTTTCTTAACCGAGTTTTGTTAAGTTATTTTACAGATTTCTTCTTTACCTCGATGGGCTGATAGAGAAAGCCCTGGTTTTGGTCGAAGATGTGTCTCTTGCAGCTATTCTAGCCTCACATCTCGTCCTCTCTGCGAAGGGATTCTGGATTTTGGGATTCCGACACGGCTTCGATGACATATGGATTTCTATGTGGATTTCTACACGGATACCTGGAAGATTGGTCTTCTTCAAACGACGGATGAGATATGATCGTTCCAATTTCTCCATCATCCATTGTCCTCTTATAAATTTGTCAGATACTCAATGAGTACAGTTTTCAAGGAACGATATCTCGTTTCCATGAGAATCTGAGTTCTCGGAATTGAGATTGACTTCACAATCCCTTTTATCCTTTTCCTGTGACTCATCCCTGTCCTCCAACTCCAGGGTGTGCTGGTTTTCCCGGTCCTGATGGTCCTTCTGGGAGCGATCCTTGGTTCCTGTGTCCTTTAAACTTTCCTGAAGAAGTTCGTTGACCGATTTTTCAACGGATGGTCAATTCTCCCACCGGTTGGATAATTTTTCGCCGAGTGGACACTTCGTCTTCGCCCCGGATGGAACCTACAGAATCTCCACAGGATCTTCGTAGGATCTTCACCAAGGACACATACGTCGCGACGTTGGATTAATGGATAATTTTCGGGATTGTGGTGCTTACTATCCACTTTCTGGTTTTCTGAGGTTTTCCAGAAAGTCGTCTATAGGCTAATGCCGGATAGTTCTTGGGGGAACACCAGTTTGAAAGGGCCTCAGCTCTAATTTTTGTGTCGATTTGTTACTTTTTCGACCGTTCTTCCAAGAGTCGGGACGACTCTTCTTCAGAGGGGGGAGTAATGTTATAAAGGTACCCGTTGCATGAGGGTTTGGCAGGGGAAGTCATAATGAGACACCCCTGAACTTAGTATTCTGAAGAAATAGTTGATAGAAATAAGTGATATAAAATATCTGAATCTTCTGGTCGCTTCGACGACCAGTATTATTGTGAAAACAGTCTTGTCCCAGACTTTAAACTCTGAACACGTATATTCACTTGCTGAATAAACATATAATTTCTTGCACCTTAAACTTGGTCTCACGTGTCGCCTTTATCATTTCGGGAGAACCCTTTATTTATTAGTAACAAGGTCCCATCCTTCGTTACATTGTGAATATACGTGTAATTTCTTGCACCTTAAACTTGGTCTCACGTGTCGCCTTTATCATTTCGGGAGAACCCTTTATTTATTAGTAACAAGGTCCCATCCTTCGTTACATTGGTGTCAGAAGCGGGATTGTTTCGGTACTGAGATCGTGAGAGCCTGGGACGATTTTGAGATTTTTGGGTGATTGCGACATATACGCCAGTTTTCGGAATCGTGAGAGCCTTTTAAAACTATTCAACGCTACACGCTTCCTATGGTGCGCACACGGAGTGGGACAGAGACGTCCACAGAAGATTTACGATTAGAGGGCTCCCTGCCTGTTTTGCGGCCCCAGCGCGGGCGGATCTTCGGCCAGGCCCGACCTGCACCGATTCCGACCCCAGCTCAGTGGCAGCCGTTACTGAAAATATTGAAGAAGCTTGGCAAGGGACGCCTTCGTGCATGCGAACGAGAACGCGAACACCGTGAACAAGAATTTGAACAACTTCTCCAGCGGATCGAAGGGTACCGCACGGAGATGCTTCAGTTGATCCGGTCTGACCTTCGGCAAGTACGAGACGAAATGCTTGGCCAGATGGTTCGGATGCAGGATGCTTGGTTCCAGAAGCCTCATCGTCACCCGATTCCGATGCCCCGTACGTCCGTAAACCAACAACCACAGGTACCCAAAGTGGTACCAAGGTCAGTGTCATTCACGGGGGGCAATCACATTCCATCACCGTCAGTTTTGAGTCGTTCAGAGTCCAGTGGAGTGGTGTCTATGGAATCACCTACTTTTGCGGTTATGTCGGATGTAGCACTCGATTCTCAGCAATCTTTGACCTCCAATCATAACCAAAACCGGAATATTGACAGTTTAACCAGCCTTCATGACGCTTGCGTCTCAGTAGACCGTGGAAGTCTAAAACCTCTGGTGGTAGAGACACACCGAGAATCAGTTAATAACTTATCCTTTATAGATCAGGAAACTCAGATAGGAAAATCTGATAGGCCAGTCGTCCCAACCACTGCATACTCGACTAGCTCTCATTTAGTAGAACGCGTGGAACCGCGCGCGAGGAATTCACAGACCATAATAAAGTCCACCATTTACAACGGTTCGACCCCTTGGGATATTTTTGAACGTCAATTTCGACTGATAGCTCGCATAAATGATTGGGATTCCCTCGAAAGAGCCGTTATGTTGTCTGCATCTCTCAGAGGACCGGCCTTGGATGTCTTAGGTTCTCTTTCAGATTCCGATGCTGAGAATTTCGAAGCAATTTGTGCAGCATTGAAACTTCGGTTCGGGGAGGAGTATTTGTCCAAATTGTGGTTCTCACGATTTGAAGAGCGGTGTCAAGGCCGAAATGAGCATCTGGCTGCTCTCGGACAGGATCTCGAGCGACTTATTCGACTCGCTTTTCCTGAATGTGATGCTAAAAGTTTGGACCAATTAGCTTGTTCGAGGTTCATGAATGCCATCTCAGATCCAACTTTAAAATACTCATTAAAAATGGCCAGTCCCTCTTCCCTTCGCGAAGCTATCGCCAAAGGATTAGAAATGGAAGCTTTATTCCGAGAAGACTCTGACTCGGTTAAGTCTCGTCAAGAAGGGGAACTACATTCGTTTACTCGTTCGATAGGAAACACTCCCAGCAGCCAGTCTCATCCAGATATCTTTGCTTCGTTCGATAGTTACAGAAGGAATCGGTTCTCCAAAACCTGTTCATTCTGTGGAAAGAAAGGTCATGGGACCAAACACTGTTTCTCTTTGAAAACGGATTTGGACGCTTCGAAAGTTCATCAACAAGGAAGTGAGACTTCCTGGTATCGTAGATCGAGAAATATCCCGAATAGAAATAAATTGTCATTCTTCACGGCAGTTAATCACCCACAACATTGAGTTTCTGATCTGTTCGTTTTGTTCGATGTTTCCGGTGAAATCTGGATGCTACTTAATGTCTATCTACATATGTTTTTGGGGTTTCATTTTGGAATTGAGAAAGCTGTATACTGTGTGGAGATTGAAAATAATGAGTTCAGTTTTAGCCACCCTTGGAAGTCAGCATTTCAGATTTGCCCAGCTGTCGCCTTTTGAAGATTGCTTGGTCCCTACGAGGCTACAACGATTTGGATGGAGACACCCCCCCCCCCCATCAGCGGATTTGGAGAGGCTTCTCGGTCCTCTCCTTCTCCTCGGAACGGCGTCCGTGGTCGCTGAACTTCCAAGATCGGGGGAGTCGCAGGCCTTTGATCAGCTGCGGTCATCCCGTCGATCTGAGCTAAAAGGGAAGGTAGTCTTCGAGTACTCCGAGTCACACGCCTCTGTTTCTGTGGAGACGGTGCTGGCAGTTCGATTTGTGCTTCTTGCATCTCGAAGTTTTCTTTCGTTTCTTTTCGTGTTTGCTTTTGTGTGGTCGTTTTTCTGATCACCTCCTCTTTCACTCACAAAATCACCAATTACCGGATCGGGAAGAGTCCCACTTCTGACACCAGTGTAACGTTTGGCCGTTACCACCAGGGTTCGTCGGTACGAAATCAGACGAGACAAGGGAAAATATGGGGAAATGCGGTTTATTGAGACACGTGTTTACAGCATCAGATCTCCTAAGAGACTGTTAGTTAAAAAGTAGAGGCTGGTTGTCGTAGCAACCAGCCTGCACCTCTTTCGTGTTATGTAAAGGGTGTAAGGCTGCAGCAGCCTTCGTAACAGTATTTTACCGAAAGAGTACGCGAACGACAGATCAATATACCAAACAGTCAATTTTACGAACCGCAAAACTCCGAAAATTTTAGTTACGAACGACGAAAATTCTGAAAATCCAGATTCATGTACGCAGTGTAGTTTCCTGAACGCAACAAGATGGCAGCACCGCTACCAGAATTAAATTTACACGCCCCAATGTTTACATGCCAATACGCTCTCTGGTAACAGAAAATAGAACTGCTGTGATTAATTCACATGTTCTGACTCAAACGATATTTCAAGGGTTCAGAGCCAGAGTAGCCTAACCAGCCCCCGCTGGTTGTCAATAAGACACACTTTCAGTATGTAAAAAAGGCCGTATATAATGATTATTGTCGGCAATGTGGGTTAGGCAACTCTGAGGCACTGAACCCTTCATTTGTATAATTGTATGGACGAATATACAGAATAATGCTATTCTATACCTACATCTCTTTCTGGTGTAAAAAATATCTATACCTGTACCGAAAGGTGTTATAACAAAGAAATTGTTCGAGTTAGCTCGGCGGAGTGACATAACCTCACTTCAAGCCTCTATTTTAGCTGTAGATATGGAATGATGTTTGTAGGTTATAGTACGGCAGTTGAAAATGAAGCAGGTTTCTTTCAATGTGGTATAACAATAGACAATAGGATCAAACAAATACAACCCTGTATCGTTATTAATTGTAACTGGCAAGATGCCAAATGAATTATTTTTCATCCTAACCTACATTCAAGCTTTAACAAGACTAGTTTTTGCAACATTTGAATAGTCGCTCTGCACGCAAGCGTGCGTACAATCGCACTTTACGCACGTTTGTGATGAAAAATTTTGTTCGATACACGTGAAAAATTTGTTTTCCGCACGCCGTGCGTAAAGTTCGATTTTATGCACGCAAGCGTGCGTGTAATCGGACTTTACGTGCGTTGGTAATGAAAAATTTTGTTCGATACATGTGCGAAAGTTGTTTTTCGACTCGCTTTGCTCGGGCGACAAACCTCCCACTCGTCTCAAAACAAACCTTTCGCACTTGTATCGAAATATACTATTTTACACTCGTGAGATTGTCACAGACCTCTCACTCGTATCAAAAAAAAATTTTCGCCCAAGTATCGAAATGTACTATTTTTCTAGTTACGGACATGTTCCTCACTTGATTTCGATATGAACTCAAGCTGGAGTTTTATCAGATTCCATTCTTTGAATAGTATACAGATTGAGTAATACAAAATAGTGGAACATGATTTTGATTTCGTGAGTATTAAAGAAACACAACACACGGAGAGAGAGATGGTGATACGGGAAAAAAGAGAGTGAGGAATGGCTACTGGCTCAGCGAACAGCCACAGGCCTGCTACTACATTATTCTCGAAAAAAGTACTTGACTTTCGTGAAAAAAAATGACTTTCCACTACTGATGAATTGCTTGGTAATTCATTGCGCACGTACAAATTGATTACGTTTATTAGATTTTGAGTAAAACGAAAAACCGAAGATCGCCATCGACTGGAGCATTCCCTCAACCCATTAGCAACATAATGCTGCTAATCAGGTGAATCAGGAACCGCCGGCTTGGTCGCTAATATGTTAAGGGAACCAGTATGTCGCGAAAAGTGTTTTCAAATAAATTCAAAGATCATTTTTTTTCACGAATATCACGAATCCGAAGAATTTGAAGAAATTGAGGGTTATTGTTTATTGTTTGAACATCAAAAAACATATTTTACATAGTCGATTCATGTACAGTTTGAAGAAGCACATAGATCAGCGTGTCCGTCCATTTTTAAGCAAAACCAGTCGGTTGTCGGAAGGTTCAGCGTGAACTGTCGCTCCACTTTCAGTCGTTGAGGTTCTCTTCACAAGATATGCCATTTCAGCTCGAGTGCAGGAATCTGGAAAATAACATTTTATGTAGAAAATATTGCATATTTACTGTGATAATCATAAAGTTTATTTTTAAAATGACCTTATTTTGTACATAACCCAGCCAAAAATAAAAAAGGTCGCCGCATGCAAGCCATATAGAATGTGACTACGAACTACAAAGTATCAGGGAAAAATTCAATCAGATCAACTGTCGAACTGGAACCTCACGACAAACTTCAAGAAACGTAGTTCTGAGACGAACGCGTTTAAAATGGACTATAAAACAAAACAAAATTCTGCTAAACCATTCAAGATATCAAACAATCTTTGAAATGCAAGTAGTCTGGGCAATGGCGTAGCGTCGGAGAGCGGAAGGAGCAGTTGCTCCAGGGGTCTAGGGGGTGCCTTGGAGATGATTTGTTTGTTTTTGTATCTGAATTTCTGACAATAGCCGATCAAGGATCGCTACCAAAGTATAAATATTCATAATGCAATTTTTCATCCCGGGGCGCCTGATAATTTAGTCTCATAAAAAAATTGTAAGCCTTCTAACTTAAAGTAATTAATATCACGGCAAAGAGACTCTACATAACCAATGATTACAACCAATGAAGATATAAAAACGCGAGTCTTTACCGAGTAGTGATGTGAGTGCATTCGCTCACTCACTACGAAAAATGCCAACAGTCAACAAATGTGCTATAGCCGTGAACTTCAGAATGTAAATTCTTTCTCATGTGAATCAGGGTTATTAAATTTTCAATGAAGTTTTTTCGTACATTTCATTGTGCTGATTAATTTTTTCGTTTCAGTAACTATAATTTAAAATCATTTCAGATTATAAGAACTGAACGAAAAATCATACACGAACGTTCAGATGATTCATTATTCATCCGGAGGTTTGTGTATGATTGTTCAAGCGCCCTTATGAGGGGACGCTTGAAGAATTTCGCTCCAAGGCGCTGAAAGTGTAGCTACACCACTGCGTTTGGGGCAATAAAATCCCACCAACAGAAGAGTCAAAAATGACAAAAAAATCCGAAAAAACAATTGAGGCAAAAAAATTCGTATAGGTGACATCTCACTTAGAAAACTCAACTCACTTAAAAAGCAGCTTATGATGGGCCAGTGTTGTCGATCTAGGCCTCGTCATGCGGAGTCATGCCCCAGTCTCACAGCCTTGGTCTGACAACTCGTGCTTGTTCGGTGTTTTTCAAATTTTATTGATCAACACTACGCGACGTTCGTCCAATTGCTCCATGATATTATTCGGTCTAGAAATGTATAGGAAAATTATATAATTGACTGTACTGAATCTACCGGATGTGTATGAAAGCCCAATAGTTGGTGGGTATACTTACTTTTAGGTTATATATGTACTGCAAACAAATCGTCTCACTTTCCACTCGACATAACAAGAAAGTATGTGTAGCTATCCAATTACAGGATCACGAAAGACTAGGTGATGCGACTACAGAATTCTAAATACTGACAAGTGCTGATTTTTTCTGTGAATAACGTGAATCTTGTTATAAACTTAAGGAGCGAACGCGGTCAAGCATGACCGCCATGCAGAATACATAGACAGATGACCTATTCGCGCTCTCTGCGGCTGTGGCGCGCTTCGGAACCAATCGCTTGACTGATACGCCGCTAACTTTTGAACCGGTGCGAACTTCTCAATGCGGATTTTTGGGTGAACGTAGAAGTCATATAGCTATTCGAAAGTGATGAAAACGAGAGTTCAATTATTTCGAAGTTCCGCGACATACTGTCTCAAGGCCCCGTCCCCTTAGGACTCAGTTACACAGAGCGTGTCGCGTCATATATAATGACCTAGCCTTTAACGCCGAGCGCTGGGGTGCATACAACGCGTGACACGTCGCGCTCTATGACGTGCTGACGTCACCCATGAGATTTTGCTGGGTGACGTCAGACGTAACATCAGACTGGCATCACGAAAGTCAACGAATGTGACGTCCGATCCCGTCGATCACACGCTCGAACGGATGCCACCTGTGCTCAGCAGACGACGGACATGAACCGCGCGAAATTTGAAGCGTACGAGGGCACAGGTGTCAAAAGACATCATTCAACTCGGTTACTCTCTTGGAAACTGATAATAGAAATTCTCACGTCAGACGCGGCAATCTGATAGTTGATCATCAATGTACTTGTTGTTATCGTACTTGTAATCCGAAGAAAAGTTGCGGTTCACAAAGTCAGCGAGGAACCCCCCTAAGGTTTCTGAGGGACGCAGAAGGTAAGTGCAAATTAGGTATTACGAATATATATATTGTAGAAGTGTACAACTGGAAATGGAGAGGGTGCAGTTAGCGAACCGTTTTTTTTTTTCTGTAGAACTGATAAGATGAACTTTGATTTGTGTTGGTTCTTAGCCCTCGACTTGTGTGAATGATTTTGCTCAATTTTTGTAATCACCAATTCATGAAAAATCATGTGCCGAGAATCTACTGTGCCCGCGTACAATATTACCAATTTCAACTGATTAACCTTGGATGAGGCTAAGAGCAGCAGACAATACAGCCTGTCCGGTGCTGCTGGCTTCTCTTCAGGGGGTGATAATCAGGCTACAAAAAAACATTACGTTCGTCGCCTGGTAAGTTTGGTGGACAACACTACCATGTTTCATAGTTTGCTCGCACCCTTCAAAAAACTCATGGCCAGAGGGTGCTAGGCGGTATTATGCCTGCTATTTTCAGCGCTGCTATTTCGTGGTGAATTAAAAAGGTGTTTCGTATTCTGAAAACGCTCCGATGCTGAATCTATTGTGAAGTGAACGTGATGAACGTGTATAAAAGTGCGCCCAAATCACGTGATAACAAGGTAGGTTCAAAGTAACGCGGTTCCTTGAAAGTAACCATTATTAGTATACATATAGAGGTAATTGAATTTCTGTTTTTTTCACCAATTCTAACTGAGGCCATTCGTTATTCTTAACCCGTCGTATGAAATACAACTTTTTAGCGTTGAAATTGCTTCTATTTTCGGGTTAATAGTGAGGTCTATGTGGTCCAATTAACGAATCTAAAAAATCCGTCACGTCACGGGAGCGGGAAAATAGGGTATGCGGTGGTCTGACTTGCATATGTTACGAAAAGTGTAGAATTAAAAAAAAAAAAAAAAAACATGAGAACGGAGGATCACCGGAGTTTCCGAACCTGTGAATACAACCGTGATAATGATTCATAGTTATAGTCATAGCTGGCAATAATAGCGCTGGTTGTAATTTCCAGTAGTATGCAGAAATGATGCTTCTCATCCTAGTGTTGGAAATTAATGATTAAACAACAATAATACCTCGATAATCGCTGCGGAAAACGCTGATGTCATCAGTCATTAGAGTCATTATTATTAAGTGCAATAGAACAAATTCAAAAGTAGAAAAATGAAAGTCAACAAGACCACCAGACCAGAAAACATTTTCAATGACTCGAATAAGTGCATAACATGCAAGATCTGTAGATCTACTCAATTGTCACACGACAACATATGATCACATTTTTTTGTGACCTATTGCATTACTTTCTAGAAGACAGGATACGGCCCGATGGTAAATTGATAGGGCACATGATTTCTCGTACTACCTAACCGACTTTTTGCGAAACAAAAACGAAGAGTACAGAAATGTAGCTTGAAACGACCCGAATCGTTTTTTGATTGAATTTCTCGAAAGAATTTTCAAGATTCGCCCCTCGTTAACCAAAAATCGACGAAAAAAATCACGTGTATTTTATTATTCAACTTTTTTTCTCTACATCCCATTGCCGAACCGAAGAATGGAATTATAAATGTATCACCCCTCCGAGTCTTCTTAGTAGTGGCGCGTGCAGTGGGTATTTGGCGACAGAGAGAAACACATCGAACACGCTACTTCCACAGTCGTTCTTGCGTTCTCTCTCAGCGCATGGTGCACGGCTCCCGACAGACCTACTATATGAGCGCGAGTGAGAGCACAATGTACTCGTGCGAGTGAGATAAACATTTTCGTCCTTCTTGGGCCACTTCAACATTTTTATAAACAAATTCTGATTCTGATAACGAAATGTCTATTTCTCGTCAAATTAGAAATCCGTTTCACAACGTTTTCAATCGATCGGGAGTTAGACTTGAATTCCTTTATTTCACGAGAACAATATTTGTTTCGCAAATTTTTTTAAACAATTCCAAAAAAAAATCCAATACCTGGGAAATATTTCTCTCGGAATCGGAAATCCGTTTCACCAGATTTCCAGTCGATTGAGCTATACTATACATATGAAAGAATTTTTTTAGAGACGGCTCGTATCACTTTCCGATCGTTTACGTTTGCAGCGAATTCTTTTAGGTATAGCTCAATCAATTAGTAATGCGTGAAACGTATTTCTAACTTGAAGAGAAATAGCCTTTTTTTTAATCAGGTACAGAATTTTTTCATAAAAATGTTAAAACGGCCGGAGAAGGCTTAAGGATGTATAGGCCATACAATCTCAACCAAAAGTGAGTCTCGTCGTCAATATTCAGTACTTCGAGATGAGATAAAAATCGGAAAAAAATCAACCACAATCAAGATGATAAGAATATTCATTTTCAATAATAATAATGCCCAAAAGTTATCAACAAATTGTTCAAACAAATCATTGTTTAACAAATTTCCTGGTGACGTTATTTTTTTTTCATGTCAAATAAATTTATTAATCTTTCTGAATACATATGAATTCTTTCAGAATTTGGTCACTTTTTTCAAATTTCCGTTTTAAATTTTGAAAAATTGAGAAAAAAATCTGAATTTTGGATATGTTATTGTGAAAAAACATTTATATTACAATTCCGAAGTTTTCGGAGCGTAGAACTAATAGTTTTGTAAATACAGCCCTTAGAAATTTCCGAAAACGGAAATTTCAAAAAAGTGACAAAACTCTGAAAAAATTCATGCATATTCAGAAAGATTAACGAATTCATTTGACATGAAAAAAAAATAACGTCACTAGGAAATTTGTTGAACAATGATTTGTTTAAACAATTTGTTGACAACTTTTGGGCATTATTATTATCGAAAATGAATACTCTTATCATCTTGATTGTGGTTGATTTTTTTCCGATTTTTATCTCATCTCGAAGTACTCAATATTGACGACGAGACTCACTTTTGGTTGAGATTGTATGGCCTATACATCCTCAAAATAATTATCTAACTCGCACGAGTACATTGTGCTCCCACTCGCACTCATATAGTAGGTCTGCCGGTAGCCGTGCACCATGCGCTGAGAGAGAGAATGCCAGAACCACTGTGGAAGTAGCGTGTTCAATGTGTTTCTCTCTGCCGCCAAATACCCACTGCACGCGCCACTACTAAGAAGACGCGGAGGGGTGATACATTTATAATTCCATTTTACGGATCGTCAATTGAATATAGAAAATAAAGTTGAATAAAATATGCGTGATTTTTTTACTCGGATTTTGATACCACATTTTTTGTTTAAATATAATCCCACACAACGTTTTTTCACACGAACATAGAATTATCGTTAGAACAGTCTTACAAACCACCCCGAATCTGACAGTAGAATGAATGAAATAATCAGAAATAGATGAATTAATGAGCTGCAATGAGATATAAACAAGCGGGTTTGGGTTGACTATGAGCCAGCCTTCGAACTTCCCGTTATTCATTTTGTTTCCAGCTATTTTGAAATTCACAAATATGACCTCACATGAAAGGGAATTGAAAAATGTGTTGGTTTCGAATCTTGAATTACTTCCCCCTCGGAAATTGTGATAGACGATCTATCGGCACGCGTCTCGGCAAGCGAGGCGGGGACACCAGAGAGTGCTGCGGTAACTTTGCCTGCCACCCTTTTCGGATTTGTCTTAATATTCAAGCAATATCGCCCACCGCTATGTGTAAACAAAATCTGTGGGGTTTACTAGCATTATTAATAACCGAAAATGTACGAATAACTGTCGGGGATGCTAGTACCAGAACCTAATACACGGCCCAGACGCGCCTCCACCTAAACACTAGACTTAGAGTGAGCAGACACCCCGTCCGTTCTTCCGTGTGTCATAGGTATATCGTTTATTTAAATCGTGTAGGTTCGGTTATCGTCGCGCTCCGGTAGTCTAGTAACATCGCGAACTTGGTCAGTTCACTGCGTTTCTCGTAACGGAAAGCAAGGGTTTGTTTTGTCGTTGTTCGGCCGCGTGCCTTTATAGTGATAGTGCGTGATAAAAAACTTGCTTTACTCTTATTTTTACAATTTATCTGAACGGTCGAGTAATTCAAATTAAGTGGAGTGCCGTGAATTAATTGCCGAACAATAACTGTCGACTTTATTTTGTAAATATGCTTCCTGCACCTCGTGAACCGCGGCCGCGGGCTCGTGGCGAAGAGAGGTTCACCCTACCGCAGAACCAGAGAATATTAGACGGAAGGGTTTTTCAGATTAATCAGATATCAGACACAGGCGTTATGTGAGAATCACGTTCATTTTATGTATATTTTTCAATTCCATCGATTGAGTGACTGCAGTGGTATAACGCTACAAAAATCACATAGACCATGTATACTAAGCAATAGTGATTCCTAGGTGATGCACCTGCCTCCGTGATTTAGGGAATATTCACTGTAATGTTTTTGGCATAGTGTGTACATCGTCGATTGAAAACTTTCGTCGCGGTCGGGCGTCTCTTCAAGTCAAGCTACAAGTGGCATGAGCCAGAGAGCGAAGCACGAGGGTCGTGATCAACTAATATTTTATTTTCTACCGGATAGTTCTCTCTAATCATTTTTATCCGTAACTTTAACCGTGTACGAGCAAGGGAAAATAAATGAATATCCAATTTATAACCAGCGTATAGTAGGGTGATATGGCCATAAAGGAAAAAGAAGAAAAACAACAATAGCGTACGAAGTATAGCAAGCGAAAAAGCATGAATGTCAGCTTTGCGTTGATAATTACACGTTATATCCCAATTTACTAGATTTTCTGGATTGTACTCGATAGATACTCGTTAATTTTTTTTTTACTTATTTATTGTAACATATGCAATACCTGAATTCGTTTTGTATTGACGTTTGTTACAATTTTAACGCAAGAAAGCGGAGCAGTTTCATTCGCGTCCCATGGACTGTTATTGTTCTTTGTCGGCGCATTCGTGCCGCTCGCAGCGGAGTGCTGGACTGCACAAGCACCCAGAAAAATAACTCACGCGGTTCGAGCGATGCCATTTTTTTTTGAGATTTTTCAAAAACCCATGAAAGTTGAAAAAAAAAAAATGAATCTGCTCTGGACGAATATAAATAAATATGCAAGCTATATCTGCTGAAGAATGCGATATCTAATTTTGGGGACAAAATTCTTACATGCAATTTTAACGTATTTCTAGCGTCACAATCAAAATTGATAAAATTACTTTTTCTCTGTGAAAAACCCCCAGAATTTCGAATCCATTTTTTTTTTTTTTTGTGAACTCTGCTGAAACCAACTCAAAAACATGTTTTTTTTTAACAAAAAATAGCGAATTCTTCTGCGCCGCGATGTTTTTATCAGTCTATTCAGTTAAAGAAAAATAAAACCAATTTCAATGCTTATATATATATATATAGGGGATTCCACGTCAAATCGACCGAAAAAACGAGATTTTCTCCCTGACCCTTTTTGATTTGCTTGTCCTTTCGCACAGTCAAACTACATGTTAAAAGGATGAACTGTGATTTTTTTCAGATTTTTTCGACTCCTCATTCCATTGTGAAAAATCATCAAATAAATTGATTTTCAATTTTTTTCAATTTTTCGCGCCTTCATAGCTCAAAACATGAGCGATGTATAAAAAAACTTCCAATACAAAAATGTCGGGTTTTTTTGTGAACTTTTCGAGAGTATTTTCATCAGATTTCTAATACCCCGTTCAAGTGTAGTTTTAATACAAAATGAGTGTAAATCATTCATAACTCAGAAGGGCCCTAATCGAATTGGCTGAAATTTTTACACAGCAGTCTGAAAATTTCATAGTGGGCTAAGCAGTGGTTTATAAAATACGTTAAAAAATATTTACATAATGGTGAGAATTCGGCGATTATGAGGTCGCAAAAAAATGTTTTGGCCACGATTCGAAAATTCAAGATCAATATTTATTCTTCTTGTTTGCGTACTCGCGATCGACCTTGAATTTTTGAACTGTGGCCTAGAAAAACTTTTTTGCGACCTTACAATCGCCGAATTTTCGCCGTTATGCGAATATTTTTTTATGCATCTTCTGAACCACTGTTCGGCCGACTATGAAATTTTCAGACAACTTTTGGCATTGAGAAAGACAGTCTGTGTGAAAATTTCAGCCAATTCGATTAGGGCACTTTTTTGTTACTGAAGATTGTCGTGGATTTATCACCAAAACCGCAGTTTCGAGAAGCACAAAAAATAGCAAAAATTTATCTTCGGAAATTTCAAAGAAAGACGCGAAACTTTTCTATGAAAACTTTTTCCATTGTTCTTCTGGATTCCACGCTATGTTGGCTTCAAAAATCGAAGAATCGTCAAAAGTTGATGATTTGTCCAGCTGTAGTCAGAAAATACTCGGTCACAAAAATCGGAAAAAATTCACAGTAGATCCTTTCAACGTGTACTTCGACTGTGTAAAGGGGCAAACAAATCAAAAGGGGTCAGGGAAATCGACCGGTCGATTTGACGTGGAATCCCCCATATATACATAGTATATGCTCGCCTGTAATTAATTCAAACCAAATTGTTTACAGTTACTTTTTGTGCGCAACAGCATATTGCACAGGAACCGCAAAAATGTTGCCTAACACCAGAAATATGCTGAGGGGAGCTGGTCATTACGATTGCTGCTTTGAGGACAGACTGGCGCAGGAAAAAGCCGATTTTCGCGAAGCGCTAAAAAATTCGCTCGCTGAACAATATTGGAAGCTCAAGGAATTGTACGACGTGACTATAGAGATGTGAGTGGTATCTCAAATTGAGTTTCTCGTTATGCTGAATTCGAATATTTACCGTTTTTGAGCTGTAATATTGCCGGAAAATTTCGTTTTCGTTTGTCAATTCATAGGTCTGTCCATCTCAACTCGGAACAGATACAGATCTCTCTGATTCAGTGGCTGATTTTTCACCTTGTAATTCAAACTGTATATTTCTTTGTTTTTCTTCAATGTTTGGGGATGTATTCAGCCAATCAGGTTTGATTCTGAATATTAGATTCAGCGAGATTCTATTGATGATGTTGAACATCCTCTACCTTCAAAAACCTTTCTTTCATTACGTATTGAACGATTGAATTGTTCAATAATCTTCTTCGCGGAATCGCATGAGCAAAGATTTTGAAAGTTTCGCGAATGCAAGTCTGCTGTTGGTTTGTGATATCTCTCAGGGAACAATGTACGGAAAAAAATGACAGATTTTCTCAGGAAAATCAATCTCAAATTACCAGCCAGCTGAATTCTTGATTTTCTACACACATTATTTCCCTAAATATCATAAATCAACAAGAAACATTTACGAAATTTTCGAATTTGTTGCGTTTTTGCTATGAAATGCACGAGGTGATTCAATCCGAATGAATAATAGTAACACGGTTTTGGAATCTGTAAGTTTTTTAACATTAACAGATTTTTGGTGCGATTTTCACAGTGGTAGAAAAAATGATTACAAAATTTGAATACTGTTCTGTATGCGACAAACGTTTTTCGTCAGTGAACACTTTTACATGACAGATTAAATACACTTCCTTCTCTGTTCACTCCGTTACTGTGGCAACTGTAGATTACGTAATTTGTTTAACAAAAAAGCGGTATAATTTGTTTATAAATATCTGTAATCAATACAAACTATTGTCACTGTTCTGGGTACAATTATAGGTATCCGAGAGAAGTGAAAGTCCAGATGCCCTTCAATAGCATTGTTGATTCAATGAAGCGGTGGAGACGGTCTAAGTGGCCAGCGTGTCCAGAAAGCTTAGAGGCAATGGCTCGTCATTTGCAAGAGCCTGAATATGCGCGGTTGCTTCAGGGAGACCATAGCCAGCTGACCACCAGGACCATCCGAGATCGTCTAGGAAACCTACACCTGCTGATATACGATTCTGCATTCGTGAGAATATCGTTTCAGAATGTAGATAGGTTGTTTATCGACGGGACGTTTCAGACGAAACCCCGGGTAACAGGAGTTTATCAGCTCGTCACTCTTCTAGCTGTCCGACATGACCATGTAAGGTTCATCAAATCCACGTTCTTTGATCTGGTGTGAATCTTTACGGTCATTATTAATTATCAATCAACATATTTCCAGGCCATACCATTCGCTCATGTGTTGATGTCAAAAAAGCTGGAATGCAGCTACAGAGCTGTCTTTCATGAAATCAGGACGCATCTGATAAATCCCGCATCTGTGCAAGTTGTAATGACCGATTTTGAGACTGGTCTGAGAAACGCCTGCAGGGACGTCTTCGACAATGCCATCATCGCAGGCTGTACTGTTCATTATGATCGGGTATGTAACATATATTTTGGCACTCTTCAGGACGGGTTTGACTATTAACGGGAGACCGGTAAAATTTTGAAAATCGCTATCAGTGGTCGTATAAAAATATCCAAGCAGTTTCTGAATAATGTCAGTATAGACTGTGAAAAAAAATTTCAGCCTCCTGCAATGAAAGTGTAAGCGCAAGGAACCTTGCGAAGAAGGTTTAGCCCACCGCTGTCAAAAATTCCTTGCGCTTACAGTTTCATCGCAGGGGACTGAAATTTTGCTCACAGCCTATACTACCATTATTAAAAAACTGCTGGAAAGATCTTTCTGTACACCTTTTTTTTTCAATGTAAGAATTAAAAAACCGATTTTTGCTTTAAATTTCACCGAAGTCTCCCCTTAAAAGGTTCATCGCCTGTTAAAGCTGGGGTATACGCAATACTATATTCTACATCGAAACTTCAAGATCTTTGAACATTAGAATTACGTCGAAATGTCTCCTATAATATCTATCTATCTCCACTCTTTTCTTGCAGGCTCTGCTGAAAAAGGTGAAAACACTTCGGCTATCACAGGTAATACAGGCAAGTTCAGAAGCCAAACTATTTGTGAAAAAAATCATGGCCCTCGCATGTTTGCCTGCGGACATGATCCGACCAGCATACGAAGAACTGGTGAACGAATTAGAAGCCCCGTTGCGGCAAGAGCTGGAGCCATTCTTGGCGTATTATCAACGACAGTGGTTGAGAATTGTCACGCCAGCTGGCTTCAGCGTTTTTGGAGTGTCAAAACGGACGAACAATGTCACCGAATCATACAACAGCGTGCTATCGACAAAGCTTGGTCGACATCCTAGCGCTTGGACGTTCATCAGTTAGTTGATTTGCTACAATCTATGACCACTGTTATTGACCCACAATCAGGGCAAAATGCTTCATGATGCACGTAGCTTCATGACATTCCTTTAATTTCGTAGAACACTGTTTCGTGCAAAATTAGTTGAGAACTTTGCCCATGATTTTTGCTATAGTGTTTGATGTTGTGGATTCGAGTCTCTGATTTTTTCCTTAGCAACTTGGTTTCACTCTTTTTGGCAACTTGTGTGATTTTTGTAGTTTCTTCCTCCTCAATAACTGTGTTCATCTAATCATCTACCATTAGCCAAGCTGGCCAAGCTTACGTCAAACGCCAGGGATGATGTTGCGAGTCTAGACGCAGCCAGAAGGATCAGCCGTCATCCTCGTTACGCAACGGGACATAGAAAGCAGATATTGGAAAAAGGTTTGTTTTTCAAATTAATTTCAATTGAGGTATAATAATAATAATAATAATAATAATAATAATAATATTGATTCATTTCCACCTGTCCCCGTGCCACTTACATTAGAGAGTAAAACACATGCAATCACAAAAAAGAGAAACAATATAGTATAGCACATATGCTATACAATATGGTATAGCAGATACAGTAATTTTTTGGTGTATTAGTGTATACCTGTTCAAGTTTATGGCTATAATTATCTCAGTACCTTTGTGTCTCTGAAATAAATATTTGTTGCTAGCCAGTCAGCGAATCATTAGGAATTTGAATTTAGAATTTAAATTTACTCAGGCATAAATAAATACAAGCAATATACATCTTATTTATGGATGGCATAATGATATGGATAATTTTTTCAACAATTTTTTAAATTTCAATTCCAAAGTATTTAATCCCAACAAAAATTACCGAATATATTCGTGAAACCTATTTATTTATAATCGAATAGCATGGCAGAAGCTGATATCTGAAGATATCACTGCAGCGGAATTCTTGACGATGGTCGCCAACCTCAAACGCCATCTGACCCAACGCATGATTCGAATGGAGGATAATGTGTTGGAGGAGGAGGAGGAGGAATTCGATGGTTATCGTGACAATATTCCAGCAGGTAAATAAGTCTATTGACTATTCAGTACAAGAAATTCATGAATGAAAGATCAAACCCCATGTAAAAGCTGTAAGTTTATGAAAAACTTAGCTGTTGCAACAAGATGCCTGTGAAATTTCTAAAAAATGGTTATTATAAATATTGTACTACGGTACTCTTACTGATCGAAAATGCCTTACGATTAGTCTCGAAACCCAGACGGTTTAATGTACAGCATATATATAGTGTTGGCCATTGAGAAAGCGGGCCAAAAAAGCCGCTCTTGACCTAGCAAGCACTCGTCAGTGTTCGGGTGCGAGAGCGATAGGCTCCGGCCTGCTTCCTCAGTACCTCACTGTTTGTATTGAAATTATACTACTGCGGTTTTATGTCTTATTTTTTAAAGTAATTTGGCATTCGTCTTCATTCGAATTCATATTACAGTGCCTTTGATTTTCGAATGTATGTATTCACTATATTATATGGACACGCTCGTATATAGCAATTTTTTGTCTCCAATCCTATTCAGACAATATTATTACATACGTTTTTTCTTCCCATGTTAGTGGATGATCCTGATTATGATAGGAACCGATTTGGAGGGTATCGTCCTCGAGTACTACCGGTACCTGACCAGCTAGATGAGGAGGTACGCGAGCATGCGCCGGAACCTGAGCAGCTAAACGAGGAGGTACGTGAGCATGCACCGGAACCTGACCAGCAACAAATGCAGGAGCCCGTGGCCAGAGGAGGACTGCGGTCAAGCAGGCAGGTTCGAGAGGTCGTACCCGTGCATGCGCCGGAACCTGACCAGCGACAGATGCAGGAGCCCGTGGCCAGAGGAGGACTGCGGTCAAGCAGGCAGGTTCGAGAGGTCGAACCCGTGCATGCGCCGGAACCTGACCAGCGACAGATGCAGGAGCCCGTGGCCAGAGGAGGACTGCGGTCAAGCAGGCAGGTTCGAGAGGTCGTACCCGTGCATGCGCCGGAACCTGACCAGCGACAAATGCAGGAGCCCGTGGCCAGAGGAGGACTGCGGACAAGCAGGCAGGTTCGAGAGGTCGAACCCGTATGCGCCGGAACTCTGACCAGCGACAAAATGCAGGAGCCCGTGGCCAGAGGAGGACTGGTGGACAAGCAGGCAGGTTCAGAGAGGTCGAACCCGTGCATGCGCCGCCGGAACCTGACCAGCGACAAATGCAGGAGCCCGTGGCCAGAGGAGGACTGCGGACAAGCAGGCAGGTTCGAGAGGTCGAACCCGTGCATGCGCCGGAACCTGACCAGCGACAAATGCAGGAGCCCGTGGCCAGAGGAGGACTGCGGACAAGCAGGCAGGTTCGAGAGGTCGAACCCGTGCATGCGCCGGAACCTGACCAGCGACAAATGCAGGAGCCCGTGGCCAGAGGAGGACTGCGGACAAGCAGGCAGGTTCGAGAGGTCGTACCCGTGCATGCGCCGGAACTTGACCAGCGACAAATGCAGGAGCCCGTGGCCAGAGGAGGACTGCGGTCAGGCAGGAAGGTTCGAGAGGTTGAACCACAGGCACAAGCGCCTGGTCCTGTAGCAAAACCAGCCTCAAATCATGGTAAGGCACAAAATATTCGTTGTATGAGTGAGTTTCGACCGGATAGTAGTAGAGAGACTATGAGCGTCCTGGATATACTAAATATTCATGAGCCTCGGTCTAGGAAAAAATTGAGTCTCACATACGGGTACACCAACACACACACTCAAAGATTGGTATGCTAGTATTACCCTATTTTGTTGGTAATGTAGTTTTACTTTATCGGTACGGCAGTTTGCAATTGAGCGCCTCTGGTGGTAAAATTTCAACCGTGATGTCAACCATTTTGAAATCACGTGCCGTTCACATAACGTTGGCGGCAAATTCAAATTTGAAATCACATGACTTTGACGGCAAATTCAAACTGTGATGTCAACCATTTTGCGATTGAGCGACCTCTGGCGGTAAAATTTGAACTGTGATGTCAACCATTTTGAAATCATGCGCCGTTCGCATAACGTTGGCGGCAAATTCAAATTTGAAATCACGTGCTTTTGGCGGCAAATTCAAACTGTGATGTCAGCCATTTTGCGATTGAGCGACCTCTGGCGGTAAAATTTGAACCGTTATGTCAACCATTTTGAAATTTGAAATCATGTGACGTTGGCGGTAAAATTCAAACTGTTCAAACTGTGATGTCAGCCATTTTGCGATTGAGCGACCTCTGACAGTAAAATTTGAACCGTTATGTCAACCATTTTGAAATTTGAAATCACCTGACGTTGGTGGTAAAATTCAAACTGTAATATTAAACGTTCTCATTATACCCTGTGACTTTCGCAGCTTGGCGGCAAATTCAAACCGTGATGTCAACCATTTTGCGATTGAGCTGCCTCTAGCGGTAAAATTTGAACCGTGATGTCAACCATTTTGAAATCACTTGACGTTGGCGGTAAAATTTAAACCGCACGAAAATCTTGGAAGTGGTCTTGATTTATTAATATTATTTGTACAAGTGATAATTTACAAATGGGTATATACGTTTCGTTGATAATCTGAACTATCCCTCATACTGCCCCCAGTATTCTTGTGCGGCTGTGTTTATTTCACGTTGTGTCTGATTCTTTCGGCGACGCAGATTGTCGGAGACCCACTCACAGCCTGTAGCTTCTAGGCCTCTGAGCACCGATGTTTCATAATTTTCAGCGTTTCCTTCCAGGCAATTGTACAAGCCGTCTACGTTCAAAAAATTTTATTTGTTAACGTTGATGTGGGATATTGTTCCAGGCTCACGATGCTTACCCTGAGGTGATACGATGACGTCAGTAATTGAATTCAAGCGGGCATAATCCGCGATGTCGCGCTTCAGCTTCACTCCCATGAGTTGGGCTTTCGTTCGACCCATACCGATCAATTCTTGAGTCAATTTCTGGCGCGCGACCTGACACGCGTCATATCGCGCTTGATGCGTTCGGAGTGCAAGGTTGATCTTGTACGTAGCTGCATGACATTCCATGATCTGACTCACTTCTAAAATTTGATGAAGCATATGTATATTTCGGAATTATAATCAAAAAATTATATCGTGTCTTACCCATATTTTCTAGACGTCGATTGAGTTTTTCCTTGGTGGATAGGTCATTCCGAGTATGGGCCGACAACGTCACACCAGCCAGACACAGTACGAGCGCGATATTAATTATCATCGGGAAGTTACACATTTTTTGTTTTACACACCACCGAGTAACGATGACGACGAACGATTGACACGACGACCGAAGTCCTCAAGCTTGAACAGAATAATGTACAATTATTTTTTCCTCACTCAATCGCGCGCATATGATCCTTGACCGGATTCTGCTCCGAAGCATCGGACGGTCAACGCGGCGACAGACTTTGCATGCGATTTGCAAGCACCTTCGAGTGAGGAAATAATTGCGAGGTCGCACGAATTACATTATTTACGATACCAGGAACCAATGAGTGAGGTAGGGCAGTAATTTTATTGACGGGAGGAGCCAACAAAGAAAAAATTTACATTTCATGACGTAGTGGAAACCCTTTCCACACGCTTCTCTACTTTATTATACCCCAACACATTCGATTACCCCTATAAATACCTCGTTGCGTCCGTCGTCGGTACAGTTGCATGGTTGGAAGGCGCGAAACGTAATTTTATCGTTTTTCTGCTCGGGAATATAATGTCGCAGATGTTGTCAATGTGGAAGGCGTTGGAAGATAATCTGATCGCGCAGTTGCGGTCTCTACTGTTACAGTCTACAGAAGAACAAAGAACCACGTTCATCACACAATGTGAACACGCTGTTCGTACACTCACCGAAATTTTAGCTCTAGGCTGTCGAGTACACGTGCGGCAAAGTTTGACGGCCAGACTCGCAAGGCTCGAATCTTTACACCTACGAGCGAAAAACTTACATCCAACCGGCGGAGGTCTGGGGGGTGATACTGAAACTCATGATTTGGTATGGAAAGACTTGTTTTCGGCCTTTGAACGAAGAATTCGCACCGGTGCGATCCTCAACGTGACGTATGTGGATCCAAAATTGTTTCTCGACGCTGCCAAATCGATCGCGATCCAAAAAGTGACCGAATCAATTGAGGAACACCGATGCGTGAAAGTGAATACGAATCTGAATGCGGAATTCCTGCTAAGAGAGGATGTTGACGTGAAGTGTTTCAACACCGCTAACAGACAATTATTCGGCGATGATGATTTGAACGAATGGTTCGATGCGCATGTGACAGATCCGATCCTGGTACAGATGGAAGAATTTCAAGAGAGGGACAGCGGTTGGGCCTTGCATAGACTATTGAATCTGACTGTTAACATTAATCGTTACGAGCCTATGTCGGGATCCAGTTACATCGAGTTGCCTGGCTATTTGTCGCGAAAAAAAGCTATCATCAATATCCGCGCCGACGACGACGCCTGTTTCGCATGGGCCGTTGTTGCAGCGATGTACCCCACGTTGTCTAACTCTACTTCGCGTTACGCGTATCCCTGTTACCGAGAAGTTTTCAACTGGCAGGGTTTAACGTTCCCCATCACTTTGAAGCAAATAATAAAATTTGAAAAGTTGAATTCAATTTCCATCAATGTTTTCATAGTGGAAAACAGGCAAATTGTACCGCTTCAACTGACGAAGCACAAGCAGGAGAAACACGTCAATATTTTGATGTTGACGCGGGGAGAAACTTCTCATTTTTGTTGGATCAAAAATTTGTCTCGATTAATTTCCACCCAATTGTCCAGACATCACGGACGAGCTTACGTTTGCGATCGCTGTCTGCACGTTTTCTACAGTCAAATTAAACTACAAGCTCATACCATAGATTGTGAAAATGTGAACGAGTGCGCCATCGAGCTGCCAACACCGGGGGACAATATCGTTCGATTCGAGAATTTCAAACGACGGGAGCGTGTACCGTTCGTCGTTTATGCAGATTTCGAGTGTTTGTTGAAGAATTTGAGAAGACATGGAGAGGACAACGACGACGAAGAAGAAGATCCTGCAACGATGGACGAGGAAAACGATGCCTGGGAACCGTTACCGTGTGGGGTCTACCAAAAACATATCGCGTTCAGCGTGGGATTGTACGTGCGATGTTCCTACGATTCGTCGTTGTGCCAATACCAATCTTACCGTGGAGAGAATCCGGCGGTGTGGCTGGTGACGCGATTATACAATCTCATGCACCAAATAGAGCATGCTTACAAATGTGCGGTACCCATGAAACCTCTGAGCGAAACCGAAACCATCAATTTTGAAGCGATGTCACAAAAATGTCACATTTGTGGTGTGGAGTTCTTACCCACGGACGTTCGGGTCCGCGATCATTGTCACTTTACGGGGAAATATCGAGGTCCTGCGCATAACACGTGCAATCTGAAGTATCAAACTGATAAGGTAATTCCGGTCATTTTTCACAATCTGACGGGTTACGACGCACACTTCGTTATCAAAGAATTGGCCACACTTTTTCCGGGTACGACATCGGTGCTACCTCTGAATAAAGAGAAGTATATTTCTTTTTCGAAAAGAATCGGAGAGTTCCAATTACGTTTCATCGATTCTTTTAAATTTTTAAGCGCGTCGCTCGATAAATTGGTGTCTTACCTTCCGAAAGACAAGCTTCAAATTTTGCGAGACGAATTTCAAGGTCTCACACCCGTGCAGTTACGACTGATAAGTCAGAAAGGTGTGTTCCCGTACGATTGGTTGGACTCGGTGGATAAACTGTCGGTGGAATCTTTACCACCGCGAAAACAATTTTACAACAAGCTGTCCGACTCGGACATTTCAATGGAAGATTATCAGCACGTCGAGAACGTCTGGCGAGAGTTTGACATAAAAACGATGGGCGAGTATAGCGATTTATATCTGAAGACCGACGTCCTCTTTTTGAATGATCGTAGGCCACAATTCAACTCGACGATAGCGGCAGACGACAGTGTGACAACTGCACTTTATAACCTCTATACATATTGATATTGGCAGTACTATGTATTTATACAAACATTGACAGATCGATTGAAGGAAGGAATTTATCGATCCAGTCGAGGCAGAAGAATTAACAGAAACAAACGAGAGTTGTTTCACATGATCGCTGACGTTTCAACGACTTAACGTAAGAGAACTGTTAGGTTTGTTAACTTTTAGTCCTATATTAAGTCATTAGTTTCTCATAAGTGAAGCATGTATAATCTTTTGTTTTTTCTTTGTTTTTTTGTCTAAATAAAGCTCTGATGAGAACGGCGGATTAAGTCGTTGAAATGTCAGCGATCATGTGAAACAACTCTCGTTTGTTTCTGTTAATTCTTCTGCCTCGACTGGATCGAAAAATTCCTTCCTTCAATTGTAAACATGTCGAGGGATAACTTCACTTCTAATTATTGACAGATCGAGTTGGTGAAAAATAGATAATAATGCAACCTATCCGACGTATATCGACATCGACTTCCTAAGCAGTACGAGTCGGTCACAAATAGACACTACATCAGTGCGTTCGATAATTGGGATCAGTCGATCGATCTGTTATACTATCCTTTCCGAACTAATACTCAACGCTACCGAATGGTTATTAAATAACAGGTAGGCGCTCGCTATAGTAGAATAGAATAATCCTCAATAGAGTTCCTTCCCTCGCAATGCTGTTAGAATAATCCATAACGGTTATGAAAATTTGTTGTTCCTCTCTATTTCCATATTATGAGCATGAGGGGTAATTATTATTATTATGTAGAAGAACATCATAGAAATGTGGAAATCCTATTTTCAATAGAAAGCACAATTTTTGAAGCGAGGCAAAATTAATTGGAGTCGACCGAATCCATCTCAAATCGGGCAGGCAAGGCTAAAATGGAAATCGTGATTTCACGGAATTTTTTCAAATTGAAATATGTTGTTGTTCAACGAAAAAAAAGTGACCTGTATTTTTTTGTTTTGGAAAAAAAAATCCGGCCACGAAGTTATGGCTATTTGAACATCTAATCGTGCGCTACCAAAGTTCTGGGAAAGGGAACACTTTTTTTCTTAGTAACGCTATATCTGCGGAACGAATCATCACAAATACTTCATCTTGGTCTCATTTTGTAGGGTTTTTTGCACTCTTTTGGAATTCAAAGAAAAATTTGAGGATTTTTGAAAATCGACGGAATGACGTGTAACAAGCCTAAGCAAGTCAAGTATTTTATATGGGTTCAATCCCGTGTAAAATACATAAAAGTACACCGAAGGTGTGAAGCGGGCGATATTTCAATAAGAGTATCCAGCGTAGAACAGAAGTGATTATATATTCAACAGATTTATTCAGACAAGTGATTTAAAAGAGAGTACAACAGTTCTTATTCCTAAGAGAGTAGTTCCAGAAGTGAGTCCAGCTAATTCAGTCAAGACTGAAGAAGCCAGCGGGAAGGGTGAGGGGAGTGCATAAGACTGACCAAGCTATCCCACGGTACGCGAAGTATCGGGTGATGCGCCGTCAGGCTTATGCGAAAAGAGTAAGATAGCGGGGTGCAGATATTCTAAGATCTAGTTAACTAAGTCTAAGTCTAAGTCTAAGTCTAAGTCTAAGTGCGTGTGTGTGTGTGTGTGTGTGTGAGAGTGTGTGAGGGTAGGCGTCGTATGGACCGTGGGACCAGACGTGACACCCCCCCCGTTAGATGAAACATAGGGTGTTAAGCATGTGTTTCAAGTAAAGAAGGTATAAACTAAAAAAATAAGGCTCGATTACAATTATGATGTAACTTAAATTTAAATGTGCTTAAGGTTAGTTTACAATGTTTTCTTATGATTACTTAAATTTTGGAAATTATTTTAAAATGGTGATTCGATTTTTTAATGGTGTTTGTGTTGTTGTGAATTTGGTTTACAATGTGAATGTGTTTAATTTTTGTGTGACATATGAAGTTAACTATTGATTGAAATTTACTTATGGATATGAATTGATACAATTTGGTGCATTGATCTTAAGGGTAAATGCGCTTAGGGTTAGTGCGCGTTTAAGCGGGTTAGTGAACTTTGTTTTTGAAAATTGGTTTATTGGATATTGTTGGTCAAATACAAATGTCATCTATTGGCTATTCTTAATTCTAAAATGAATGCAATAAGGTTGTTGTAATTTTAATTTAATTGTTTTTATCGGTCTTATGTGGTAGATGTTGAAAAGAAAACAAATTATTTATTGGATATTGGTGAATACAAATGTGTCTTATTATTATACTTAATTTTTAATTGAAATGAAATGGTGGGTAATTGATATTTCGAAGTGGTGGGGGTTGTTTCTAAAGTTTCGAATAATTTTGATACAAATGTTCTTGGTTTTGTGGCTAATGGATAATAACAATATATTTCTTCGAGGGGTTTGTTTTAATGCATGAAAACGTACAATAATTGTTAATTGTAAATATTGTAATACTAAGCTTATATTTAAAAAAATGTGTTGTTAAACTAAATTTCGAAGGATGATCAAGAATGCGTCGCAAGAATCTGTTTTATCTTGAAATCGGTTACTTTGGAAAAAAAGGCAAATCTTTAAGTTCGATTTAAACTGATATAACTTTATGCGAACGATTTTTGTAACATAAAAGGGGAAATAGGTTTGGATTCTGGAAATTGCTTAGAAATTAATTTGTCTGGTTTGATAAGTCGGAAGCGAGTCTGTCGGTTGATGTAAGTTTTTTTTTTTTGGAAAATCGTTGTCAATAGGGTAGTTGTAGTTTGAAACTATCATTGAGGGGTCAGAGATTTCTGCGGGAGGAAGGACGGATATTACCATCGGTTAATCAAAAGTATCGCTGTTAAGGTCGCGTTCGTCAATCGCATGTTTGCTGTGTTGGTTTGAATGTGTGTGAGTCGTTGATAAGCGAACAGGAGGGTCAGGTGTTTGGTCTGAGTCTACAGCTGATGAAGGAGAGGAACGATGTGGAGGAGATCTGCGTTTGTTCGTATGAAGAGGAGATAAGGCGTTGGATGGCGGAGAGTCTGCAATAGGGTCAGGGGGTCGAGGAGGAGGTTTTGTTTCCCGGTCTGATGCGTCATTGTGCTTTTGCGGTGTTGTGGGGTCAAAATTGCAAACCGTGATCTTTATATCTGTATCTTTGAAAATGTATTTTATCATGGTACTAACCCAATTCCAATCAAGTTTGGCTAAGCCGCATCCTAGTCTCGGTATCGATATAGATTTCTTTCCGTCTTTTGATAGGGCCCGTTTCAAATTTTGCAAGGTGTTATACATGGTTTCCGCTGTGGGTTCGAGCAAATGTTTGTCTTTCGTGATCAGGTTGTAAATCGTGCGTCGCGGGTGATTTACTGCGATAATGTCTTTGAGGTTCGGTTTCATTGCTCTCAGTATCTTCTTTTGAATCAATCCCTGTTTTGCCATTTGGCTTGCAATGCCAAGCGATGCTGTGCAGTCAGCTGAGATGCAGTGTGCTAAATTATCTTTTTGTTTTAATAAATCGTCCTGTATTTCTATTACGTTTGGATTGTCAAACCTTGGGAGAAGGTTTAGGTTTTTCCTGAACTCGAGGTATGTTGGTGAAACTTCCGGATCGAGGTCTCGCGAGGTACCGGCCGTAGGTTTCGTATTTGGATCAGGAGGGCGAGGAGGAGGTAGAATTTCGGATGACGGTCTTTTTCTATTTGGATCTGGAGGTCGAGGAGGAGGTAGAATTTCGGATGACAGTCTTTTTCTATTTGGATCTGGAGGTCGAGGAGGAGGTCTGGTATGACTCTTCGGTATGTCAACTTGTTTCGATGCTGAACGGTCAGAATCATCTGTGAGCTTGAGTTTGATTGCTTTGAATCTCTTATCGCGTATCTGTTCTCGTGTTACCTTGCGCTCTGCTACGCCAAGCGAGGCTGTGCTGCAGTCAGCTGGGCTGTACTGAGCTGATTGTGAGTTCAAACTCGCATTTATTTCGTTGACGTTTGAAATGACTAATGGAGACTGGTCGTCTAAATCTACAAGGGATCGGCTGACAGGTGTTGTAGTTTTTGGATCAAGATCTCGGGATGTACCGGCCATTGGTTTTATTGGATTACTCCGCGGTACTGCTTTGTGTTCAACAGTTTTTCTTTTAACGACGTAACGTTTCGAGGGTAAAATCCTCGACTTAGATTTTGAAATTCGCTTTCGACCTTCCTTGTTAATTTTTCTATTCTTTGAATTTGAAGGACTTTTAAATATGCCTGATTGATGGTTGGAGACGGTGGAAGATTTGAAACGCTTGTCGTTATCTCGTTTGCGTGTCGCCTTACGCTCTGCTACGCCATGTGAGGCTGTGCTGCAGTCAGCTGAGATGTAGTGAGCTGAGTTATCTATTTGTTTGATCAAATCCGCGTTTGATTCTTTGGCAATCGAATCAGTTGTTGGAGGCAGGTCGTCTGAATGTGTGAAGAAATAGCTCAACGGTAGTATAATTTTTGAGTGAAGGTCTCTAGCGGTACCGGTCATGGGTTTGGATTGACTATTTTGCGGGAAATATTCGCGTTTAACAGTTTTCGTTTCCGGGTCACGTTTTGAGAATGAAAACTTCGAATAAATAGGTTTTGAAATTCGCTCAGGATTTTTCTTAACAATTTTTCTCTTATCTGATCGTGAGTCTGGAGGAGTTTTAGGTGTCTCTGATTGATAGTGCGAGACCAAGGAAGATTTTGGACACTTGTTTTCGTCTCGCCTGTGTAGCGGTACTATATTACTTGCGGATTTCTCTTGAAAATGATTGTTGACTGTGGAAATTTGAGTTTCGCTACTTTTCTGTCTCTGTTGTTTTTCCGCGAGTTCAGCAATTAGATTTGTAACGTAAGGGACTGTGGTGGTATTTGCGTCTACAGGATCGTTCACCTGTGTGTACTCTGGTGTATTCGCGTCAGGGGTGTGGATGTGTTTAGCCTGTGCGTTCGCTTTGCTTGGATTTGAAACGTCTTTGTTATCAGCGTCGAATGTGTAATCTGAGTAGTCGACTCCACGTGCTGTTGTTTTCTTTTGCGGCTCCGCGCTGTGACACGATTCGGTATTTACTTTGCGTTTAACTGATTTTGGGTTTGGCAATATCATTCTCTCATCAGGATTTTCCGTAGTTTTTCGCAAAGCTGTTATAATTCCAGTTCTGAACGTTTGAACAGATTCTTGTCGATCTCGAGATTGCGTCACTAGAGCACGGTTTTCATACAAATCGCGGGTGTTCAGGTGATTTTTTGAATCGGTCAGTGGTACTTGAGATGTCACCGGGACTTTCGCTTTCGAACTTTCTGCTATCGTTTTATTGATTAATCCGACTATTAAACTAGTCGCATCTGGAAAAACATTCGGTAAAT
Organism: Euura lappo; assembly: GCA_018257835.1. NCBI lineage: Eukaryota > Metazoa > Arthropoda > Insecta > Hymenoptera > Tenthredinidae > Euura > Euura lappo. The sequence goes on along the minus strand of JAEUYN010002059.1, from coordinate 143,605 downwards.
CGTCGTCGTCGTCGTCGTCGTCGATTATTATTGGGTCATTCAATGGTTTCTCGAATTTTACGGACGCTCTACTCAAGTACGGACTGTCGGCGCGTCCACGCGGCGGTCCCGATACTCGTTTAAATGTTGCGCGTCGTTTGAGAATCGCTGTTGTTGTTGCTGCTGTTGCCAATCCGGCTGAGCAAAATTTGTGTAACTGACCTGCGCGTTATTTTGTTGCTGTTGATACGGATTATTACAATTTTGAGGATCGTTTCTATCGTCGTATTGATCTGATTGATGTTGATAATTATTATGCTGTCCCTGATTATCGAACTGTGGTTGTTGCCCGTAATTTTTATAATGTGGCTGGTTGTGAGATTGAAACTTTTGATAATTTGGTGAATTGTTAGAGCGCTGATTCTGGTTGTAACCATTGTTGAAGGAATTATGACTTTGCTGGTGGTTATAAGAACCTTGGTTATTGTTGTTGGATTGGTAGGATCCTGGATTTTGGGAATTGTATTGATCCTGGAGGTTTCTTCTGTTACAAAATTCGTATGAGTGACCGTTCCTGTTGCAAAATGTACAGTATTGATTGGCGCGCTGTCTCGATCTGCATTCTTCTGTGGAATGGCTGTTTCTGTTACAAAATGTGCAAAAATTTTCTGAACCGCGTTTTGATCTGCATTCCTCTGTGGAATGACTGCTTCTGTTACAAAACGTACAAAATCTTTCTGGGCCGCGCTGCGGCGTTGACTTTGAATGGTTATTTGAGCGACTCTCGCTCGATTGCTTAATTTCTAAGTTGGCTTGACTTTCTAATTGTAATCTTTCTTGAATGATCTTTTCTGCGCCTATTGCTAGATCAATCGCTTCTCTTAGAGTTCTTGGGTTTTCACAAGACACCCTAAGCTCTAATTCGCCCGCTAAGCCTTTTATGAACGAGTTAATCGAGTTCTGTTTTAAATGCTTAACTAAAACTGCCGCTTCATCGGCTGATTCGTGAGACTCGATTATTTCGTGGGCTGAGCGCACGAGTTTTTCTATTCTATTTCCATATTCTAATACTGACTCGTTTCGTGCTTGACAAGCTCTTGCAATTGATATTTCAACGTCTGATAAGCGCTGTTTCGGACCAAAGGCTCTTTTTAAATCTGTCAGGAGTTGATTTACTGAATCAGATCGGTTGTCTGACAGTGCTAGTTCTGCGTCGCCGTCAACTTTGGAGCGGACTAGTGAAGTAAATACGGCTAAATCTTGTGGAGCGATTAAACGTTTCGCGTTTTCGACTTTTGTTATGAAAGATTTTACTGTCATGTTTGAACCATTGTAATTAGGAATCAACGCGGCGACTGCTTGGATTGTCAAGTATGAAGGAGTAGATGCTGCTGAGTCCGGCATCTTGAATTATTTACTAATTACAACTAAACAAAGTAATATTAATTTCTATTGAATCTCGGAGACTTACAATGAGCTGAGTATGGCGAGGGCTGCGAAGAGGTATCGCATGGTTGCGATTGATGTAAAATTCTTCGAGACAAGGGGTCTGGGTGGTGGGGCGATGATCTGCGATCGTCGATGACGGCTGGCGGCTGCAACGGCTAGCGACGGCTAGCGACGGGGTACAGGTGGGCTCTGCGTCGGATTGATGTCGTCCTTATCTGCTTCTCTCGTTCGCTCAGGATACCGGGGCTCGTTCGGTGTGGAGATTTTTGGTTTCGAATGACTCGATTAATTTTCAGTCTTCGATTAGTTATTAAATTCTCGTCGTCTTATGTTTGCGAGAGATTTAATTTTCAATGGTTATCGCTGCGTCTGATTGGCAGGTTAGTCTCGTCGTCTTACGTGTGTTGCGAGAGCACAAATTTTTATGAATCACTGTTCACTTGAATTTCTTAATGATTAATATTCCGTCGTCTTATTGAGAATGCGAGGTATTTATTATTTTATTTTCCGTCGTCTTATGGTTGCGAGGTATGTATTATTATTTAATTATCGCTGCGTTATTTCGGCAGGTTGTCTCGTCGTCTTATGTGTTCACTGCGGGAGCACTTATTATTATTATATAATTTTATCTTCCGTCGTCTTATTGAGAATGCGAGGTATTTATTATAATTTTATCTTCCGTCGTCTTATTGAGAATGCGAGGTATTTATTATAATTTTATCTTCCGTCGTCTTATGGTTGCGAGGTTTATTATTATTTTATGATTTATTGATTATTAATTATTGTTAAAACTAGTTTTTATCGACGGTGTGCTGATGGTTGACTTCTGGTGCACTTTTCACGCGTCGATATATTGTTGCACTTAATTAAAAACACTTGTTTTGGCGAATGCGTCTGTCGTATCGTTGATCTCTTCCTTTGGCTAGGCCTTTCGAATACGCTGCGCGCTAGTTAGTCGTTTTCCGGATTGGCCGTTTCCAGATTGTTGCTAACTAATCAAACTCTTTTCACTGAATCACCTTCTCACTTTTTTAAACTTCGTCACGGGGAACACCGCTGCCACCAGTGTAACAAGACCGCTGCCACCAGTGTAACAAGCCTAAGCAAGTCAAGTATTTTATATGGGTTCAATCCCGTGTAAAATACATAAAAGTACACCGAAGGTGTGAAGCGGGCGATATTTCAATAAGAGTATCCAGCGTAGAACAGAAGTGATTATATATTCAACAGATTTATTCAGACAAGTGATTTAAAAGAGAGTACAACAGTTCTTATTCCTAAGAGAGTAGTTCCAGAAGTGAGTCCAGCTAATTCAGTCAAGACTGAAGAAGCCAGCGGGAAGGGTGAGGGGAGTGCATAAGACTGACCAAGCTATCCCACGGTACGCGAAGTATCGGGTGATGCGCCGTCAGGCTTATGCGAAAAGAGTAAGATAGCGGGGTGCAGATATTCTAAGATCTAGTTAACTAAGTCTAAGTCTAAGTCTAAGTCTAAGTCTAAGTGCGTGTGTGTGTGTGTGTGTGTGTGAGAGTGTGTGAGGGTAGGCGTCGTATGGACCGTGGGACCAGACGTGACAGACGTTCATTTTTCGAAAATTAGGGAAACCCGATTTTCTCGAAAAGTGATTTTTTTATTTTCTCAAAAATTTTACACAATATGTGGGGTAATACGACGGATATATCTTTTGAGTTTTATCGATGCTAAAACACTGCTTCATATCGAGAAAAAAAAAATTTCGTGCGTCACTGAAATTCGTCAATTCCTGTGCTGGTGTCTACTTTGTGAGCGTTAGTTGAGATGTGTACAGATTTTTCGATCCAAATAATATTACTTAAACTTGATACATACGTACCTGAGGGAGTACATGGCCAAATACCGTATGATGTATAACATCGTAGACCTAATATTGATCTGCTAATAAAGACTACCACGAAAAAAATACAAAATTCACAATCAGGGATTTATTGTAGTAATAACAATATCGTACAATAATAATATGATCATAACTACATAACATTAAATACTATATATACAAAAAATATAATATAATAGTATAATAATAATATAATGATAAAATCTACAGACCTTGTGTGTAACGCAAGCCTCTGAAGGCATTGAAAATGTCACCTGATCTCTCGTTCTTAGTGCATTTTGCTTTCATATATTTGTATCTGTCGCATTGTGATTTGAATTCTCTTAAAATAAAGTTTAAACAAAATCTAATCCTGACAGATCGATGATCGGTAACAATCTGATAGATTAACCATACATTTGGATCGGTCACAATCTGACACATCGACCATCCATAATCTTTGTCCATCTTTCGTCTTTTTTCATCTTTTGTCTTTTGCAAACTTTTTCATCCGGATTGTTGTTACTTTCGTTTTGCACGCATTTCTGTCCCGTTCACATTTTTGTTGCATTTTAACTTTTGATCCCCTATACCTCACTGTATACCATATACCACGAAAATAGAAGCATACTCAACAATATTATTATACGATATTGTTATTACTACAATAAATCCCTGATTTTAAATTTTGCATTTTTTTTTCTGATAGTCTTTATTAGCAGATCAATATTCGGTCTACGATGTTATACATCATACGGCATTTGGTCATTTACTCCCTTAGGTACGTATGTATCAAGTTTTAGTAATATTATTTGGATCGAAAAATCTGTACACATCTCAAAGACGCCCACAAAGTCGACACCAGCACAGGAATTGACGAATTTCAGTGACGCACGAAATATTTTTTCTCGATATGAAGCAGTGTTTTAGCATCGATGAAACTTAGAGGATATATCTGTCATATCACCCCACATATTGTGTGAAATTTTTTAGATAATAAAAAAATCACTTTTCGAGAAAATCGGGTTTTTCTAATTTTCGAAGAATGTACGTCATTCCGTCAATTTTCGAAAATCCTCAAATTTTTCTTCGAATTCCAAAAAAGTGCGAAAAACCCTACAAAATGAGACCAAGATGAAGTATTTGCGATGATCCGTTCCGCAGATATAGCGTTATTAAGAAAAAAAGGGTTCCTTTTTCAAGAACTTTGGTAGCGCACGATTAAATGTTTAAATAGCCGTCACTTCGTAGCAAGATTTTTTTTTCCAAAACAAAAAAATAAGGGTCGCTTTTTTTTCATCAAACAACAACATATTTCAATTTGAAAAAATTCCGTAACATCACGATTTCCAGCCTGCCCGATTTGAAATGGATTCGGTCAGTCGTATTTTGCAATCGCTAATATACATTTCATGAGTAAATAACGATTAAGGTTATTCTAAATATCTGATTTTTCCTAAATTCAAAATCATATTGCTAATATGCAATCATTATACGTTACTCAAAAACTTTCGAAATTGGGTTTATTAATGAAAAGTATTTTAGGGGGCAGCAGGGTGCGTATAACCATCTCATTTACGATCGATGATAAGGGATTGTGTGTAAATGCAAATGAAAGTGTAACACACGCACACAATCGCATATCAGTGGTAAATGAGGTGGCTGAACCACCTGCTGCCACCTAAAATAGTTTTCACTAACAGCCTGACCGTACTAGCTGGAAGCATTTTCACCAATTGAGTGTTGAAGCGTTTCATTACTTGTAGCAGAAATGTCAGGACAAAAATACACGGGAACCAGTAGAACGACACAGTGGAGAAGAAAGAAGAGAAGAATTAAAACATACGGACCATTTCATGAGAATGATATACGGCGTGTTCGTAACGATGTTGTAGAGGTAAGTGCTACGTGGTAGCCAGTTGCTGCTATGAACTTCTTCAACAGGGTGTCTACATCCTTGAAAAACCTGGAAGTCCTGGAAATCTCAGGGAATATTTCTTTTCCTGGAATATCTTGGAATTCTCAGGGAATATTGGGTTCACTCAGGGAATTTTTCCAAGACAATCAATAAAAAATGAAAAAAATCTGCAAATTCAAAGCCCGGATTAAATTGCAAAAAAAAAAAAAATCTAGTATATTTTGGGAAATGATAATAAAAATCGTATCTCTATACACCTGGAAAAATAAAAAAAAATCCTGAAATATCCTGGAATTGTCAGGGAATTTTATATTCTGACTTTAGTAGACAACCCTGTTTAATTAAGTTCGGGATTGGCAGTTCGTTAACACTGAAATTAGATAGCATATTTTTAATTGTGAAAACTATTCATAAATTTCAGTGTCCTCTTGGAAATCGTGATAATACCTCTGCACCTGCAGTTGATGAGATCTGTGGTGAAGCTCACAACGAAGGAAATGAGACCTGCAATTCTGGTGGAGCATTTGTCACACCCTTCAGCGATGCGCAGAGTCTAGAGGTAATACATAGAAAGTCCCTACCTCCAATTGTGCGAATTTTTCGAGCAATCTACTGCCCTTTCTAAACCCTATTTTCGAGCGGAACGGATGCTGCCAAGTTAAAATGGGAACAAAAATCACAGAACAAACTTTGAATGATTCTAAATGTTTTTTCACACAGTTTTTAGAGCACATTACTTAATTTTTGTTGCAGAATACCTGTGTTGATACAGTTTCGGAAACAGCGTCTGATAATGAGGTCCAAGACAGCAAAGATAACGAAGACAATGACGTCTCAGGCTCAGATTGTTCGAGTAGCAATGGCTTGATTACAGACTGCCTTGAGGAACAACCTTATGAAGGTGAACCTAAAGCTGAGTCTGCCGAAGGTGACCTGGATGACCGGAATGATCCAGATAACCTGGATGACCCAGATGATCCTGATGACCCTGATGATTCGGACAACTCTGAAAGTGCAGGCGACAGTGACAGTGGCTCAAAAAGTGATCATGATAACACTGATGATGTCTCAGGCTCAGACTGTTCAAGTAGCAAAGGCTTGATTATGGACTTCCTTGAGGAACAACCTTACGACGATGAACCTGAAGTTGAGCCTGATGAGGATGACCCGGACGATCCAGATGATCCAGATGACCGTAAAGAATCTGACAATTCTAAAAGTGGAGGCGATAGTGACACTGGCTCAGAAAGTGATCATGATAACATCGATTTTACTGCCGGTGCACTTGATGCACCTGTACACTGTTACCGTGAGCATACTGCAAGAGAAGCACTTCTCCTACATTTGGCTCTGTCTTTGAGGCATAAATGGACTAACGAAGCGTTAATTGGATCCCTCGCCGCAACAAATATTATCCTGGGTAGAAGATTACTACCAAATTCCAAGAAGCAGCTATGGAATCTTTTGAACCGAAATTCTAGCGGAATTGTTGCTCATGCATATTGTGATTGTGGGTACTACTTTGGGAAGAAGAACACATTGCCTGCTCTGAACTTATGTCCGCTATGCGAGCAAGAAATTAATACCAAAGAAGTAAAGTTTTTCATCAGCCTCAGTATTAGGAAGCAGCTGAAACATTTTCTTGCTACTCCGGGCATAGCGAGGGAGATGCAGCTATACCGCGAATATAGGACAAAAGTTCATCCCGATGCTGTTGAGGACATTTTTTATGGCCAAGAGTACAAGCGACTGCAGCAAAATGGTGGTGCCCTGTCTTCGCCTTACGATTTTTCGTATGTTTTCAATACTGATGGAGTTAGGGTTGGTAAATCCAAGATGTCAGTATGGCCACTATACATAAGACTCAACGAATTACCACCTAATTTGCGCCAAAAGTATATGTTTCTTGCTGGGGTGTGGATTGACAGCACTAAAAATCCCAAAATAAATGTGATGCTGAAACCTTTCGTATCGCCGGCCAATCGGCTCTCCTCTCAAGGAATTTTGTGGTCACCCGATGGCGTCAACGAGGTACGTTCGAGGTTTGTGCCGGTTTGTTCTTGTGTGGATTCAGATGCTCGCTGGGTCCTTCTTAATATGGTGAAATGGAACAAAGATCACTACGGGTGCAGTTTGTGTACTCACTCTGGGATTAGGGCTGCACGCAGTACGCGCTATCCCATCGTACCTCATCCTGACATCCCACAACCTATCCGGCGTACATCTGAGACAATGATCCAAGATATGCTGGAAGCCTTCCAAACTGGAAACATAGTTTGCGGAGTACGGGGACCCTCAGGATTAATGAACCTAAAGCACTATGGATGAGCAGTAGGAAATGCCTCAGATGACCTACACACCGTATTTCATGGTGCTGTGACCTTGCATACTGAGTTGGTTCTAACCACTGTTGGCCCTTTGCCGTATGCTGAGAAAGTTCGCATTCTTGACGCAAGACTCTTCCGCATCAGGACTCCGACTTGCATATCCAGGAAGCCTGTCACGAGTGTGCATAAAAGAAGTCAGTGGAAAGGGTCCGAGTGGAGAAACTGGCTTTTTTATTATTCAATAGTTTGCCTTGAGGGCTTGGTACCGCAGCGGTACATCAACCACTTGCAGCTTCTTTCATACGGTATATTCCTTTTTTCCCAGGAATCAATTTCGGAGGAAGATGTACTGGAAGGTAGCAGATGTATTCAGACTTACGTCCAGTTGTTTGAAGAGTTGTTCGGCTTAGAACACATGAACTACAACATCCATCTACTCACACATATACCAGAGTGTGTGAGAAACTGGGGGGCCGTTGTGGTGTTATTCCACTTTCAATTTTGAATCTTGGAACATGCGTGTTGTGAATTATGTCACTTCCCCAAAAGGGGCAATAGATCAAATTGTAAATCGGCACCTGATGTTGATGTACGTCAATAGAGCACTCATTGACCCAGGCGTTTCTGTAGCAGTCCGAGATAAACTCATAGATATTCTGACTGCATCACGTCGATCGCAAGCACAACTAGTTGACGGGGTCTACGTAGTCGGGACAGGTGTGCAGAGAGCATCAACCGAGACTGAGGCTGCTCTGCTGCTGCGAGAGGGATATGGATACTGTGATAGACTTACTGCCTACGAAAGGGTCATCAAAGGCAGCAACGAGTACCGCGTTACAGGATACCACCAGGGAAGCAAGTCAGACAACAGTAATATTTACACGTGGGAGGATACTTTCTGCACTGTACAATCGATAGTAGTGTTCCAACAAGATGATGCAGACGATATTTGTGGTATGTTTGTTGAGGAACTTGATGTGCAGGCTACAATGCTACATGCAAAGCATGTAGCTTCTCTTAGGCTAAACGTTCCTTCGTTACCTCATTTTATGAGAGTATCAAGGGTGAGGTCTCATGCTATAAGGGTTCGAGCGGATGCGCAAGAATTCATAGCTCCAGTGCCGAATACTTGTGAAATAGATTGAATAGCACTACGTGGTTTGCATATTTCTGATGATATATTTTGTTTCCGAGGTTGAATAATATACGATATTACATGAACGCCATAAGACGGAGTAGATCGTTCAAAATGTACCCGGATAAAATCCATAAAAATATTTGTACGTTTAAACATTATGTTAGCGACGGCCTTACTTTCCGTCATATAACCGATAGCCTTAGATCTACTCTATGGGAACTTGGGTTCAACTAACGACTCAATCAACAGGACATATGCGCATTGGTTTCAACGGCGTTTATTGATTGTTTTGACATAAAGAATCGTTCTGTTAGCATACAATTCTAGTTTTTATTCTAGCCTCAGTCATGCTTGTTCATTCTTAATGTGAATTTTATCTGTGCCAGCGGAATCTATGCGAGTTGTTTGTTTGTACGGATAAGGTCTATTTAACCCGAACGTCTTCGGTCATGACCTTACCTATCCCGCGGACTGCATATTCACGCCGGTTTCCCGGCGTGTCAACCTTCCCAGCTTTACTTTACTTATAAAGGCCTCCTGGGCGGTCCGACCACGATATTTCTCCGCCCCGCATAGATCCACTCATTTTCACAGCCTCCACAATACATTCTTTAAGTTATGAACCCTTATCGACACGCTGATAGCCCTTTCCTACTCTACGGCACTTCACGTGATTATTACACGTGCACACAATGATATCCCGGAGGATTCATACCTTATTAGCGCGCCGTTCGGAGCAAGACTGCTTTCAGCCTTTCCTCCTGCGACCGAACGTAGCGTTCGGCCGGGCGAGGGTTTACCCGCTTGTATACATACAGGGATTAATACCTCGCTCCCCCGCGTCATCCTTTCATACATATTTATATACTATGTATACATATTTCTTATATTTTGTCTCATTCTCTCCTTATGATTACGATAATACTCATGATATCATAGGAATTTTTACCGATACATGACAATTCGATTATTACATATGCTGCTCTTTATTCAAGAATAATACATAATTTTCTCTGGCCCCCTTTTACGGGCGATGTATTTACTTTTCTTTTTATTATGGTAATCGCGTCGCCAACACATTATGTATTATCTTTTCCTATAATTTATAGTTTCCTTATCCACCCTCAAAAGTGAGTGCACGGTTTTTCCGTCAAATGTACAAATATAGAATGATAAATATAAGTACTACTAGCTACAGTGAAAATTACCAAAATTTCTGTCTATTTCACGTGGAAAATGGTGCGGTCTTTGTATTGATGTATTAGCACGGAACTTCGTAAATCATACATTTCTTTTCATGTCACTACTTTATCTTCCTAACGTTTACCACTTCAACGCCAACGTAGCCATTCATATTGCGTGCCCGACGGATTTTCAACGACGGGCTAACGTAGCCTTGTGTATTGATAATCCAACCCCATTCCAACGCTCGTCCAACTCGTCAATAGTTGAACGTCAACACACTTCCAATGACAGTCCAACGTAGCCTTGAGTATTGATAATCAAACCCCATTCCAACGCTCGTCCAACTCGTCAATAGTTGAACGTCAACACACTTCCAATGACAGTCCAACGTAGCCTTGAGTATTGATAATCAAACCCCATTCCAACGCTCGTCCAACTCGTCAATAGTTGAACGTCAACACACTTCCAATGACAGTCCAACGTAGCCTTGAGTATTGATAATCCAACCCCATTCCAACGCTCGTCCAACTCGTCAATAGTTGAACGTCAACACACTTCCAATGACAGTCCAACGTAGCCTTGAGTATTGATAATCCAACCCCATTCCAACGCTCGTCCAACTCGTGAATAGGTGAACGTCAACGCACTTCCAACGACAGGCCAACGTAGCCTTGAGGATTGATCATCCAACTTCATTTCAACACAAATCCAACTTGACTATAGTAGAACCCCAACGCGCTTTCAACGACAAGCCAACGGTGGACTCGCGTCCAACACAATTCCAACACCCTCAACTTCTCCCCAATATAACCCCAACGGTATTTCAACCACCTCAACACGTCTCCAACGACAATATCGTTGGAAGAGACCATCAGGGAGAAAAAAAAAATTTGTTCCAAAAAATTCCCGAAAGAATTTTGTGATTTCACCGAGTTTGAAAAGAATGGATATCCAAAATATAGACGGAGGGATAAGAGGGATGAGCATCACGTGTATAACACAAAGGTGGGAGATAAGTTTGTTAGAGTAGATAATTCTATGGTTGTCCCGTACAATGATGTATTGCTATTGACGTACGAATGTCATATATGCATACATTATTGTGCTTCAATTCATAGTATTAAATACCTTTTCCTATACTTACATAAAGGCCACGATAAAGCATATTTAAAAGTACAGAAAGAAAACACAGAAAAGAAAAAAAAAATCACGTCCAGAAGAAACACACGACGAAATCGCAAAATTTTTTGATGCCCGATACGTCAGCCCTGCGAAAGCTGCTTGGAGGATCGAAGAGTTGCCGATTTCCCGAAGGTCACATTCTGTCACCCGTTTAGCAGTACATACGAAGAACCAACAACATATTCTCTTCGAGGAAGACAAGGAAAAAGAAGCATTGAAAAAGAAAGCTGGAACAACTTTAACAGCATTGTTCGAATTAAACCAAATCGACGAATATGCTAAAAAAATTCAATATCGTAATATACCAAAATACTACTCTTTTAACACAAGTAAAAAAATGTGGATAAAACAGACCAAATTTTCAAGTACAATTGGGCGCTTAGATAGCGTTAGTCCGAAAGATATTGAAAGGTTTCATTTAAAGTTAATTTTGAACAGAATTGTAGGCGCAACTTCTTTCGATGATTTAAAATTTCATGAAAATATAAAATATGCTACATTTAAAGAAACCGCTTTGGCCATGGGATTAGTAGAAAGTGACGACGAAATTTACAAAATTTTCGAAGAAGCCTGTTCTATCATGTTGCCAAATAATTAAGAAAATTTTTTGCTTGGTTTCTCATAGCCGATAGTACACCTTCGTCTTCTAAAATTTGGGAAAAGTTTAAAAACAATTTTTGTGAGGGTTTTCGCGATAATCACGAGACACGGGCTTTACACGATATAAACGAGATTTTGAAAAAGAAAAATTTAACATGTGCAGATTTTGGATTGCCTCAACCATCAGACATTGAAGTTGAAAATAGTATAGACGATGTAGAACTAATAAAAAAAAATAACAAAGACATATTTCGGGCAATGATTGATCAGCTGAACGGAGATCAATCTTATATTTTCGATTACATAACGGGCACAAAAGACGGCATGATTTTCATTGATGACCCCGGTGGAACGGGTAAAACTTTTTTGTATAAAACATTGATACATTATTTTCTTGGTAATGGAAAAAAAGTACTGTCGATGGCTTGGACAGGTATTGCTTCAATATTACTACCTGGCGGCATGACAAGTCATCGAACTTTCAGGTTGCCCTTAGACTTATCAGGTATAGAGACAACGTTTTGGAAGTTACAATCTGATAAACAAAAATTACGTGAATGTGATGTTTTGATTTGGGATGAGGCGTCGATGATACCAAAAAAAGCTTTAGAAATTGTGGAAAAAACATTGAGAGATTGTTGCAGTCTTGAGAATGAACTATTTGCTGGAAAATTAGTAATATTGGGCGGAGACTTTAGACAGATTTTACCTGTAGTAAAAAATAGTTGTAGGTCATCGATAAAAAAATTGTCTCCAGGAGACAATTGAAGTTGAAACGCTTCTAGTAATGCAGCTTCGCTGCATGGCTAAAAGCTGGTTTGAAAACCGGCTGATAGGTGTGGACAGGTGTGGATTGTATGTGATTCGAAATTCTTGGTAGTAGCCCCCGTCGTCAGTTATGGATCTGTCACAGAATCTGTCACAGGGACTGAATGTCAAGAAATGACAGCTGCCAACCAAAGCTACGAGGTACGCCTCGTAAAAAATGTTGTATTCATTTTAATCCAAACAAAAAAAGTACCTGTCTGATTCAAATCCAAGTCAGTCATTCGAGAATACGCGGGGTCTTGCGGAAATACCCGACAGCACCCCTCGGTTCCCCCCCCCCTCCTGCCCAAGCGTAACTCGCTACGCGTAACGTAACGGGCCTTTAGCCCTGCCCCCCCTCTACCCCAGGGCCTTCGCCCCCTGCCCGAGCGTTACACGTGACGGGCCTTTAACCTGCCCTCTGCCCCAGGGCCTCCAGCCCCCGGCGTAACGCGTAACGCGTAACGTAGGGTCCCCCGCCCCCGTACCCTCTGTAAAGAAGGTTTTCAAACCTTCAATAGTTCGAGAAACCATCAAGTATTCTGATTTGTGGCCCAACTTGAAAATTTTAAAATTGAAAAAAAATATGCGATCGTGTCAAAAAGAATTCTCGGACTTTTTATTGCAAATAGGTGAAGGAGCAATTGAATCATTAGATATACCGGACAGCCAGAAAACAGACGATATTTGCACCAAAATTTATGGTTTGGACGTAAACGAGGAAAATGATTTTTTAAGTAGCACAATTTTAGCATGCCACAATGAAGATGTGGCGAGTTTGAATGATAAAATTCTTAAGAGGCTTCAAACTACAGAAAAAATTTATTATAGTATAGACTCTGCGCGGCATAAAGGTATGGATCAATCCGAAGAAGACGTACAGTTAAATTACCCGGTAGACTACTTAAATTCGTTGAAATTTCCTGGATTACCGGTTCACAAATTAAAATTAAAAGTTGGGGCCATCGTAATGCTCATTCGGAACTTGAGCATTAGTGATGGACTCTGCAATGGCACTAGGTTAAAAATTTTGGAACTATATAAATTCAAGATAAAAGCAATGATTATTACTGGACATCAACAAGGAAATTCGGCGTTCATTCCCAGAGTGACATTAGACACTGGAGAATATTCGTCTTTGCCGTTCAACCTATATCGTAAGCAATTTCCAATTGTGTTAGCATTTGCGATGACGATAAATAAATCTCAAGGTCAAAGTTTTGAAAGTGTAGGGATATATTTTCGTAAACCGTTATTTTCCCATGGCCAATTATATGTAGCCCTTTCACGGTGCAGAAATCCAGAAAAATTGTTTATACAAATTGATTCAGAAGAATTCACAAGTATAAGAAATATTGTTTGGCAAGAAATTTCGTAGTCCACAATTTTGTAAACAGTCAAAATCTTTCAACATCTTTTCCGACATTTCTCGACATTCAACATCTTCGCAGATTATATTCAAACTTCTCACAAACTTGGGTTTTGAGAATCGTTTAAAAGGCTTTATACACAAGAAAAATAAGGAATGACAATAATTCCTAATTCCTTGGAAATATAAAAAAAGTGGATTAGGCCTACTGGGGATACCACTATAAAAAAAAACGCGCCGAATTATCTACTACATCATACATGTCACTTATAGTGGTGTGGAAACGATAATAGTGTCATTAAAATCCTGTCCGTGTAATGTAGAATATTTCTTATTATGGAACAATCTTTATATACCTCAGGGATATAAACGGCCGTTTATTGCCCTGCTCCAGCAGGGAAAACCGCTTTATTTCTCTTCGGTGTATAAAGTATCGTATGCACCACAGGGCAAACGTTGTTTTAGACTCGTGCGATTATAATCCTCGGCTTCGCCTCGGAATACAACCTCGTACTCGTCGAAAACAACTTTTTCGCCCCTAGGTGCATAATATACTATTATATGATGTATTTTTGTTTTCTGCTGCCCTCAAAATGGGAATACATATGAACAAATGGAATTCTTTCCCCCTATGTTAACCTCATGTATCATATGTTCATTTTGATCTACTAATTTTTATATAATATAACCCAACTCGGGGGGTTGGCGCGCGAAGCGCGCAGGGGGGCGAAGCCCCCCTAGTATATATATACAGGGTGGTTAGGTTTAAACGCACTTCGCCGTACTGGCAGATTCGTCGTAAAAAAATAAGACGAAAGTGTCTCTTGAATTTTTTTTTTTTTTCGAACAGTTTTCGAGTAGGAGCCGTTAGAAAGTCGGCCAATCAGGGTGCCCCTTTAGATTCGTTCTGGGACAGGAGGCAGCCACGATTGCGCGCGAGAGCAGGCAGGCAATGCCTCTCTCACTCGGTTGCCGACAAATGACTATCCGACGATGCGACCCACGACGATCGATGAAATTGAATCGTGTGTAATTCTGGATAATCAACTCGAACACCATACTGAGTGCCCCGCCATTTTTTTTTATTTTTATTTTTTTAAATAATCACAATTCAAAACGTGATTCTCGAACTCGGAAAAACATCTTCATCCCTACCGGACATCCCCCGACTCACCCCGAGTAATCAACTCGGAGACGATTATTAGTGCCCCGCCATTTTTTTTCTTTTAAGATTATCAAAATTCGAAACCTGATTCTAACTCGGAAGAACATTTTCATCCCCACCGGACAACATCCCCCGACGCACCTCAAATAACCAACGCGGAGATTAAGAAAGAAGAAGAAAAAAAAATGGGGCACTAATAATCGTCTCCGAGTTGGTTATTTGAGGTGAGTCGAGGGATGTTTTTCGATGGGGATGAAGATATTTTTCCGAGTTCCAGAATCAGGTTTTAAATTGTGATTATTTTTAGAAAAAAAAAAGTAAAAAAAAAAATGGATCACTAATAACCGTCTCCGCGTTGGTTATTTGAGGTGCGTCGGGGGATGTTGTCCGGTGGGGATGAAAATGTTCTTCCGAGTTAGAATCAGGTTTCGAATTTTGATAATCTTAAAAGAAAAAAAATGGCGGGGCACTAATAATCGTCTCCGAGTTGATTACTCGGGGTGAGTCGGGGGATGTCCGGTAGGGATGAAGATGTTTTTCCGAGTTCGAGAATCACGTTTTGAATTGCGATTATAAGAAAAAAAAAAAAAGGCGGGGCACTCAGTATGGTGTTCGAGTTGATTATCCAGAATTACACACGATTCAATTTCATCGATCGTCGTGGGTCGCATCGTCGGATAGTCATTTGTCGGCAACCGAGTGAGAGAGGCATTGCCTGCCTGCTCTCGCGCGCAATCGTGGCTGCCTCCTGTCCCAGAACGAATCTAAAGGGGCACCCTGATTGGCCGACTTTCTAACGGCTCCTACTCGAAAACTGTTCGAAAAAAAAAAAAAAATTCAAGAGACACTTTCGTCTTATTTTTTTACGACGAATCTGCCAGTACGGCAAAGTGCGTTTAAACCTAACCACCCTGTATATCTCCTAGTATATCGTTCTATATTATATAAATATATCGCCGCCGTCGCCGTCGCCGCCGTGTCAAGATTTCGAAGGTCGACGACGACCCCCCCCCCCCCCCTCCCCCCCCCCTCCCCACCACTCTGTATATATATTGTAACGTGGCAAAGATCTTGCCCGTTATGGCATCCGTCGACGCAGCGGAAGGATTGCAAATATCCTCGCGCGACTCTCGGTAACGCGCATAGAATTAAGGAAATGTATCGACAGGTCACGTGGTTCACTGGAGCAAGGAGCGACCCCATCCCGCTTCCCCGCTGACCTACGAGCTGGCGCGGGGAAGACGAGCCTAGCCATCTTGGCCACATTCTATCTAGCCAGCTTCCATCTTGGTTTTCAGCCTAGCAACAGCAACTTGTTGCATCGTGGAACGAATTCCAAGTTTTCGAGCATTCTTTGAGCTTTCCGAGTCTTCAACTCCTCGCGAGCTTTTCTCTAGTGCGTTGTGCTAATCGAGCACCATAAATTGTGCCCCGAAGTCGCTCTGGTGAATCTGTGACTGAGGAAATAGAAATCCCGCCGGACCGCAGGCACGTGGCCGCGACCGGCAACCCGTGAATTCCGTTCACCGCGTGTGAGTGTGTGCCCCCATAGACATTGCCACCTCCCCGGAATACCAGAGTACCGTCGATCCAAGGTAGGGTCTTTTCCGTCCATATTTTCGCCCCCGGCGCTGCGAGACACCTGTAATAACTTCGTCTAGGTGGAATCGGCCATCGCCGAAACCGTTGGAGCCTGAGACGAGGACCTCATCGATACGGAAAGTGCCCTAGATCCGCTAGGATCGTTTTTGCCTGCTTTTCTGTCTCTCGCATCGCTTGTATTTTCAGCTCTTTACCCCCTACCCTCGGAATCCCGACCTGCACGCGCCTTCGCGAACGGTCGAGTCCCGATCCCGCGTTTTACCGGTCTTTTTCTCATTTCTATTTGAATTTTGCTCGCGTGTGTTCATGTGTGCGTGTCCGTGTGAGTCGCACCTGTAGAGGTGGTCCCAGTTGAGACTCACGCTCTACGTGTGGTGCGCAGAGTCACCGCGCACGCCCGATATTCAACCGCCGCCGAGCTACGGTTCGCCGTACACTTTAGTTTGAACCTTGTCTATTTCTTGTGTTCGTCCGATATTATCCCGCTCTACCGTACCGACCGTAAATTTCGATCGAGTGAGTTGAGCGCGATCCAGTGCTGTAGCCGTCGTCCCCGTCGAGACGAGTGCGCTACGTGGTCTGCGCAGGGATCGCGCGCACCCACCGCTGCGAGTCAGCTGCCGTGAATCCACAGACCGCTGTGCGATCCGGCTGACGCCCGGTACCGTTCCCCCGTTCCCCTCGCCCTCCTCCTGGCCCGTGCCCAGTCGAGTCGAGCGGCTAGCTTGTAAATAGTGTATCATATTCTGTATTGGCTCTTCGAGCCCGATCTGGTTTCTACCCTCGAGATCGCCTAGTATCTCGAAGGGATTGTTCACTTCCTAGCTTCATTGAATAAATACGCTTTATAATTGTCCACCAACTTACACAGGGTCTACTATCTTCGCCCCCACGTTCCCCTCTACCAAATACTGTCTAGCCGGCCTCCCGTCTCCTTCAACCCCTATTTCCTACCCTCATCCCCGCGGAAACGCGGCGATTAGTTCCCGTAAGGAACTTGGCGCCCAAATCTTTATTATTCCTTTTGTTTAGTTTTAGTACCGTCCATCCACGTTGGGTTGTCGGCTTCTTTTGCTAGCCTTGTGGACGGGGTTCGTTTCCAAACAACCCCGAAAGCGTGGTACAAAATTGGCGCCCAACGTGGGGCTCGGTAGTAGACCTTTTTGGAAACCGCGTTGGTGACCCCGCGACCCCCTCACCCCCAAAATTTCGATTTTTTTTTGTCCAAAAAACGTGAAAAAATCCGTGAACGGGCAGAAAATATCTTCGGTTGGCCTTTCGTGGCCAGTGTCTTCCATCGCACCGGTCTTCCTGCCCTAGTACCGGTCAACCCCCCCCATTTAATCTATTTTTTTCCCCCTTTCTCTCTGCTTTCTGTCTTGCACTATCTCTTATTTCAGCACCTGGTGAGAGCCTGCTTGCAGCTGATTGCCTGTATTCTTCTTCTTTCAGCTTGTTTAACTGGATTTCTGGTCTGTTTATTTTTCTTTTTTTTTATTCCCTTTCTGTTCCTTACAGCTAATCGTAGGCTAAGATTGCTTGTAATTATTGTGTACGCGTTAACCCCCCCTGTGCTTGCTTGCATGTGTGTGAGTGGCTGCGTGAGTGAGACAGTGGTGAGTGTCAGCCTGTTCGCGATCCGTCCACCGCGAGTTACGTTATTCGACCGGCGATGGGGAACTGGACCTCGGAACTCCTGGACCCAGGGTCCCCTGGCCAAACTTCGACCTCGAGAATACGGATCTCGTGATCTCGTGGCTGTGCGAGCTGTCGGCTCGAGGCATCGACGAGCTTCTCCGCCGGTACCGACTGCGCGTGGACGCTGACCCCGACCGAAATCGGTGGCGTCTCCTTCGCGCGCACCTCCGGGGACGTCAACAGAACATTACCTGGACTCCGTTATGGGATGAGGAACCCCTTCTGGATTCTCCCGTCGGAGACATCGCTCCGCCCGTGGGACCGGGTCCCTCGGGAGCTTTAAACCGCAGCACACCCCCCGCGCCGGAGGCAAGACCTCCGACCTCGACCTATGACAGCACTCCGGTCCGTGCTCAGTCCGCACCGCGACCGCGAACCCTATCCGAGCCACGAGAGGGCTCCGACCTGCCGCGAGTTCATTTTTACGACGAACGCGCCTCGCCTCCGAGGCCCCAGGCCGAGCCGCCGCTGAGCCTGATCGATGTCGAGGCACAATACTCACACCCCGCGCTGGTGATACTACCGCCCGCGCCTCCAACTCCGACCCCCGCGACGACTGGAGCCCCCGCGATGGGCCCGTCCAATTGGTATCCGACCCCCAGTCCCGCGTACCCCGCGACGACCCCCGGATACCCAACCTCGCGATCCACTCCGTACCCCGTGGCCCCCGCGACATACCCCGCGAGCGTCTACGCACCTCCGACCTCTGATGGTCCTCCCGCGACCGCTATTCCCCCTCGAACCTCCTATCCCGCTCCAACCGCGAACCCTCCGCATCCGCTGGCTCCTAGATATCCCCTTGCCGCGAGCTACCCAGGGATCCCCGCGTGGAGTCACCCCTACTCGGAAGCTCTACCCCCGCAGACCGCGTTTTCCGCGACAGTACCGCCCGCGAAAACCCGCGACCTTCAAAACATCGTGCGGAAATGGAACGTGAAATTCGCCGGACTCCGTGGAGGTAGCATTGAAGAATTCATCAACCGCGTCGAAGAGTGTCGGGTGGGCAGCGGCCTGACCGACCGTGACCTCTACGAAGCGATGCCGTTACTTTTAACCGACAAAGCGTTGCAGTGGTTCCGCCTGCATAAGGATCGCTGGAACAGCTGGCCAGTGTTCCAAACCGCGTGCCGCGAGCGCTTCGCCGGGTTGAATTTCCAGACTCGATTGAAAGACGAGGTGCGAAGACGAACCCAGGGTCCTGATGAGCGCATCAGCGACTTCCTGGACAGCTTGCGCCTCCTGATGGCCAAAATCTCACCTCCGTTCTCCGACGAGGAGCAATTGGACGTTGCTTACGCGAACCTGCACCCGAGTTATCGGCTCGCGATACCCCGATACGAATTCGGTACCCTGGACGAGCTCAGCATCTCCGGGGAACTATTTGAGAACGCGAGAGCGCTAGATCGAAGATATCGACCTCCCCCGCGACCCGAAGACTCAGTATTGCCTGAGTTCGCGTACCAAGCGCGGGCTTCCCCGGCCGCAGCAGGTAGTGCGGCACTATACTCCGCGACCGGAACCCCCGCGATCCCGCCGACTACCGCTCCGAATCCGCAGTCCTCCCGTGGCCGCCGACCCCGCGGGGGACGAGGACGAAACCGCGCGAACCCAGGTACCGTTCCCCCTCCCCCGACCGAACCGAACGTACTCCCGACTCAAACGAACCTTCCACCGCCCCTGATGTCCCTCCAGAACCCCCAGTACCCGTTTCAGTACCAGGTCTCACCCCAAGCTCCCTACCCATTCCCGTACCCCCCTCCGATACCGCCCCCCCAAGCCTCGGCGAGCGCCCGTTACCCTCCTGCGACCATGCCTGCCCATGGAGCGTACCATGGAGGCCAAGCCGGCTGCTACCGGTGTGGCGACCCCAGACACTTCGTACGGGAATGCCCTTTTGCCCTCCCTGACCAGACCGGCCCGTCAGGTGGGCACCCTGGAGTCTTCCCCTCGAGCCAAGGCAGTGGCTCCGGACCCACTCCGGGAAACGACCGCGGGAATTAGTGGAAAGGGTCCCCACTATTTCCCAGCGCGAGCGTGGACCTTCGCCCTCCCGAGACGTCTCGACCCTCAGCAATACGACTAGAGTAAGAAACCCTGACCCGCGCTACTTTGTGACGATAAATGTAGCCGGGCAAGACCTGCGTGCACTTTTTGACCCTGGTTCGAGTCGAACGTACGTCGGACGCGCTGCGATGCCGTTCTTTTCAGATATCCTCGCGAACCTCTCCCCCCACACACGCGCCGCGATCCAGTATCCGAACGGTGCCGTCGACTCTATCGCGGGCAAAGCTCGACTGCGAGTCCAATTCGCCGATAGAATCCGCGATCAGGGCTACTTTGACGTATCCTGGCCTCCGCGAGACGACGCGACTCAGGAGATCTCGGCCTGCGCTGGCCTCCTAGAGCTCTCCTCGCATCAAACGGAGAAATTTCACGCGCTTTTACGCGAAAAACTCCCACCCTCATCGTCAAGTCCCGGAATAACCGACCTGGCGATGCACACGATCGACGTGCAAGGTCACGAGCCCATTAAGCAGCGGTATTATCCTGTATCGCTGAAGGTACAGGAAGCGATGAATAAAGAGGTCGATACTATGCTCGACGCTGGTATCATCGAACCCTCCCGCAGCGAATGGTCTAACCCGGTCGTCATGATAAAAAAATCTCCGGAAAAATACCGATTTTGCCTAGACTTTCGAAAAGTTAATAAAGTCGCGAAGAAGGATGCGTATCCGCTTCCGTATATGAGCAGCATCCTAGATAAACTTCGAGAAGCACGGTACATCACCAAAATAGATTTGAGTCAAGCCTACTTCCAGGTGCCCCTGGAAGCCGCGAGTCGCGAAATAACCGCGTTCACCGTCCCTGGCCGCGGACTTTTTCAATTCAAGCGTATGCCGTACGGATTGTCCGGCGCACCCGCGACCTTCCAGCGTCTCATGGACCGCCTCGTAGGTCCTGAGATGGAACCGCACGTCTTTGTTTACCTCGACGATGTCATCATCGTAAATCAGGACTTCGACGATCACCTGCGTTGGTTAGATCGAGTCCTCGGTAAGATCACCGCGGCGGGACTAACCGTAAACCCGGATAAGTGCGAATTTTGCTGTTCCGAGGTCCGATACCTCGGCTTCCTCGTGAACAAGGACGGACTGCAGGCCGATCCTGAGAAAATCCGCGCGATAACCGATTACCCAGCCCCGCGAACCATGAAACAAGTTCGTCGTTTCCTCGGCATGACCTCATGGTACCGTCGTTTCATCGAAGACTTCGCGACGAAATCAGACCCACTCACGCGTCTTCTAAAGAAGAACCGGCGTTGGCAGTGGGAATCTGAACAACAGGAAGCGTTTGAAGCCCTGAAAACTGCCCTTATCACGGCTCCTACCCTCACCTGTCCCGACTTTACCCTTCCTTTTACCCTTCAAACCGACGCTAGCGACTCCGGTCTCGGTGCTGTCCTCATGCAGAGCGTGGAGGGCGTAGAGCACGTAATCGCGTACGCTAGTCGAACGTTAACGGATCCAGAGCGGAAATACACCGTCACCGAACGTGAGTGTTTCGCGGTACTCTGGTCAATCCGCAAGTTCCGACCTTACCTCGAAGGGTATCATTTCACCGTAATTACCGACCACAGTAGCCTCCGTTGGCTACATCACCTACGGAATCCCACCGGACGCCTCGCGAGATGGGCGTTGGAGTTACTTGAGTACGATTTCGACATCGTACACCGCAAGGGTGCTTTGCACCACGTTCCTGATGCTTTATCGCGAATCTACGAGCCGGTGACCGAACCCGTAGCTGCCCTGGAAGACCCCCACGACCCGTGGTACCGCCGTCGCGTCGAAAACGTGAAGACCATGCCTGTCCAGTTTCCTGACTGGAAAGTCGAAGACAATCGATTGTATTATCATCGCGTAGACCCTCTCTCGGACCCTTTGCTGCCGGATCTCGACGCGTGGAAACTCGTGCTCCCTCTCGAAGGTCGAGCCGCCGTGCTCGAGGAAGCCCATGTTCCCCCGTGTGCCGGTCACCTAGGTATCGAGAAGACGTACTCGCGAATCGCGCTTCTATATTACTGGCCGGGCATGTACCGCGACGTTGCCCAGTTCGTGCGTTTGTGTGACACGTGTCAACAGATCAAAGTCGACCAATCAGGACCTCGTGGTCTGATGGGGCGCCGCGTAGTTGATCGACCGTGGATCGCCGTTGCCGCAGATATCATCGGACCGTACCCTCCTACCCGCCAGGGTTTTACTCACGCGATTGTAATCCAAGATTTGTTTACAAAGTGGGTAGAATGCCGGGCATTACGGAAAGCCAACGCGAAAACCGTTCTCCAGTCCCTGGAAGAACTCGTCGTTCATCGCTGGGGGGTCCCTGAAGTCCTTCTGACTGACAACGGTACCGAATTTTCCAACAAACTCCTCGACGCCGCGTGTAACGAACTCGGGATTTAGCACACCACCATACCGCCGTACCACGCCCAAGCGAATCCCGTGGAGCGAGTGAACCGTGTGCTAAAGATGATGATCTGCGCCTATATCGAGGGCGATCATCGCAACTGGGATCAGCATCTGCCAGAGTTCCGCTTCGCGATGAACTCCGCGGTTCACAGCTCCACGAAAGTGACCCCCGCGTTCCTTAACTTCGGTCGCGAACTGTATCCTCCGAACACGGTTCGGCGACAGGAAGAGGGAACCCCGGAAATTGTACCGCTCTCCACCGAAGAGTGGGAGAATCGCGTTCGACGTCTCGATGCTCTCCGTGACTTCGTAAGCAAGAATCTCGAGGACGCTCACCAGCGTCAAGCTAAATATTACAACCGCGGAAGACGCGATATTCAATTTTCTCGAGGAGATTTAGTCTTACGTCGTCAACGGGTACTGTCCTCCGCTCCGAACTACTTCGCTGCGAAGCTCGCCGCGAAATACGTAGGTCCGTTCGTGGTTAAGCGGAGGAGGAGCCCTACCGTGTACACTCTTGAAGACCAGGACGGGAATCCCGCCGGCAAGAGCCACATCAACGACCTGAAACCGTACTACGCGCCCCCCGGTACCGCCGCGACCCCCGCGAACCCTGCGAGTACCGACGCGAGTGAGGATGAGGGAGAAATTGAGAGTGAGAATGAAACGGAGAGTACGAATGAGATCCCGAACCCCCCCGATCCCCCCGGACTCCCAATTCAAACCAACCACGGAGAGCTCTTACTAATGCCCGTCAATTTCCAGGACGTGCAGGATGCGGCACGTGAAGGGCCCTCGCGGACGAGGGTGCCGCCCGCAACGACCCCAGCCAGACTTCCCGATGGTGGGGTGGGAACCAGTGGACCAGGAGGACCGCCCACTCTACCCGCACCTAGGACGGAGCCGTCGGATCAGACGCCGCAGCCCGGTATCGGAGGAGTTCCGCCGGGAGCGCAAACGAGCCGCGCTCGAGGAGCGCGACGCCCTGCTCGGCGCCGAGCGGGTCCTGCACGAGGCGATGACGCCGGAGGAGTGTCACCTGCTAGCACAGGCCGAGGAGCAGTTACTGGCGACCCCGCCAGCGAGTCCGACTCCGATACCACCACCGGCAGGAAGGAGCCTGGACACCGAGGGACTCACCGGGGCCGCCGAGGACCCGGCCGACCGCCTGGCCGCGCTGGTCCTTGCCAACGAGGCGTCGCCCGCATCCCGCCGTCTATTGACCCCCTCGGTCCGCTCCCCGGGGAGCCCCGCGCTACGTCGCCCACTGATACCGGCGACCGCCGGTCCCGCCGAGTACCGCTCCCTCCTGAGGACGATCTCCCCCCCCCCCGCGCACCCGTCCCGCAGGAAGCATACCCGACACCGACCCCGATGGAGGTAGACCTCGGTCCCCAGGCCAGCGTGCCCGACGGGTGGGTCGACCTCGAGGACGCCCACGAGGCCGTGGCAGGGTCAGGTGTTCCCACGAAGGGAATCGCCACGTACCCCAACTCTTTGCCGGGGATGGAGGCCCCCGGTACAATTTACGACGACGAAGGTCCTCTACCGAGGAGTAGGTCGCGTCGTACCCGCGGAAAGAGGTCGCGAAAGCGCCGACGCCCGACCCGCCCGTATTCCCCGTCGATCGTGGGTCAATCGGAGGCCCGTAGCATCCCCCCCCCTCCTGGGACCCGCGAATCTGAGGAGTCGAAGGCCGCGGGAGCAGGACTGGGATTCGTCCCGCCCGAGCTCACGCGCAGGCCAAGAGAGTACTGGACGATTCCGGCCCCCCGGTGGGATTCCCTCCCTGCTCGACCTCCCGCGCTACGCCGAGCCGATGGCGAGCATCCGCGAAGCGGAGTACCACGACGAACCGCGGCTAGACCGGGACCCCCGCCTCCTGGTGCGATCCCGCGACTATCTCCCTGCGCCGAGCCCCCCGCCAGACAACTCAAACTTGTGCTGGGCGTGTGAGCGGCCCGGGCACCATTATAACCGATGCCCCGCACCGACAGGGATCCACTGTTTCGTGTGTGGCTGGAGGGGGTACACGGTGCGTACGTGCCCCACGCATCGCGAAATCTGAGCTCGCGCGTACTTCACATACCAAACGGAGCGCGATCCGAGAATCCTAGGAGGACCCCGACAAGAAGAGGACGCGCACCTCCCTGGGTACCCCTTGCCACGACACCACGAGCAGGCGGCGGCGCCGATTTCCGCGTACCCGCGATACCCCGATTACGGGCCGGCGTCGATACAGGAGTGGTACCAGGACCCTCCGCAGAGACCGGAATACGCGTACCCTCGCGAGCCGGAGCCGCAGCCGGACGGGGCAATGGTCCGTGCCATGGTGGCGGCCATTCGCTACGCCTTCCGCGACCCACGATACGGGTAAAACCGCGCCGACCGCGACCAGCCGCGAAACCGCCTTTCTTTTTTTGTGTTCTTCTCTTGTGATTATTCTGTTTAGGTAGTTTTAAGTAAGCCAGTTAAATAAGATACGCGGATTCGCGAGCCCCCCCCCCTGTGTCGCTCCTCCCCGCGGGTTGAGTGAGAACCAGGACGTAGAAATAAGGTACCGTTTCCGCCCCCAGCCCCCCCTTCCTCGCGAACCGAGGGTTACGCGAGGAATCCCAGGTTTTATTAGCTTCAGCGTGGACGCAGGCCCCTGCGTCGATCACCTAACGGTTCCTAGTCACTTTTCTAGTCACTCTTTCTTGTCGTTTTTCTCTTTTTCTCTCTTTTCTCTTTTTCGTACATGGTGATCGGCGTAGACGGATGCTGCGGAAGCATACGCCTTCTGCGAACCCGTACCTTCCGTTTGGCGGGCAAAGATCTTGCCCGTTATGGCATCC
Organism: Euura lappo; assembly: GCA_018257835.1. Classification (NCBI taxonomy): domain Eukaryota; kingdom Metazoa; phylum Arthropoda; class Insecta; order Hymenoptera; family Tenthredinidae; genus Euura; species Euura lappo. The sequence continues at coordinate 118,031 of JAEUYN010002059.1, read as the reverse complement.
GTCGACGCAGCGGAAGGATTGCAAATATCCTCGCGCGACTCTCGGTAACGCGCATAGAATTAAGGAAATGTATCGACAGGTCACGTGGTTCACTGGAGCAAGGAGCGACCCCATCCCGCTTCCCCGCTGACCTACGAGCTGGCGCGGGGAAGACGAGCCTAGCCATCTTGGCCACATTCTATCTAGCCAGCTTCCATCTTGGTTTTCAGCCTAGCAACAGCAACTTGTTGCATCGTGGAACGAATTCCAAGTTTTCGAGCATTCTTTGAGCTTTCCGAGTCTTCAACTCCTCGCGAGCTTTTCTCTAGTGCGTTGTGCTAATCGAGCACCATAAATTGTGCCCCGAAGTCGCTCTGGTGAATCTGTGACTGCGGAAATAGAAATCCCGCCGGACCGCAGGCACGTGGCCGCGACCGGCAACCCGTGAATTCCGTTCACCGCGTGTGAGTGTGTGTCCCCATAGACATTGCCACCTCCCCGGAATACCAGAGTCCCGTCGATCCAAGGTAGGGTCTTTTCCGTCCATATTTTCGCCCCCGGCGCTGCGAGACACCTGTAATAACTTCGTCTAGGTGGAATCGGCCATCGCCGAAACCGTTGGAGCCTGAGACGAGGACCTCATCGATACGGAAAGTGCCCTAGATCCGCTAGGATCGTTTTTGCCTGCTTTTCTGTCTCTCGCATCGCTTGTATTTTCAGCTCTTTACCCCCTACCCTCGGAATCCCGACCTGCACGCGCCTCCGCGAACGGTCGAGTCCCGATCCCGCGTTTTACCGGTCTTTTTCTCATTTCTATTTGAATTTTGCTCGTGTGTGTTCATGTGTGCGTGTCCGTGTGAGTCGCGCCTGTAGAGGTGGTCCCAGTTGAGACTCACGCTCTACGTGTGGTGCGCAGAGTCACCGCGCACGCCCGATATTCAACCGCCGCCGAGCTACGGTTCGCCGTACACTTTAGTTTGAACCTTGTCTATTTCTTGTGTTCGTCCGATATTATCCCGCTCTACCGTACCGACCGTAAATTTCGATCGAGTGAGTTGAGCGCGATCCAGTGCTGTAGCCGTCGTCCCCGTCGAGACGAGTGCGCTACGTGGTCTGTGCAGGGATCGCGCGCACCCACCGCTGCGAGTCAGCTGCCGTGAATCCACAGACCGCTGTGCGATCCGGCTGACGCCCGGTACCGTTCCCCCGTTCCCCTCGCCCTCCTCCTGGCCCGTGCCCAGTCGAGTCGAGCGGCTAGCTTGTAAATAGTGTATCATATTCTGTATTGGCTCTTCGAGCCCGATCTGGTTTCTACCCTCGAGATCGCCTAGTATCTCGAAGGGATTGTTCACTTCCTAGCTTCATTGAATAAATACGCTTTATAATTGTCCACCAACTTACAAAGGGTCTACTATCTTCGCCCCCACGTTCCCCTCTACCAAATACTGTCTAGCCGGCCTCCCGTCTCCTTCAACCCCTATTTCCTACCCTCATCCCCGCGGAAACGCGGCAATTAGTTCCCGTAAGGAACTTGGCGCCATAATCTTTATTATTTCTTTTGTTTAGTTTTAGTACCGTCCATCCGCGTTGGGTTGTCGGCTTCTTTTGCTAGCCTTGTGGACGGGGTTGGTTTCCAAACAACCCCGAAAGCGTGTTACAAGCTGTTAGTACCCAGATAACAATCGTGCCACGCACGTCAGACGCACGGTGTGCGAATCATGCCGTGAGGGTCAAAACGCATGATTCCCGTTAGCACTCACCTGCGAGAAAGTAAATGCGGGCGCAATGAGTCTTGATTCACGATCACACGTGTTATTCCGCTATGCCGGTAAAATGCGACTCACAGAGTTCGCATACTATGAGGACAGTGTATTAAGGGGCTTTCCATGTCAACTTGATCAATGATTCTCCTTCGTCATTTTTGATTCGGTTCATAATTTTTTATACGATTCTCCGATCTCAAAATATGGCGCTCTTCCGCCAACCGTTTATTTTTTATTATTATATTCAAACCCATCTCAAAAACGGTATTAAAAAAAAAAAATCTAGTTTTTCATTCCTATCATTTTGACACTTGGACTATGATGGGCCGATTTTTTTCAATTGTTTCTCAGCACTTTTAACATTTTGTTTTCAAAATTCAAAATTATTTAAAAAATTACCAAAAATTTTGTCGTCAACAAAAATCTTCTTAGCTCTGACCGCAGAATCTTTGGTAATTTTTCAAATAATTTTTTGTAACGTGAAACATGGCGTTTTCTTGGTTCAAAATGTATAATAGTGGTGGCAAACAATCGAAGAAAAAATCTGCCCTGGGCCAATGAGGTGTCAGGATGATCGGAATGAAATCTAGATTTTTGAATCAGGATGATCGGAATGAAATCTATATTTTTGAATTTTTTTACATTCTTAAAAAATACCGTTTTTCAGATGGGTTTGAATAATAATACAAAATGAACGGTTGGCGGGAAAAATCTGAAATAGTATATGTATTGTGCACCTAGGGCGTAAAGCGGTTTTTTTTCGACCGAGTCGGAGGTGCAGAGCTAGCACGAGCCGAAGACGAGTGCGTCTGCGAGCCGAAAACGAGTACTGCAACCACACGAGGTCAGAAAGCCCACTTAGCCCTTGGTGCACACCATATTATTCGTATCGCATGTTTTGATTTCTGCGTTTTTTGTGCCTATAAGCGGCACTACGGTGACCTTTTTTGACATGGCAACACATATAAGTTATGTTACAATTACATAACATTTTTCAACATGACTATGTACATATATATACTGAGCCTTCCTGAGGAAGCGAAACAAACCCTCCCCCCTCCACAGGCCTGCGTTAGGCATACCTGTGAGAGGGAGAGAGAGGGTCTGTTTCGCTTCCTCAGAAAGGCTCGGTACATATATTATATATATAATATATATAATGTGTGTGTGTGTGTGTGTGTATGTATAGATTTACATATACATATAGATGTATAATATGTACTATGTATACACACATACAGTCGTATATACAAGTTTTTCAAAAGCGATCGTAAAGTGACCACTTCACGCCCGCTGTTCCGAGCCGATCAAAAAAAGGTCACTCTATTTTCTCGTGAATGATATAATTTTCAATTATTGCCGTATAGTGTATGTGCCTAAAGGATACATCTTTTTGTAAGGATCATCGATCACGCCTTATAAGGTAAGCACACGTGATTAATTATTTCATAAAAACAACCACATGAAACGTAGATGTAACACGCCGGTATCTATATAACCTCACTTTTCAGTCATTCCCTCTCATTTGTCCCCTGGCGAAAAACAAATTCTGAAAAATTTTTTCTCTGAAAGGTGTTCCAAATAACAGACAAATGTGGAATTTTTTGCAGAGTTTTTCGGAGAAAATTTCGGAGTTTTTTTATTGAGAAGAATCAGAATTTTTTCCATAGACAAATCAGAGTTTTTTGTTTGAAAATCTCTGTAGCACAAAAATTATTCCGCGACGCCTTTGTGCGTATCTATTTCTCCATTTCGATGAAAAATTGCGAAAAAGTATACATATTTCTGGGAATCTCTCCAGTACGAATTTCAGAAATGGACCCCGCCTGTAAATATCTGCATTTCCGCGGAAAATTCCCATAAAGTATACATATTTCTGGGAATCTCTCCAGTACGAATTTCAGAAATGGACCCCGCCTGTAAATATCTGCATTTCCGCGGAAAATTCCCATAAAGTATACATATTTCTGGGAATCTCTTCAAGTACGAATTTCAGAAATGGACCCCGCGTGTAAATATCTGCATTTCCGCGAAAAATTCCGGAAAAGTATACATATTTCTGGAAATCTCTTCAAGTACGAATTTCAGAAATGGACCCCACCTGTAAATATCTGCATTTCCGCGGAAAATTCCGATAAATGATACATATCTCTGAAAATCTCTTCAACACAAGCCCTAGGCGTGCGCACGGGGGGGGGGTCGCCTCCCCCCCCCCCTAAATCGGCCGCCCCTTATTCATTTGTGTTTACGATTTCGAGGCGAAATTCTGAAGAAATTGGAAAATTCCTGTGCATCTCTGCAAGTTAGGATTTCTTCATCCGCCTCTAGAAAATATTGGCCCGACAGTAGTCTAGGCACGGGTGACGTGGCCACGGTGCCGCGCCAACATATATCCCCACCGTGATTACTTGGTTGCGGGAAGCAACGCCGCCGCGTGGCGGTCACGGGTACTAAATTTCTCCGTAAAACTCCGGATTTTTCTGCTGCTGAGAAATTTGTACCTGGGGAAAATTTGAAAAACTCTGCAGCAGAAATTTCCAGAATTGACAATTGGAAATCATCGATTTCTATGCAAAACTTCGAATTTCTCTGTTTCTGTGAAATGTCCATAGGCGTCATTCAAGTATTACGTAATGCTCAGGGGGGGGTGTTACTATGGGGGAGGGGGGTCGGTCAAAACGTGACCATTTGTTGGGGGGGAGGGGGCGGGCGGGGGGGGGGATATCGTCAGACGTTACGGTTTTTATTTCCAATAAATACTTGAGAAACAAAAGCATATATCCACATCGCCAAACAGTTTAATTGTAACCATGAAAAATGATCCTATTTTTTTTAAATTTCCAGCGCTTTAGGGGCCGTGCATAAATGACGTCACCACTCAAAGGGGGGGAGGGGAGTCACCGAAAATGTGACGTTTTGTGACATGGGGAGGGGGGGGTACACGCAAATGTGACGTCACATTTCGAAATTTCAATTTTTCTTCAATATTCAGTCAAAAAACCCTGTCTCAAATTTGAAAAGCCCGCCCGAGGGGGGGTATGTGAAAGTTTTGTGACGTCACCTTGGGGAGGGGGGGGTCCAAGCTTTGTGACTTGGTGTGACATGGGGGGAGGGGGGGTCAAAAAGGCAGAATTCATGGTGACGTCATTTATGCACGGCCCCTTATCATAATCTTAGCAATTGGTAGCATAACGTAACACTTAGGAGGGGGGGGGGGTCAAAAATAGCGTTACGTACTACTTGGATGACGCCATACTTCAGGAAATTTTGAAAAACTCTACAGCAGATTTTTTCAGATTTTTCTAGATTCTACCAGCCAGTAACAGAGTTAACATATCTGAAAAACTTCGACTTTTTGTTCATTTGCTTTCATAGATTTTTGTAGAAATTTCGCATAGATTTTTTTTAACCAGGCACACTGTGGAAAATTTGCAAAACTCTACAGCGGAAATTAACGAAATTTGTCATCGAAAATAATAAATTTCTCTGCAAAACTCTGAATTTTTCTGTTATCGTGAAATTTGTAAACTTTTGAAAATTCTGCAGAACTGTGCACCAGAAATTTTCAGATTTTTACATCAAAAATCATAAATTTCTGTGCAAAACTTCGGATTTTTCTGCATGGAAGATATTGCGCACACTTGTGGAAAATCTGCAAAACTCTACCGCGGACTTTTACAAAATTTTTCATCGAAAATCATCAATTTCTCCGCAAGGCACTGAATTTCTCTGTTGTCGTGAAATTTGTACAATTTGGATAATTCTGCAAAACTGTACAGCAGAAATTTTCAGATTTTTTCATCGAAAATTATAAATTCCTCTGCAAAACTTCGGATTCTTCTGCATGGAAAATATTACGCACACTTGTGGAAAATCTGCAAAACTCTACCGCGGACTTTTACGAAATTTTTCATCGAAAATCATCAACTTCTCTGCAAGGCACTGAATTTCTCTGTTGTCGTGAAATTTGTGAACTTTTGAAAATTTTGCAAAACTGCGTGCACCAGAAATTTTCAGATTTTTACATTAAGAATCATAAATTTCTGTGCAAAACTTCGGATTTTTCTGCATGGAAGATATTACGCACACTTGTGGAAAATCTGCAAAACTCTACCGCGGACTTTTACAAAATTTTTCATCGAAAATCATCAATTTCTCTGCAAGCTACTGAATTTCTCTGTTGTCGTGAAATTTGTACAATTTGGATAATTCTGCAAAACTGTACAGCAGAAATTTTCAGATTTTTACATCGAAAATCATAAATTCCTCTGCAAAACTTCGGATTCTTCTGCATGGAAAATATTACGCACACTTGTGGAAAATCTGCAAAACTCTACCGCGGACTTTTACAAAAATTTTCATCGAAAATCATCAATTTCTCTGCAAGGCACTGAATTTCTCTATTGTCGTGAAATTTGTACAATTTGGATAATTCTGCAAAACTGTACAGCAGAAATTTTCAGATTTTTACATCGAAAATCATAAATTTCTCTGCAAAACTTCGGATTCTTCTGCATGGAAAATATTGCGCACACTCGTAGAAAATCTGCAAAACTGTACCGCGGAATTTTACGAAATTTTACATTGAAAATCATTAATTTCTCTGCAAAACTCGGAATTTCTGTGTTCACAAGAAATTTCTACACTCTGGAAAATTCTGTAAAACTCTACAACAGAAATTTTCACATTTTTCCAGATTTTTCCAGATTTTCACAGCGAATAACAGAGTTTACATTTCTGGAAAACTCTGAATTTTTCTGCATTTTCGTTTGTAGATTTTTGTAAAGATTTTGCAGAGTTCTCATTTTCGCCCCCGAGAAATGAAATATTTTCTACAGGTTTTCAAGCTAATCTCTGAACTCCACGTACTTTAGAGACAATGAACAAATACATACCGGTATAGAATCGACGCACTTATCACAATTCTGGTATGTCAATAGATCGTGTCTAAAAGTCTATAAAAATGTAATAATAATAATTAGTAATGATAATAATAATAATAATTTATTCAGGTGCAAGTAGATACAGATATAAGATGAAAACCCCCTATATCCCCGCTGAGAAGAACAAGCTCTTCTGTGCGCAGGCCCGAACTTAACTTAGATAATAACATGCTAACAAAAATTAAAACTTAAAAATATAAAGAAATACAAAACTATAAATAAAAATAACAAAATAATAATATAATAATAAAAATATAGACAATAAATTTTATTTCAGTTTCTTCTTTTTTCAAAATTACTAGCCAAGTTTCTTAATACTCCAAGTCATATCATCACAATTTAAAAAAAAAAAAAAATTTCATAATATTTAAAATCCTCAATTTACAAATTTACACCCAGAAGGGTATGCGGTTCCTGCTGCATAAGCCACTTTTGTATTATCTGTCTCTTATTTCTACATTGCGCCGGGAGATTTTTCAGCTCATTTGGCAATTTGTTGTATAATATTACTCCAGCATATACGTGGCACCTTTGCCCAACAACTTTTTCGCACCGCGGCAATTGCAGCTGCCTTCCCCTGCTCCGCCTAGTCAATGCACCATAGCTTGTAGCCATTTCAACGTAGTTGGCCATGACTGCCTCAAGTCGGTATTTTTGAGATATAGTCAGGAGACCGGTGCTCTTCAACTTATTTGTAGGTTCGCGAGAACACTTAGTCCGACGTATTATTCCCACTAATCTTTTCTGAAGCCTGCCAAGCAGATCTATCACCACCCCACAGGCCCCACCCCAAGCAACTATCCCATAGTGCGCGACAGAGCAGAAGAAGGCATGGTACAACTTCAGCAGGATCTCGCGCTTCATAACATTTTTTACTCTCCTGAACACATACAGCAGATACCTGGTCTTATTTATAATACTTCGCACATGCTCCGTCCATCTGAGATGTTTATCTATTATAATCCCCAGATACTTCGTGTGATCAACCCTTTGTATTTCTACACACCTACAATTTGCCGTGTCAGTGCATCCATCTTTATGCGCCCGTATTGAGAAACGGTCCGGCTGCCTATCCTTGTAGGTGCTGAAGGTCAGACATACAGTTTTAGTAGTATTTAGGTGGAGTTGGTTCGCGTGCAACCACTTCAACACGCTGGATAAGGCGGTTTCAGTTTTTTCCTTAACCCCGTCCCACGAACTCGCGCTGACCAGGATTGCTGTATCGTCTGCAAAGGATACTATTTCGCCAGGAATCTCTAGAGCTAGGAGGTCATTTATGTAAATCAGGAAGAGGATCGGCCCTAGGACGCTACCCTGCGGCACCCCGCACGTCACCTTTTCCTCCTCACTCACAACCCCGTTTAACTTTACTCTCTGAGTTCTCTCCGACAAATAGTCCTCAAGCAAATCATGCGGAGCACCCCTGATCCCAGCATCATATAGCTTTTGCATCAAAATTGGATGGTTAACCGTGTCGAAGGCTTTTGCGAGATCAAGAAAAACCGCCGCTGTAGGGCTCCCACTATCTAGATTTCCATAGATGTATCTGGTCACAAATGCTAAGGCATCCGCAGTCGACTAGCCGCCCCTGAACCCAAATTGGTTTGCATTGAAATATTTATTTACGTCCAGGAAGTTCAGCAGCCTAGTCTTTAGGATTCTTTCATTAATCTTGGCCAGAATCGAGATGAGAGATATCGGCCTGTAATTTGTGGCCAGACATCTATTCCCTGCCTTGAAAATTGGGACCACTTCTGCCTTTTTAAAGTGCCTTGGGTACGTCCCAGTGCACATCGACAAGTTCGCAACGTGTGCCAGCACAATAGCAATATCTGTGCCAATACACTTCAAGACTGCACCCGTAACATTATCTACTCCGCATGATTTACTTGTGTCCAGCTTACTGATTATACTAATTATTTCCGCCTCATTTGTGGGTCTCAGAAATATCGTTTTGTCTACCACTCTCCTATGGCGCTCACTGGGCTCCACTGCGCTGCGTACTGAACCAAGCGCAGTAGCCAAATTCCGTCCCACCGAGCTGAAATACTTGTTGAGCTGGTTTGCGACGTCGCCCGGTTCAGTCAACTTTTGCCCGTCTACATCTAGACTGCTTATTTCAGCAGACTTTGTCTGCTTCCCAGTATTAACCTTCTGATTTATGAACCTCCATAGCTTTCTGCTATTCCCCATAAGACCATTTACCTGCTGCCTATCATGAGTCTCCTTTGCTAAATTAACCACCTTACTTAGCAGTTTACAATATTGCTGATACTTATTTTTTAGTACCATATTTTCTGGAGCTTGCTTATAACTATTATACAATTTACGCTTAGTACTACAGGATACAACTATACCTTTGGTGATCCACACCTTTCTCTTCAAAACCTCAGTCTTTTGCTTTCGAGTTTTTTGAGAGCCACTTATTATTTCCTCCAATTTACCCACCAAAACTCCCACACACTCATTCACATCCCCTATATCCAATAATTCCCTCCAATTTAATTGACTACTTAGCTTACTCAACTTCCTAAAATCTATACAACATCTTCCTACCTGACTCTTTGCCTCGGGGGAGGGTCCAGCCATTTCCAGAACAGTGGAATAGTGATCAGTAATTCCCTGCTTTAGTATCATAGCCTCATAAACAAAATCCTTATTCTTAACATATACATGGTCAATGCAAGATCCCGTACCCTCACCATTTGGCCTGGTTACCTGATTTATATACGACTTATACCCTAGCTCACAATAATTATTATAATATTCTTCCGTAACTCCAGTTATCCTGCTCGTATCCAGGTTTAGATCTCCTATTATAACGTGATTGGGTAAATTCTTTTTCCCTAGCAGGTATCTTTTAAGATCAGTTACAAACAGGTCCTTTTTTATCCTGTGGGGCCTATAAACTGCTGTGACGCACACACTGCATTTACTGACCAGCTTGGCTTCCAGAACTTTTATGGAACCAATATTTACAATCTCCACTACGGCATTCCAGTTCCTGCGAGCATACAATAGAACACCCTCTGCTTTGCTGATGTTCGCTGAGGTATGGTAGACATCATATCCATCCAGGCTATAGAGGCCCAAAGCGCCTACAACCCACGTTTCAGTGCATACCAGGATATCTGGTTTTTTGGCCATTTCCTCCAGCATGACACATAGTTCATTATAGTGCTTGTCGATGCTTCTAATATTCAGATGCATGATGCGTATTTTGCCCATCCCTGACTTTGCATTAAGGTCCTGTACAGTCTCTATTATAGTTTCTCTTACCCTAAACGTATAGTAGTAATATTTATTTATTACGGGCTTGCCTTTGGCATCAGCCCTGTCCATTACATTTTTTCCTTTCTTATTTCTCTCATTATTATTACTTAATTCTAATTACATTTTACTTCACTAACTTCCTGAACTCCATACAAACTCAAAATAAACTCATAATGAACTCAAAATAAAATTCTCAAAACAAACTTCATCTAACCTTAAATAACTCAAAAATAAAACTCAACTCAACTTAAATAATCCAAATAATACCCCATTTATCACATTTCAAAATACATCCTCATAAATCATAATAACACATCCACCTCTCAATCGACCCCTTCCCAAGCTTGTATTGACCCTGCTCTTTGTTAGGCCCCCACTCGTGCTCCCTCTCCTCGCCTTCCCTATTGTTGTTGTGGTGCCTCACTTTCATCTCCCGCCTTCCTTTCTTCCTCTCCCTCCGCCTCCTTCATCTCCCTGTTTAATTCGGCTAATTTCTTCTCTAGCCTTCTCTTCTCTTCTTCCTTCTTCCTGCTTAACCATTCTTTTTCTCCGATCCACCTTGCTTCCCTTTCCAGCCATCTTTCCCATTTCCCTTCTATGCAAATCCATTGTTTCTCTATTTTAATTCTGACCTCTTTGTTTTTGGCCCTTTCGTACTCCGCCCTTTTGTCCATCACCTGCCTCGTCTTCCTTTCTGTGAATGTCCTGTCTTCTCCCACCTTCATCCCCCACCTCTCCTTTATCTTTCCTCCTCTCTCTAGCGTCAATCTCTTCTCTTCCCCTTTCTCCACCCTATAGAACCATCTGGTCAATCCATCTCCTCCCTTTCTTTCCCCTAGGTTTCCCTCCTTCACTCCGCTTATCATTTCTGCTCTCAGCATTTCCAGGATATTTCCTCTCGTTAGACCTCCTTCCCTGGTCGAAATCACCAAGTTCTTCCCACATCTCTTCCTCTCCTCCATTTCGGCCTCCCACTGTTCTCCTGTCCACGCCTTAGTGCTGTTCATTTCTTCTTCCATTTTCCTCTTTGCCTTCTCTGTTTTTTCCTCGTCATTCCTTTCCCCTTTCGCCTCGATTTCCTTGATTTTTTCCTCTATCTGTTCCATTTTCCTTTGCATCTCGTCCTTTTCTTTCTCCCACTCTCTCTTGTCTGCTGCCCACGATACCTCCATCACTTTTAACCTCGCTACCCTCGCTTCCAATTTCTTCACCGCCTCTTTTATCGTGGCGCACTGCTTTTCTATCTGCTCAATATCTCTCTCCATTTTCTCTCTCGGGCACTACTGTCCGTTCTAGCTCCTCTACGTTCGACTGCTCGAGCTCTACTGTCGTCCGTTCCTGCTCTACTCCCTCCCTACAATCCGCTCTCCTCCCCTCCCCGACCCCTCGTCGCCCGTCCGAACTGCCTGGTGAGAGGTCTACCGAAGTGTTTCTGGAATTACTGGAGGAAAGCCACGCATTGTTCAGCGAACCGTAAAAACACAAGTGAAAAGTAGGTTTTGTTTCCACTACGTTCAAATCAATATTTTCATATGCTGACACAATTTTGAACGGTTTTTTACTTCAGAGACTTTGAAGTTATCAAACATACGCAGAGTGATGAGATCTCATTCTCCGTAAGGCTGTGAATTGTGCTGATTTTCTCAATTCAGTCAATCCATATTCGATTCCTGTACAGTTCCAGATTCCAGATTGACCACATGGGAAAGAGAGACAACAAGATGGAATACGGATAGGGAATATACAGCTGCTTCGTCCGAACGAATTTTAAAAGTATTCTTTCTGAGGATTCTAGCTTTTATACTTTTATACTGCAACTCAATAATAAAAGGTTGATTTGAAAATAGAATAACACAGAATTGCAGGTCATTTTGGTCCCAAAATTATTCATAAAAGATGCCTCTATCGGATGAACATAGAACTTATTAAATATTACAAAAATTGGCAAAGTTATTACGTTTTTACAGTATTTTTATTGCATATTTTCCATTTTTAAGCAATCCTGGAGTATATGAAATATACCAGGATGAAGCCGTATGTGTTTGCCGTTCTACAAAATTCCTGTCCGGAACTATATATCTTCTCAACCACATGACCTAACTGGGTCGTCAGGCGCTCATTTTTTAGCTAGCGCGAAGCTCTATCAGCACAAAGCGAAAAAACACCAACTTTTAACGTCAACAATAGGTATTTTTGGGTTTTTCAGGATTCAAAGTTTCCACCCGGAGCAATGTCTGACAAACCGTAGGGCCGAGGAAGCTCCGCAGGTGATTTTCTTAAAGCTTATGGTTCACTCTCTCTACCAAAGCAACAATAGCATGAGTTAGATAATCATGGTCCGTACAATATGCAATAATGTGCTTTTTGAAGATTCATGACCGTCCGGACTCATGTCTCTTGAACCGCTAGACCTAAAGTATTCCTCAGGTAGATCGTCGGATCGGAAATGATTGATTTCAACGCGTTGGGACTGTCAAAATTATGTTCAGATCCTTAGGATCCAAACGAAGATATATGTTCATACCTGAATCACTTAACTGATACAAAAGATCATAGCTACCTGAGACGTGTCCAAAACATACCCCTGAAAAGTTTCATCGCTCCACATAGATGTGATGTAAGAAAACTGATCATAGAGAGAGTGTATATGTCGTAGGCCAATAGAGATTTCAGGCTAATAGCTATTGGCCTGGGCCAATAGGTATTGGCCGGCCGTCCTCTTATCAATACTTATTGGCCTGAAAATGTCAGGCCAATAGTAGAAATTTCTATTGGCCCGACCGATATCGGGCCGATAGAAAGTGATGTCAATTGGCCTAGAAATTCCAGGCCAATAGATCCAATTGTCTCATCATTTCTATTAGCCCGAGCGGCCACGGGCCAATAGAAAATAAAATGATACTAATAATCCGGGAATTTTTGAATAAAGTGTGATTTATTGATAATTTGATTTACTTGAAGTATGACTTATTTCGTCGTCGTCATAACAATGTAACTGTCCGGCTCTTCCTTATTTATTCTTACATGGACCACTCAAGTGGCAGCGTGAATTACATAAAACTTTCGCCTTAAAACAAGAACATCTATTTGTTTGACATTGCGTACTGGACGCTTTACACTTACATTTTGTGAAGCCTTGTCCCCCGGTCATCGACTGACTAGCAGCAGCTTCACGTAATGTGATCACTTTGTCAGGAATATCTTTCATCTCTAATGAATGGGAATTAGTTTTCTCTATGTCTGTTCTGGGAAACCAACCCTTTATAACTCCATTAATAGTACCTATTTGATAAACTCCATTTTCGAACGCGGTTACAATTCCAAAAATATTGGGAAAATCTAACGGACCGCGATCGACAGTGGGAACAGCCAGAGTCACTGTTTCATTGATTGCTATAGCAGGGAAAGTTTCTTCGCAGAAATTGACCATCTTGTCAGCTGCAAGTTTTTGACGTTTGGCGCAATCTTGTCTTGTTTCATCCAAATCACGTTGTCTGGAAAATAAAAAAGAGAACGGTTGTATTAAAATGGACCACAATAGAATTAAATTTACTTGAACTCAATTTACCTTTTTTGCAAAACTTCTTCATTTCCGTCATCATTATTCAATAACTGCAGTCTCTGTTCTTCTAGAGCCTGATCAAGATCTTCTTCAGTCTCAAGTGAGTTCAAAATCTCATCGGGTAACGATGTTACTTGTAGTCCAACTTTTATACAACCCAAAACTGCTTCATATGGGGTCCGGTTTATCACTCTATGAAGCGACGTGTTCTTCTGCCACTAAAATAAAATAAAATATAACAATTATGTAAAGATATTCCTCACAACATCATTGACAAATGAAAACTCACCTGGACTACATAACATCCTTCACTCCAGTTTGTTGACTTTTTATCAAGCATCCATGCCCGTAACATGTTTTCCACGTCCGCATTGGCACGTTCCACGCTTCCTTGGCTTTGAGGATGCCGTGGTCGACCATGTACTATTCTGCATCTTGGCCAGCGGGAAACCATTTCATGGATTACGGCAGCTACAAATTCTCGCCCATTATCACTCTGGAGAATTCGGGGAGCTCCAAACGTATAAAAAATTCGTAGAAGTTCCACTGCGACCGTAGATGCTTGTTTATTCTTCAGTGGCCGTAGATGCAAAAACTTAGTGCCGTGGTCTTGATAATTCATTAAAAATTTAAACTCGCCATCCGGGCAGGATTGAAAGTCGATAAGATCAATCTGTCCTCGAACATTGAAGCCATCCGAGATTATTGGTTTCACCACTACCCCTTTTTTAGGTGCCACCCTTTTCCTGCTACATGTTTTGCAACAGGACACAAATATTCTGCAGGCTTGTTTGGGGATTCGCCATTTATTCCTACTATAATACATCATTTTATCCCTACCACCGTGCCCTGTCTCAACGTGAGCCTCCACTAGTTTGTCGTATAAATCTTCAAGTGCCACCAAAAAAATTAATGGACTATTAGTTTCACTCCGTTTCTGGATCACGCGCTGCTCCGTACCGATATTCACTATTTCGTAATGCTGTTCATAAAAGTAATGAGAATTCGCTTTCACTGTACCATCCTTTACACCGAGGAAATAATCAATTACGGATTGTTCATGATCCTTCGTCCACGCACTAGCATTACCCCCTGGTTTCTGCCCATAGAACTCAGCAATTTTTTTATCGAACTCCTCTTTGGAAACGAAAACTTCATTCACTTCGGTATTCATGTTGTGGATGATTTCACGTGCGGATCGGACAAAAGCGTACACCGAACTAGGAAGACCTCTATAAGAATCAGGGGATCGCAGCTCCAGAGGCTTCGGTTATTATTTGTTTACAAATAGTCGCGACACGTTGATACATAGACAATGTACAAGGGGATAAATACCGGACGCCGAGAAATTGTACATCATATCATATTCATTCGATATTGACGGATTGCGAGCATTATTTTCTATTGGCCCGTTGCCGCTCGGGCTAATAGAAATGATGAGGCAATTGGATCTATTGGCCTGGAATTTCTAGGCCAATTGACATTACTTTCTATCGGCCCGATATCGGTCGGGCCAATAGACATTTCTACTATTGGCCTGAAATTTTCAGGCCAATAAGTATTGACAAGAGGACGGCCGGCCAATAGCTATTAGCCTGAAATCTCTATTGGCCTACGACATATATAACATAATCTTGCTTCGGCACTAGTCGCAGATAATGGAAACTGGATGTCTTGGATAAAATACAGTCTGCCGGAGAGTACATATACCAAAATCTCGCTTTGACACTTGTTGTGGATGATGGAAACATTCACCTAAGCCGAGGGGCTATTCACTCTTGAAATCTCTTATGAGGTGATTCTCGGAATCACTGTGGCGATTCTCGGAATCACTCAGGAATCACTTGAGTGAGCCGTTTTGACAGGTCACGTGACCCAGAATCGCAGTGATTCTACAAAATGTTCAAGATTCCTAGTGACTTTTAAAGATTCTGATTCCTGAAAATGGCTAGAATCACATGGAATCACGTCAACGTGGTTCAGGAATCGCGCCATGTGATTCCAGAATCACGGCATGCGATTCCAGAATCACGCAGAATCACGTAGCGATTCCTGTGATTCTGGGAGTGAATAGCCCCTCGACCTAAGCTGTGGAAGCCTATTTGCAGCTTCGGCGCAGACTAATTTCTGTAGTTGGGCAGCGGCGATGAGTCTTCACGGACAGCTAGCTTTAGCAGCGTTTCTAGCAGGCTTCTCGGTCCTCTTGAAGAAGTCATTGCTGCAATGGAATCTGCTTCTTGGACAACGCTACACTGTGAAAATAAATACTGGGGCCAAAGGTTTCATATTGTGCTCTCAAAAGGCTTTTTTTACTTGGCGTGCAACGCTTCAGAAATGCATTGCTGGCCTGCAACATCAGCTGGTGCTTCGACTCATTAGCCGTGTCTTAATTCGACCCAAGTATACTCACTTGTATACTTGCGTACTACGAATGTGATTTTACGATTTCATTCAAGATTCAACTATCAAAGTCGCAGTAGGCTAGCAGACTGCAAAGATGCGTGAAATTCGTCCTTTGGTCATCGCCGGTGATGGCGCGTGTTGGAACCTATAATTGAATTAAGGCTACGTATCCTCGAAGTTTTGGACCAAAAACATGCATATCGTATGGGAAACACGTGATATGGGTCATATTTTCTTCAAATAAGCCAAATTGAAATGAATATTAAATGATCTCGAACTATGTGGTCAATATAAATCTGAAAATATCCCCAATGAACTATCTGTTCAATGTATGGGTCCTTCGTATGTACACTTCGACGTACGTCGCCTCTCTTCAGTTTGCCTTTTCTCTCGAAAAATACAAATCTCGTGCACCCTCTACAGAGTGCGATGTTGAACTTCTCATAAATGTGATACGAAAACTCACTCGTTTGATGCTTTAAAATTCTTGGTTATGGAATTACTGGATAATTAGACACCAAATTTATTATTATTTTATTTTTTTCCATTTATATTACAATGGGCATTTATTATGTGCTCATTTGGGCACTCCAAGATTTTTCAGTTGTTTTTGAACCGACCGTGCTTCCGGTGTAGTTGTGAGCGATTGGTTACGTTTGCGTTTCCGGTTCCCGCCATGGCCACCATGCTGAATGCTCACAGCGTCAGTCGTGGTTCTACGGTGACGAGGAGTGGACGTCGTGTTTAACGCTTTGTTCATAACCTCGAAATCAGAGTTCATCCGATTCATGTGAGACAAAAATCGGCGATGTTCGCGTTGGTGAAGTTTGACGGTGGGTCATACAAAGTGTGTCCATCCAGAACTATTTCAATAAAAAACAACATTTGCACCGTTCGATGCAGTGGTGGACGATATGAAGCATCAGTATTGGCATACAACGGTAAGTTAACCCATATAATACACGATATTGTCAAAATCAGCATTTCAGTTTCTCGACGTGTATTCACTCACTTTGGTTTTATCAGGAACTTGTCCGAGCAAGATGCAGGTTGGTATCGCTAGCGTTCGGTGTTCAACCGTACCCTGTTCAAGCTAACCTCATGCGGTTCAAACTCGAGAATAGCCGCGTAAAATTTGAAGGTTAAACGCATTTTGTTAGACGGAACGAAACGGAAGGACAAGAACAACGAATTCTGCTCGTGTAGGAATTATTTTGCGAATATTAACCAGCAATGTAATTTTAATATTAGGCGCTCTATTTAAGAAAATTAGTGAATCGTGTTAATATTTGTTGCCACGACGTGCTCGACGATACAATCAAGGCGCAGCGGAGCAGGTTTCTGGAGTCAAGTTCCTCGATGAGCCTCGACGATACAATCAAGGCGCAGGGGAGCAGGGACTTGACTCCAGAAACCTGCTTCGCTGCAGCTTGATTGTATCGTCGAGCACGTCAAAGCAACAAATATTAACACTATTCACTAGTTTTCTTGAATAGAGCGCCTAATATCAAAATTACATTGTTGGGTCATATTCGCAAAATAATTCCTGCACGAGCAGAATTCGTCGTTCTTGTCCTTCCGTTCCGTTCCGTTCCGTTTAACAAAATGCGTTTAACCTTCAAATTTTACGCGAGCTATTCTCGAGTTTGAACCGCATGAGGTTAGCTTGAACAGGGTGTGGTTGAACACCGAACGCTAGCGATACCAACTTACAACTCGCTCGGACTAGTGACATCCGCCGAGCGAGTTTCCGGTTGGCACCCCCGGAGCGTTCATCGTACACGAATAGTCACAGTATAGTTCGTTTATTTTCATTGAACACTTTTCCGGTTACGAACTTTCCATTTGATTTTTTTGTCGATCTTCAAACACCACACCGGATTACGGTAACCCAGTCCCTTTTTCAGTGTTCTCTTTCATCGAGTTTTTTTCCTACCGCGGGTTTCTCCTTATGCGGGCAAGTCGCGCAGCTGTCAAGTCGACCGAACGAGTCAAAGATAGCGTATATCGTAAAAAAATATTAGCGAATTGTGTAATTAGATGGAGACAACGTGAAATCGATGTAATAAGTCGTGGAAATCAATTCATGTCAGGCCTAACCCGTAATCAATTTATGACCACAAATTACAGTACTTCTAAATTATTTGTCTGAAATTAAGGTCAAGCGACGCTCAATGTCTATTGTAAAGTTCTGTTGAGGGAGTCGAGCATGCTTCGAGTGCGGTCAGAGAGTGGGCCGACTTTCTGGATTTATCTACGGTTGAAGCGAGCCTCGACTTGGATGCTGAGGTACTATCCACGGACTCGGAAAGTGTCTTTGAGTGCCGTCAAGCAATAGATGGAGTTACTGGATTCATATACCTCTAAGTTCTTTCAAAGATCCTCGCTAGAGCTGTAGGATCCAAGTCAAGGCTTGCTTTAACCGTAGATAAATCCAGTGAGTCCGTCCCCTCTGACGGCACTGAAGACATGCTTCGAGTCCCTCGACAGAACTCCACAATAGACATCGAGCCTCACTTGGGATTAATTCCAGACTGAGAATATCTCAGAAGTAGTGTGAATAGAGGTCATAAATTGAATCACGGGTCAGCCCTAACATGAATTGATTTCCATGATTTATTTACATCGATTTCTCCTCGTCTCTATCACTTCACACGATTCACTGCTTTGTTTTACGATATACTAACTTTGGAGGTTCGTACTGCTTTGTTCAGCCTGACAGCTGCGGCGCTATGGTGCTCAGCCTGAACATGAGGTGAATCGCTCGTACGATTGTCTGCAAACGGGTGCATGGCCCTGCCCGCCCAGACTCCCTGCCGAGTTACGTCTGTTTCCTTAGGACCCATCGAAATACACTTTGTTCGGTCATCGAGCATTTGATATTTGATTGCTCAATTCGCTCATGTTGAAATTTAAGAGCAATAATTTTTTAAGTATCTGCAGGAAACTTATTTTATTCTTATTTCATCCTATGTAAATAATTCAAGTTCAGAAGTTGAAATGGCTTTCAATTATTTACAGATGATAAAAATCGTCTCTTCGATCTCGAACAGGAGGTAGCAGCTAGCTCTACTTGTAACGAACCAAAATCTGAAACGCAGGTCCAAGATGTTCTTGTACCGCCAGGACACGAACGTCAACATATCGAATAGAAGATGGATGAACGTGGTGAGGGTCTATCTATATAATATATATATACTAGGGGGGCTTCGCCCCCCTGCGCGCTTCGCGCGCCAACCCCCCGATTCGGGTTGTATTCAGTAATATTTTGTACATGGTGAAACAAGTCAAAAAGAAGAAATTGAAAATTCTGTATGGAATGAAAAAGTGTGATCTCGGTTATAGTGGTTTCGCGCGAAAGGTTTCTGCACGGATTACTGGGAGATTGGGATCCCATAATTCATATACTAAGTGTGAGTGGTTTTTTTACAGTTTTTAACAGTTTTCTGTATCGTGACTTGACATGTCCTGACATGACCTGTTACGCCTGACATGAGGTTTCTGCACGGATTACTGAAAGATTGGGATCCCATGATTCATATACTAATTGTGAGTGATTTTTTTTACCGTTTTTAACAGTCTTGTCCTGACATGACTTGTTGTGACCTGACATGTCCTTTTATGACCTGACATGTCCTGACATGACCTGACACGTCCTGACATGACCTGTTATGACGATTTCGGTTCGGTTCTTTCCGGAAGACTTCGGGTCTTTCCGCACGACTTCGGGTCTTTCCGGAAGACCTCGGGTATTTCCGGAAGACTTCGGGTATTTCCGGAAGACTTCGGGTCTTTCCGGAAGACTTCGGGTCTTTCCGGAAGACTTCGGGTCTTTCCGGAAGACTTCGGGTCTTTCCGGAAGACTTCGGGTGTTTGTGGGGGATTCTGGGTAATCTCTGGGGGATTAGGTTAGGTTAGGTTAGGTTAGGTTAGGTTAGGTGGGGGGATTCTGGGTAATATTCTGGGTTAGGTTAGGTTAGGTTAGGGTTAGGAACACTTTGGACAGGGGAACGGCGGAACGGGGAATCTTTCATGGGGGGGGTCGTCGTCGTCGACCTTTGAAATCTTTATATATACAGAGTGGAGGGGAAGGGAGGGGGTGGGCGGATTCTGGGTAACCTACAGGGGTCCGCCTCGGGGGGGGTCGTCGTCGTCGTCGTCGACCTTCGAAATCTTGACACGGCGGCGGCGGCGGCGGCGGCGATATCTTTATATAATATAGAACGATATGTATATATGTATGTATATGGGGTAGTCCAAATGAAAATGAACAGAGTTTGACCCCGACCCTCGCCGAATTGGTCGCCAAGTTTTTTCCGTATTCTACTCCACAAAAGGCACACTTGCCGATTTTTTAAAAGATTTTTCAGGCTCATCGTTGGGTCGCAGCGATTTTTTCGAGTTTTTCCATTATTCTAATGTAACTCTGAAGTCTTACATTTTATCGCAAAGTCATGAAGGAAAAAAAAAGTTTCGTTTTCCATTGATGCTCACAAAAATATTTTTTTCACGAATTTTCGGAGCGCGTTGAATAGTTGATTTCGACGAAAAACGCAGAAGAATTGAGTTATCTCGGGAAACCCGTTTTTAAGAAATTTGAAATTTTGTGTCAATTTTCTTTGGTCAAAAATACACAACTTTTGTAGAAGACATATTTTGGGCACGGCCTTTGTTCGGGAGCTAGGCCTTGCTTTGTGATGATATCGGTAAAATACGTAAATCAATTTTTTGTCATATTTCGTAAAAATCACTTCAGGCGGATTCGATCTCAAATTTTGTGTTCCATAACTAAAATCAAAATCACCTCATTCGTGATCAACTTCGACACACGATTAAGTGTTGACAAACTCAATGTTCCAAGAGTCAAAACACGCTAGTATCCTGAAATATCTATAATAATTTGTTTCATTCGTTTTCTGATTAGTTCGAGATTAGTGGTCTTCTTACAGTGATTACTTATGACGTTTACGAATCGTGGTTAGTGTCGACTTCACGGGAGGGAATCGATTTCCATCTTTTCATTTAATAGAATTTCAGCTTTGGCGCATAGATAAAACCCGTGACAATTGGCTTTGCATTTGTACTTCATTTCCTTTTCTCACACCTGTCGCAAAATGCCACTTTTGATACCTCTTGAGGGGGCGCGAAACAGATCTTTCCGGTCCTCGGGCGGAAAAGTCCTTTGCGCCCGCTCACTCGGTATGAAATTAGTACATTGGGTATCAAGGACACAATTTTTTTTCTCGGTGTGAGAAGAGGCATTTCTGCCGTCTCGGTGTTGAGAAAAAATCCGTGTGCTTCACGGGCGCAAGGCTATTTTGGCGAGTGTGATTGCAGCACACTCGAAAAATAGTTCTTTGTGCCCTTGATACACAATGTACTATTTCAATTATGATTTTTAATATTTTATTTTGTGTTCAAGGAAATTTTTGACCACATTTAAAACTCGCGGTTTGACCTAGAGTGATTTATACGTAATATTACAAAAAATTGATTTACGTACTTTACCGATATTGTCACATAAAACAAGGCGTAGCTCCCGAACGAAGGCCGTGCCCAAAATATGTCTAATACAACAGTTATGTATTTTTGACCAAAGAAAATTGAGACAAAATTTAAAATTTTTTGAAAACGGGTTTTCCGATATAACTCAAATTTTCTGCGTTTTTCATCGAAATCAACGATTCAGCATGCTCCGAAAATTCGTAAAAAAAATCTTTTTGTGAGGATCAATGGAAAACGAAACTTTTTTTCCTTTATGACTTTGCGATAAAATGTAAGACTTAAGAGTTACATTAGAACAATTGAAAAACTCGAAAACAATCGCTGTGACCGAACGATGAGTGAAAAATCTTTAAAAAATCGGCAAGTGTACCTTTTGTGGAGTTAAATACGGAAAAAAATCAGTGACCAATTTGGTGAGGGTCGGGGTCAAACTCTGTTCACTTTCATTTGCACTACCCCATGCATGTATGTAATAGTACAGCATACGGCATGTGCGGAAAGTAATTGTTGGGCAAGGTTACTTTCCGCGTATGCCCCATATAATATTTTTTACGGCGGAGGTACTGAATATATCTGACGCCAGTTGAGATCCGCACGAACTGCGTACATACGAATCGCGATATAATGACTTCCCTCTGCAACTTTGGCCTACACATTCCGCACTTCGAACTGCGCTCCAAAGTTGCGGTATCAAGACCTTATACCGCGACTTGGAAGCTAGCGGTATAGAGTATCTTTTACGTATCGGAAACAGGCATCAAAAATGACTTTTCAATACCTGGGCCGTAAAAAAGAAATTGATAACTATAATAACTAGCTACAGGAATAATTGGCATTTAAATAATTATTCTTGATGAGTGAAACAGGCTGTATCCCTCGACGAATCCATATTATTCCTTCATATGGAATGCTGAAACCTTAATTTTGGTTCTCATTGACTCGAATTGATCTGTTTCCTTCATAATTATTCTTGATCTTGAGTTTTATGGTGTTCTTGACTTCAATAAATCAAATGAATGTTGGTCATTTTATAGAGCATTTGATAGTTGAATGCTGCTTACTTCTTATGATTGAATTAAGAAACACTAATTTTATATATTTGTGAAAATCTTATGGTCTTTCTATCCACTTAACAGGTTCAAAGTCGAAGGTTGGAAAGAAGAAAGCTGTTTGTTCTCCTAGTCGTCATGAACCGAACTCGGAAGCTCCAGTCCAAGGTGTTTGTGTTGTGCCACAAGAAAACAATTATCAACGTACTAGTCGGGGACAAAAGAAGCATGGCACATGCTACGTGAAGATTGCAAGAATCGAGGGTTTTTCTGTTCCCGAAATTGCTGAAAATAAAGATGTAAATCCATCCCAACAAGACGCATCTTCCGATGCATTTCAAAGTCCTGAAAATAAGATCTTAAATGGGCTTCAACGAGACACCCCTCTCGACACGCCTGTAGTTCCTGAAGATGACGCTGTGAATGCGTCCTAACAAGACGCAGCTTCCGATGCATTTGGAATTCCTGGAAATAAGATCTTGAATGCTCTTGAACGAGACACCCCTCTCGACACAGCTGGAGTTTTTGAAAATGACGCTCTGAATGCATCTCAACAAGACGCAGCTTCCGATGAATTTCAAAGTTCTGAAAATGAGATCTTGAATGCGCTTCAACGAGACACCCCTCTCGACACGCCTGTAGTTCCTGAAGATGACGCTGTGAATGCATCCCAACAAGGCGCAGCTTCCGATGCATTTGAAATTCCTGAAAATAAGATCTAGAATGCTCTTGAACGAGACAACCCTCTCGACACAGCTGGAGTTCCTGAAAATGACGCCGTGGATGCATCCCAACAAGACGCAGCTCCCGAAGCATTCGAAGTTTCTGAACCCCCGGAAATTTTACTGGGTGAATCTAATTACGTACTTGAAACGACTTTAGACCATTCAAGATTGTATCTATCTGATGCACATATCAGTGATCATCGTGTGTCGTGTGAGCCGATTTTTACAGTCCGAAACGAGGACAATCGTATTTGGGCACAATTCGAGAACTCTGCTAACGAACTATTAGCAGAACAGATGTTTCTAGAAACGGAAAATTCAAGTATGATCGAGAATGCCGACGGACGTAGTTCAACGGAACCATTGCATCTAAGAAACAAAAGTTCAGTTCCCAGCGAAGATACTCATGATAATACAGATGCTGAGTCCGGCGACGACGACGAGTCAGAATATAATCCGGTCAACGATCAGTCTGCTGAAGATTCATCGGATCTCTCTAACAATGATGATGAAGATGATGAGGCAAAAATTCCAGGCGATGCAAGAGAAGTCAGACTGGATGGAAGTACAAGCTACTCTACTGAATCTACTGATGGGTCGTTGAACTTATCTTCGATATCTAATGTTCCGGGTACGTCTGCTTGCGATGATACCAATATGACCGTCGAGGCATCTACTGGACCCAAAGGTGCTGGAAAACGATATTTTTGTTTTTATTGTCACAAAAAAGTGACGAAAATCGCACGGCATTTAGGACGAATCCACAAGGACGAAGAAGAAGTTAAAAAATTTCTCGTGCTACCTATCAAGAGTGCTGAACGGGCTGAAATTATCAAGAACTTGAGACACAAGGGAAATTATCTGCACAACAAAGACGCAAACCTGAACCACGGAGAACTCATTGTATGTAGGAGACCTCAACGTAAAATGGGGAAGAATGCTAAAGATTTTGTACCATGCTCAAAGTGCCGTGGATTTTTTGCTAAAAGTAATATCCGACATCACTTCCAACGCTGTGCCGGTGGCCGTAGTAACAACAGTAGATACATTCTAGTATCGGGTCGCAAGATGCTAGGTCGAGTCGATGCAGCTGCGAGTAAAAAACTAAGGAAACGTATTATTCCTGTAATGAGAGAAGACGACATTGTACGTGTTATACGATATGATCGGCTCCTTATATTATATGGAAATAGATTGTGCAAAAAATACACGCACCAACATCAGGACAACATGATCAGGGCTCATCTGAGATTGTTGGGTCGATTTTTGACTGATTTGAAAACAGGCAATCCTGAAATCACAGACTTTGCCTCCCTATACGACCCAAAGTTCTATGATGCAACTATCATGTCAATTAACAATCTTGCATGCTTCGACGAAGAGACAGGAATATATCAGTTTCCATCTGTGGCCTCGAGTATCTGTACCTGTTTAAAAAAAATCGGAGCTATTCTCGAGATCGAATGCATCAAGCAGCATGAGAGCGAAAAGAAAAATAATGCTGCAGACTTCTTGAAACTGTTGAATGTCGATTATGGATGCAGCGTTGGTAAGGCAGTCGTCGAGTCTCAGGCTAAGCATCAGCGACAGAAGCGGATTAACCTCCCCATAGCTGAAGACATCACAAAGCTCAATACTTATCTGAACAAAAAGCGTGAGTCTGCTCTTGAAAGTTTGAGTCAAGAATTTACGTATGAGGCATGGCTGTCTTTGGCGCAGGCAACCCTCATCTTAGTACAGGTTTTCAATCGTCGACGAGCGGGGGAAATGGAAAGAGTTCTGATGGATGATTTCAATAATTGCAAAGGCGCTCATGAAATGGGCAAAGATCAATTTGCGTCGTTGTCCAAGGAAGAACAGGAGGCAGCAAAAAAATACGTCCGATTCACCATTCGGGGAAAGTTGAACAGAACTGTGCCAGTACTACTGAGTACAGAACTATTGGAAAGTTTGAAAACTATTATCAGGTTTCGAAGCGCTGCTAAAGTTCCGAACAAAAATCCATGTGTATTCGGCCTTCCCTGCAGCAATGACTCTGGAATACATATGCATCTCAAAGCCTGTGATCTGATGCGGAAGTTTTCTGAAAAATGTTCAGCCCAGGACGCAAAAACTTTGCGTGGAACAACACTTCGAAAGCACGTAGCGACCAAATGCGCCTCCATGGATTTACCGGCAAATGAGATATCCGATGTGGCGAATTTCATGGGTCATCATGAAAATATTCATAAGAATATTTACCGACAACCTGTAGCGAGCCGCGATATCGTAAGAATGTCTCAAGTTTTGGAGCATGCAGTAGGAACACACTCTGGCAAGCCAGATTTGATGAACCACGATAGAGAGAACGTTGCGGAATGTAACAACTCTGAAGTTATACTGCGAGTCTCGTTCTCCAGATTACAAGGTAGTACCGCTACTTCACGCACGATGTCGCCACAATCTTCAGAGTCTAAAATTCATAACCCACTCTCCCTTTCTACCCCCATCCTCCCGTTCATGCTCCATTACGTTCTTTGTGCGTGGCGGCGTCACATCTTCGGAAAAGGATCGGAACAAAAATCGGGAAAATACTTCAAAAAGAAGATGCCAAAGTACAAGAAAAGATCCCGGGAGGACCGGGAAGACGACACAGACAGACTTTGGCGGAAAATCAAAAAGCTCGAGGAAAAAATCGAGCGTCGTACTGAGCGTCCACCAGCGGCGTCGGAAAACAGGCAGCGGGAAGCTGGTCAACAACAGCAGGATCCAGCCCCTTTCAAAGGTAAGAGATTAGAACACCCAGATCCAGGGCATTTCCATCGTCTTTGGCGGTACTGAATCAGTATCCGTGCATTTTGGTCTAGTGTCATGTACAGTCCGAAGGGATCGAACATAACCTAGATGCATTTTCGTTCTTGCAGAACCTCCGGTCAGAGACGAAGAAAATTCGTCACAAAAAGAAAATATAGAAGATGTTTCTTCTAACTCGCCGTTGGCTCTGCTTGAAATGAATCAGGGTTTGCCTGAAATCCAAGAACTGGATGAAGAAACACTAAAACTCTTGGGGGACGACGCGGCTTCGGCTGCGGGAAATGAAGTGCAATTTCACCCGGAGTTGGCTTTGAGATGGAAAAAATGGATCTGCGGTGGTATAGGCAAGGAGAGTAAGAAGGAACTCCTGGATAAGTACCCCAGAACTGGGAACTGCATACTGGAATCGCAACGTCTGAATCCAGAGGTCGCAGCTTCTTTGAACGACACGTCAAAGAGGAGAGATAAACATTTCGCAGACTCTCAATGCACGATTGGCTCAGCCTTGTCAGCCATAGGAGCGGCAGCTACGCTAGTTATGAATGACAAAGAAAATGAAGGCCTCGACAGAATGCAGATTCTAGAATTGCTCCTGGACGCAGGCAAGCTGCTCACGGAGGTACATCATCAAGAGGCTGTAGCTCGAAGGGCTTATATTTTACCCTTTTTGGATAAAAAGGCTAAGTCCGTGCTGGAGAATTCATGTATAGATGAATTTTTGTTCGGTGAGAACCTGGTGGACAAGATAAAGTCCGCAAAGGCTATTGAGAAGGTGGGATTGGATTTAAAACCCCAACCAGTGGCCAAGAAACCTGTGCTACGTCAATCGCCTTCGGTAAACTGGAAGGGCCCGTCTGCGAAGTTCCAAGGCAACTCTCAGGCGGGCAGCTATCAACCAAACAACCAGCAGTCGAGCAACAAACAACGTTTTCCGCAGAAAACTTGGAAATATCAGGCAAGCAAGCCGTTCCAGGGTCAGCCTCAAAACCAGACACAGCCTCGGCCCCAGAGCAGTCAGCCCAAGCCTCATCAGAAATCTTAGCGGTAAGAAAAATTGCGGGGCGGCTCGCAGATTATTGTCAAAACTGGGAGAATATTACGTCAGATAGATTTGTTTTGGCTTGCGTAGAGGGCTACGAGATAGAGTTTGATAGTGCCCCGAAGCAAACGGTTATTCCTCCGGAACCCACGTTTAGTAATGAAGAATTGGTTAGATATAGGGAACAGGTCAACCATCTCCAAAAGTTAGGCGCAATTGAAAAATGCTCATACTGCTCAGGTCAATTTATATCCAGGTATTTTTTGGTCCCAAAACCGAATGGTTCTGATAGGTTTGTCTTAAACTTGAAAAAGTTAAATACCTTTATGCACACCGAGCATTTCAAAATGGAGGATATACGCTCAGCCACACGTTTGGTTTCCTTGGGAGCCTTTATGGCCAATTTAGACTTGCAGGATGCATATTTTTTAATTCCAGTTGCTAAAAAATTTCGAAAATACCTCAGATTTTCGTTCAATGGGCAATTGTTTGAGTTCACGTGCTTACCGTTTGGGCTTTCTTTAGCTCCTAGAGTTTTTACTAAGGTCCTTAAGCCTGTGCTTAATGAGCTGCGGGGCAGGGGATTCTTGTCGGTTGCCTACTTGGATGATATCCTGTGTATCGGGGGCAATTATCAATCTTGTCTTGACAATGTGAAAGCCACGTTAGATACATTGGAATCCCTTGGATTCATTATAAATATAAAAAAGAGTAACCTCATACCCAGTACTCAGTGTAAGTTTCTGGGCTTTATAATCAACTCAAATAACCTGACATTAAGCCTACCTGAGGAAAAACGAGATAAAACTCGAAAACTTATAGAGCTCTTCAGTTCTAAGAAAGTTTGCAAAATTCGAGACTTTGCTCACTTCATCGGCATCATAATATCTTGCTGTGCGGCCATAAAATATGGCTGGCTATACTCAAAAAACTTCGAAAGAGCGAAATACTTATCTCTCTCAGTAAATGAAGGAAATTATGAAGCTCAGATGGCTTTACCCGAGTGGTTGCAAGAGGATTTTGACTGGTGGAGGGCCAATATAGCACATTCAGTCAATCCAATTAGAAAATTTCAATTCCATAAGGAAATTTTTTCTGATGCGTCTACCACGGGATGGGGTGCCTTTTGCGAGGGGAATACAGCTCATGGTTTTTGGAAGAACTCTGAAAGTAACATCCATATCAACCAGCTTGAACTCATAGCAGCTTTTATGGCCTTGAAATGTTTCGCAGGGGATTTATGCAATTGTGAAATTCTACTCCGTATCGATAATACAACTGCAATTGCTTACGTAAACAGAATGGGGGGGGTGCAATACCCAGGCTTAAACAAGGTTTCCAAGGACATCTGGCGTTGGTGTGAGGAAAGAAATATATGGCTCTTTGCATCGTATATCCCCTCCAAGGAAAATATTGAGGCAGATCGGGGTTCAAGAATTAAAAATATTGACACGGAATGGGAGCTGGCAGAGTACGCTTTCAAAAGAATTGAAAATACCTTTGGAGTACCAGAGATCGACCTGTTTGCATCTAGGAGTAACACAAAATGCTTAAGGTTCTGTGCTTGGCAGAGGGACCCAGAGGCCCACTCAATTGACGCGTTTACCTTAGACTGGGCGGGGCAGCAATTTTATGCATTTCCCCCGTTTGCCCTTATTCTGAGGATGCTAAGAAAAATAATTGACGATAAAGCGGAGGGTATAGTTGTCGTCCCATATTGGACAACACAGCCCTGGTACCCTCTGTTTAGGTCAATTTTAGTCGATGAACCGATTATTTTCCAACCCTCGGCTAATTTGTTGCTATCCCCCTGTAGGTCCCAGGTACATCCTCTGGCCAGGAAGTTGGCTTTAGTTGCAGGAAAGTTATCAGCGAGGCCTACCGACGAAAACAGGTGCCAGAGGCAACCATAGATCTTCTCATCGCTTCTTTGGCAGATAATACTATTAAGCAGTATAGTGGACCAATAAAAGCCTGGATAGAGTTTTGTGAAAAATCCAAAATCGATCCATTTACGGGACATGAAAACCATGTAATGGAATTTCTAACTATACGTTATGAAGCAGGTGCCTCATATGGTACGCTTAATTCGTGCAGAGCGGCGATTTCATTAATATCTGATGAGAATATCGGTAAAAGTCAGACCCTTAGTCGTTTTTTCAAAGGTGTTTTCAAAACAAGACCTTGTAAACCCAAGTACGAGAAAACGTGGGACATAACCCCAGTATTAAACAAAATTTCGGAAATGTTTCCGTTAGAGAAGTTGGGTTTACAGGATCTTACGGTCAGGCTAGTCACGCTGTTAGCCCTTGTAACGGCTCAAAGAGTACAGACTCTGTCCTGCATTAAACTACGAAATATAAAAGAAACTCTGGGGGGTTTCGAGATAAAAATCACAGATATTCTGAAAACTTCAAGACCAAGGTCTAGTCAACCTCTTTTGCTGTTGCCCCGATTTGAGCAACAGCCTAAGCTATGCATAGCAAGTGCATTAGAGTCGTATATCGAGAGGACCAAGCCTCTAAGAGGCGATTGTGATCATTTACTAATCACATGCAAAAAACCGTACAAAGCGGCTTCGTCGCAAACTATTAGCCGGTGGATTAGAAGCATGCTCACTTTCAGTGGTATTGGCGAAGAATACTCTGCGCACAGTACTAGGCACGCATCCACTTCGGCAGCCTTAAAAAAGGGCATTGATATTAACATAATTAAGTCTGCAGCGGGATGGTCAAAAGAATCCCAGGTATTTGCCAAATATTATAACAGACCTATTGCTAGTCAAAAAGACGGTTTTGCTTCCTACTTACAATAAATATACTTACGCCTACCTATATGTTAATCAAAAAGAAAAAAAAAAAAAAAAAAAAAAAAGGTTATTGTGTTAAATATATAACAGAGGGGCTTACCAGAGGCCGTATACAATAAAATTAAAAAAAAAAAAAAATATATAAATAAAAGGATTCTCTAAACATCTACCTTGTAATCTGGAGAACGAGACTCGCAGTATAATTAAAAATCAAACGAACTTACCTGTATGTGAAGTTCGATTGTAATTATACAAGAGTCTCGTTCGAAATGATTACATCCCACCCAATGAGACAATTCTCCTTTCAGCAAGAATTCTCTCACCCTACCCTGACAATTTTATTGTAAAAATACTATACTTTAAACATAATGAAGCATGAACGGGAGGATGGGGGTAGAAAGGGAGAGTGGGTTATGAATTTTAGACTCTGAAGATTGTGGCGACATCGTGCGTGAAGTAGCGGTACTACCTTGTAATCATTTCGAACGAGACTCTTGTATAATTACAATCGAACTTCACATACAGGTAAGTTCGTTTGATTTTTAATAATTCATTCCAGCGTAATAGATAACAGCGTCGATAATACTGATGCAAGTACTGAGGGACAATACAGATTGCCAGCCAGAACTAATGCCAAAGCTCGAAAATGTATGCTGAAAAACAGTAAGAATCGTTCACTTCACTTCTTAAAAAACTGTTACCGTTACTGTTACTTCAATGTGCTTTCTTTCATTTTTAATTTTATTCTATTTTCATTTACCGAATTCATTATTAATATTTACAAAATATAGGTTAGCAAATCTGTTTATCGACACCTGTATTTCAGCACACAATGCGAAAAGAAGCGTGAATGATGAATTACTTGAAGTGGAAGATTCCAGCACTCATCACCTAACAATAAGTGAGCATTCATCCGGCTCCGACTCTAGTTGCAGCGACATGGACAGAGACGAGCAATATGAAGGTGGACGCAAAAGAAAAAGGAAGACAAATTCCGTCCAGAAACAGTCAAAAAAACAAGCTAGTGAGTACTACTATAGATTGTATACAACGAATCCTAATGATAAAAAGCCACCCAGTGCAAATCTATACAAAATTTTTCATCACGCCGTACGAAAAAGTGCCATTATATCGGACTTTACGCGCGTTTGTAACGTACCGAAATGTACTAGTATTGCCTTTGGCGAGATAGCTCTCTTCTTACTGCACGGCGAGCTGGCTCTTTTCTAACTGCCCCGGCAAGATGGCTTTTTTTCACTAGGACCCGTCGGTTCATCGATTCTACCCTTCGTGGGGCATCCAGGGCTTACAAGAATCTTTTGATTGAAAAATTAATGTAGCTTGAATCATCTTCTTACACTACAAGCCTGCGTTTGTAACCCCCTGAGTTAATACATGAGCATTTCGTTGCAATTGTGTAGATCAGTTCCATCTGAAGCAGTCATTGATTTGGTGTCGCAAGCTGTATTCCTATTTAGTCAAAAACATTATCCATTCATCATTAAAATTCGTCATAACACAGTACTCTCCTTATCCTAATGTGTTTCCTACTGGAAAAGGTCATATAATAAGGCATACCGTGAGTAACCCTGGACACTGGCCACTCGGTTTAGCAGAGATGGCGGTGGCGTGAGCGTAGGCAGCCAGTGGTTCTCGGTGTTCCGACCCGCACAGAGAGGGATTCCAGCCATGCCTCGGTCAAGCTAACTTGATATTGTCTGAACGCGCGGAAAAGGGCGTAGTACAATTGATTACATTTCCATTATAAATTACAATTGTAATTCATTATTGTTATAAATGTAATCTATTATTGTTGTAATAACAATTGTGATTGGCATTTATAACAATAATAACTGACAATTGTAATTTATTATTGTTGCAATTTGTAATTTATTATTATTGTAAATTACAATTGTAATTTATAATGGAAATGTAATCAATTGTACTACGTAATTTACAGCTGCCCAACACTGCTCTTAACCTTAATCTAACCACAAAATTTGAATCGCGCTTTTCCGCGCGTTCAGACGATATCAAGTTAGCTTGAACGAGGCATGGCTAGAATCCCTCTCTGTGCGGGTCCGAAGACCGAGAACCACTGGCTGCCTACGCTCACGCCACCGCCATCTCTGCTAAACCGAGTGGCCAGTGTCCAGGGTTACTCACGGTATAAAAAGTCACGTAGTAAACTACATGGTTTATTATACGACAAATCATAAAATATTGTGAAATATTTCGGGATATGATTCATTATAAGGTTCATAATGTCATTCATTTCCTGTTCATGCCGACGGAAAGAAGAAGGAAAACCTTCGCAGTGAGTAGTCACTCATGCTACCGCCACTCTATCTGTTAGTTACAAAAGTCTGTCTGACGATCACGAAGTTCAACCTGGATCCTTTGATACAGTTGTGCTCCATGATCGTCAGATAGTCATTCATTACTCATAGGCAGTGTGGCTTATGCAGTACCATGAGTTACTACGAATCGAAGGGTCGTCGTTTCGACGGCACACTATGCAAGTTTTTTTCTTTCCTTTGGAATGAACAGAAAATAACTTGATAATGAATCATATGTCTATGATGTTGTACCGACCTACGTATGTACAAAACATAATAAATTGTACAGTACATCGTATCCTGAAATCAGTCATAACATATTTTACGATTTACTATATGATTAGGCATGCAGTTTACTAAGTCATTTTTATATGATTGACTATATGATCTTCTTCGGTGGAGTTAACAGCTGAAATTAATAATTGATTATCCCGGATTTTTGCAGCCTCTTCATCCCGAAAAATAAGTCGACGAAGATGGAGCCATGATGAAGTTGACATAGTCCTCAACATATTCGGAGACCACATACAGGCATCCACCATTCCATCTTTGCACCTCATCACAAAAAAAATTGCGAACCATGCAAGCTTACAAGCTAGAGGCTCCGTGGTCGTGAAAGCGTGGATATACAATCAAATAAAAAAAAATGAAAGACTGGCGCTTCGCAGGAAAGCAGCTGCAGGGGGATAACAGCATTTTTAGCTTTACACTAACTCGTCGCCTCAGTTTTTAATTGCCCTCCAGACCATTCAGATTTCAATTAAATTTTCAACTCTTGAGCCAAATAACACGGTTTTCAAGTATTTCTTTCGCAGTTTTGTCCAATATTCTCATAGCGATGTATCATCACAACAGTTTTTCAGTTTCATTTCAAGAATTTGAATTTTCATGTCAAAGTTAATGAATAAAACTAGACTGGTCTGTAGGGCAAACAAATACTCGGGCGTCGAATTGTTGATTGTGGATTATAGTATCTTTGAAAGCTTCTATTCGTCGTTAGTTTTCACTGATCCTGGATTCTTCTATTTTCAAGCGAATTGAGCGTTTCGTTCATATTATTTCTCCATAATATTCAATTTTTAATTTTTATTCAAATTTTTTAGATGTTTGCTAAAATATGGTGACCAAAATATTGATAAACTCATTTAATCAAAGAAGAAATGAATGCTTTTTTTTATGTCAATACACCCTTTCCTGAATACTTCTACTGCAATACCGAGCCTTTCTGACGAAACTAAGCAAACCCTCTCTCTCTCTCTCTTTTTTTTTTTTTTCAAGAAGTCTTTCTCTACAGCAGGTCGTAGTTCAACTGACTCTTTTCTTTTTGAGGCATTTTGGGTTCTTTGTTCTGCTTCCCGCGAGTTGGTGTGTGATTTCTCATGTAGTAACTGGTGCTTTTTTTTCTGGGATAATCAGAGTGATCGGATAAGTGTGTTTTTTAGTTGGTTTGTGTGATTAAAATATTTTTGGACTGGGACTTAGGTTATGTTTGATGTTGGATAGTGCCTATCACGATTATACGTCGCGTTACTTCCTTATCGGTCAATCACGGTGTCCAGTGCTATCAGTCGGGTGTCCGGCGTTATTGTAGTGTTATCGTGCGAGTCTCGTATTGTTTGTTTTGGTTGATTGACTGTCGTTTCGGCTTTTGCCGACCGTGTTGAATTGACTTTGATGGTAACGCGTCATTATTGATACCATCGAGTGACTATCGGAGGAGCAAACCATGTCTAGACCCACCTGTGCTCTGTGCTACACGGACATAGAAAAAACGACTGAAGGCGTGACATCTGGTGCCCCGTGCAAACACAGCCTCCACGCGACTTGTGTCCAAACCAGACTCAGTCTCGAACGATCGAGAGATGCCACTAAGGCTGTGGCCAAAACTTGCCCCGTGTGTCACCCACCTGGACTGATGGACACTCTCTTGTCCATCAACGCGAGACTTGGAAGCTTGGATGCGGCTTCGAAGAAAATTGACACGCTTGTGGCGGATGTCAAGCAGCTCAATGCGAAAGTGGATATGCTTGCGGCCGAAAACGTTACCTTCAAGGCAGAACTCGCGGAGGTGCGAGGTACTGTGGAGAAGGTGGTAACAGATTCGCAGTCGAATTCGGCTCGCCTGCAAGTCGTAGAGGATCAGCTGGCTGCAGGCCCCGCTCCTTCGAGTGGTCTGTCTGAAGCCGCCCAGGCTACCCTGCTCCACCTAGCCTGTCGGGACATGGCCAATCAGCTGGTGATTAAGGGAGTCCCTGAGACAACCGAGAACCCGGAAGTAGTGAAGGAGGACCTGAAGGAGTTCGTCACACGACTAGGAGGGGCTCTTGGGATTCAGTTGTCGACTACTGACGTTATCAGAGTGGAGCGTATGGGTAAAAAGACACGTGGAAAGAGAAGATCAATGGCACCCGGTGAACATCGGCCCGATAACTTACGCACTGTCCTATTAGAGTTGTCATCGAGAACGAAGTGTGTTGATGTCATCACTGCAAAAAAGGCGGACCCGAATCTCTGTGCCTCGCAGATTGCGGCCTGGTACCCGAAGAGTAAGGTTTTCATAAATCACCGTTACCCTGCGCAACTTCATCAGCTTCGAGGCGATGTGCTCAAGCGGTTTCCAACGTTAGAGCCTAAAGCTGTTTGGATCCACGATGGAGCGGTCTTCATAAGGATTGACGATACTTCGAAGCCCATTCGTGTCGGGCCGACCACGGACCTTTCTAAGCTATCCTTCTGACGTGATGTGGGCTCGTAAGCCGTAATAAATGTCTGCTGCCTTAATGCTCAATCTCTTCCAGCTCATATCGACGAGTTCCGAGAACACTTCCGGCTTCATCCGTTCCATTTGATCGCCGTCACCGAGACCTGGTTAAGTGAGCGAGTCCTTGATGAGCAGGTTGCACTACCCTCCCACAATATCCTCCGGGTAGATCGAAGAGGACGTCACGGCGGTGGCGTCGCGTTATTTTTGCGCAATGATCTGAGTGCGCGGATCGTGGCCTCCTCCTCCGGATTGGAGCGGGATGGTGTGCCGGAATTTCTTCTTGCAGAGGTGTCGAGCTCGTTGCGGCCCAAGTTCCTGGTGGCTGTCGTATATAGGCCTCCTAAGGTCGGTTTTCTGAACCTGTTCGAAGATGAACTGGTGGCTTACCTTCCGCGATACAAGTTTGCCTTCGTGCTTGGAGATTTTAACGCGGATCTTCTGTCTGAGTCCTACGACTCCTCTCATCTCAAGGATTTCCTTGCTTCGCAGGGGCTGCATGTGGTTCCATTACAGCCGACCCATCACACCCAAACGTCTGATACTTGGCTGGATATATGTGCAGTTAGCGACTTGGACGCTCTCGTCTCCTGGGGTCAGTCTGCTCAGCCCTTTCTCTCTGGGCATGATCTGATTCACGTCTCGTACAAGTACTACGCTGCTCGCCCGGCACCGCGGAAGCTCCTGCTTCGGCCGTGGAACGAGGCTGACCTGGATGTGGCTGCCGAGGTAGTCTCTCGCTTCGACTGCTCTCTACTCAACGATCAGCCAAACCTTGACTGCAAGCTTGCAGTCTTTAACAGCCTGGTGAACGAAGTTCTGGACACAGCAGCGCCTACGCGGGAAATAGCGGTCCGGCGTGCTCCGGCACCCTGGATTTCGTCAGCTTTACGCGACCTTATGCATGAACGGGATGTGTGCTATCGAGCGGCTAAGCGGTCAGGTTCGGCTCTTGTCTTCCAAAGGTATACTGCTCTTCGGAGAGAAGTAAAGTCGAGGCTCTTCGATGCTAAGTCTGCCTATGTCCAGTTAAAATTCGATGCGGCAGGTAACTCGCGTGGATTCTGGAGGGTGATCGATGGTATGGGGCTTACGAAGCCTGCTGGCCGTGAGCTTCCTGCGCATCTTCCGCTCCAGACACTGAATGAGCACTTTGCTTCGGTGTCGGCTGGTGATCCTCTGTCGGTGCTGGCCAATTGCATCGACGTCGGTCCTGTTGCTGCTGATGGCGACGCAGTCCAGTTCGAGTTCTCGAGTGTAGACGCGAAGCGCGTAGATGATGCGATGGCGAGAATGACGACGCGAGCACAGGGGCCGGATGGCCTGCCGATCCAAGCGTTCAAAGTTTTCCATGTGGCTCTATTACCGGTTATTGTATTGTTATTCAACGCCTCACTTAGAGACAGAGCTTTTCCTGCGCTCTGGAAATTTTCTTTCGTCATACCTCTGCCGAAGGCTCGCTGCCCGGCACTGTGCTCGGAGTTTCGGCCAATTTCGCTGCTGTGTGCAATTTCCAAGGTGCTGGAGCGTCTGGTATTTGAGCAGGTTCTGTCCTTCTTGCAGCAGCGCGACTTGCTAGATCCGCGTCAGACTGGCTTCCGACAGGGGTCGGGGACTCAGACGGCAGTCCTGAGATTTGTAGATGATGTTCGTTTGGGGATTGATGATCGCGAAATAACTCTTGCGGTTTTCTTCGACTTTACGAAGGCCTTCGATAAAGTTGACCATCGTCTGCTTTTACAGAAGCTTCAAGGGTTGGGCTTTTCCTTAGATGCTCTTGGGTGGTTTTACGCTTACCTGCACGGCCGTGTACAAGCGGTTCGTGGTAATGGTGGTGAGTTGTCGGATTGGCTTTACGTGCGATCAGGTGTTCCTCAGGGCAGCGTTCTGCGTCCCCTACTCTTCTCGATCTTCATTAACGATTTGCCGCTGTGTCTGCGTAGTTGCTCATACCTGCTTTACGCCGACGATTTAGTAATCTATCGTAAATGTCGCCCGGTCGACATAGCTGTCTCTAGTCAACTAATCAATGAAGACATTGGCCGTGTGCTAGATTGGTCCCTGGCCAATAAACTACATCTAAATGAGGGCAAAACCAAGGCGATGATCCTCGGCAGCTCGCGCTACGTTAACGATCTGAATCTCGCGGGTCTTCCACCGATTTGGATGGGGGCTACGGAAATTGAAATTGTGACTTCCTTCAGGTATCTGGGTGTCATTCTTGATAGTACCCTGTCTTGGTCGCACCACGTTCTGATGGTAAAGAAAAGGGCCGCGGCTGCGCTTTACCGAATAAGGATGAACGACAGCCTACTGAGTTTTGCGGTGAAACGTCGTTTGGTCGTCGCCTTGGTTCTCCCGCTGTTCGACTACTGTGCTACTGCATTAACAAATTTGTCTGGGGAGCTTGAGAGGTCACTCCGGGTCGCGTTGAATAACTGCGTGCGTTTTCTGCTGAGAGTCCCGCGCGATGTTAGTATATCGCGGCACAGGCGTGCCTGTGGGTGGCTTCAGCCCTGCAATCGGCGCCGGCTGTTGATCGGGTGTTTGTTTTTCAAGGCCGTGAGCCTCGGTGAGCCTTGGCTCTTTGCTGACCAGGTGCGTCCTCGCGCGAACAGACAGGCGAGACGAGATCTCTCCCGAACGGATTCGCTTCTGGTCCCCTCCGCCCGCACTGCCTCCTTCCAGAAGTCTTTCTTGGTTACTGGCCTGCAGCTCTGGAATGCCTTGCCACCTGAAACGACTGGAGCTTCGACGCTTACAGAGTTCCGCACGCGTTGTTTTCGTTTTTTGATGGCGGAGGAGGAACGTGAGGCGGATCTGGCTGTTCCGTAACCCGGAACTCTTAGTCTTATGTTTTAGTTAGATTATTTTTATTGTATTAACTTTTTTGGTCTAAGTTATTTTTTATTTATCTAATCATGTATTGTTTTTCTTTTCTCTTCTTCTTACTTGCTCAATGGTTTTTCCGAAACGCTTCCTTATATCTTATGTTTATTTATTTTGTTGCTTAGTTATACGCACTTGCTGTATGTTATTTAATTTTTCTCAATTACTTCTTTTGTATTTTCTGTATTTTGTGTCTGAGGCCCTTAGGGAGGTATCTCCAGGGTCTAATAAATGTACTTTCTCTCTCTCTCTCTCTCTCTCTCTCTCTCTCTCTCTCTCTCCCTCCGCCCTCCGAAAAGAGGTAAAGTCGAAACTTCTCGCCGCGAAGTCGGGCTACATCCAAGCCGAGTGTGCTCTGGCAGGAAGCTCGCGGAGCTTCTGGAGAATGATCGATGGGTTAGGGCTTACGAAACCCCGTGGATATGAGCTTCCGGCGCACTTCCCGCTGCAGGCGCTAAATGAACACTTTGCCTCGGTCTCTTCGGGTGACCCGCTGCCGGAGCTGCCCGACTGCGTTGGCGTCGTCGCCGGTGTCGCCGAGGAGAATGCCGAAAAGTTTGCCTTCTCATGTGTGAATGCAAAGTCTGTGGACGATGCGTTGGCTAGGATCACGACACGAGCACAGGGACCGGATGGCTTACCTATTCAAGCCTTCAAGGTTTTTCGTGTAGCGTTATTACCGATCATAGTCTGGCTATTTAATGCCTCGCTTCGAGACTGTGCTTTCCCGTCGCTCTGGAAATTCTCGCTTGTATCTCCTCTGCCTAAGGTTCGCTGCCCGTCACTGTGCTCGGAGTTTCGGCCGATATCGCTGCTGTGTGCGATTGCCAAAGTGTTAGAGCGCTTAGTGTATAATCAGGTTGTCTTGTTTTTGCAGCGGCATGAATTATTAGACCAGCGGCAAACTGGCTTCCGTCAGGGGTCGGGGACTCAGACTGCTGTCCTGAGATTTGCGGACGATGTGCGTCAGGGGATTGATGACCGTGAAGTAACGTTAGCTGTCTTCTTCGACTTTACGAAAGCCTTTGATAAGGTTGACCACTGTCTGCTTTTGCAGAAACTTCAGGGTCTGGGCTTCTCGATGGGGGCGCTGGGGTGGTTCCACGCCTATTTACGCGGCCGTGTTCAAGCGGTGCGCGGGGGCGGGGGTGCTCTCTCGGAATGGCTTCCCACGCAATCGGGTGTTCCTCAGGGCAGCGTTCTGGGTCCTCTGCTCTTCTCGATATTTATCAACGACTTGCCAACATGCCTGCGCAACTGCTTGCATCTGCTTTATGCGGACGATTTAGTCATTTATATTAAGTGCCGCCCCGTTGATGTAGCTGCGTGTAGCCGCCTGCTCAATGACGATGTTGATCGCATAGTGAGCTGGTCTCTGGCTAATAAGATGTATCTGAATGAAGGAAAAACCAAAGCAATGGTCTTCGGCAGCTCGCGATACGTAAATGAGTTAAATCTCGAGGGTCTCCCACCTATCCGTATGGGAACGTCGGCCATAGACTTCGTGTCCTCGTTTAAATATCTTGGCGTAGTGCTTGACAGTACTCTATCGTGGTCGGAACACGTCTTGCAGGTTAGGAAAAAGGCTGCTGCGGCACTCTACCGTATCCGAATGAACGACAACCTCTTAGATCTAGCTGTGAAGCGACGACTGGTTGTTGCCTTGGTTCTTCCATTCTTTGATTATTGTGCCACGGTCCTAACGAATGTGACGGAGGAGCTGGAGCGCTCTCTTCGGGTCGCTTTGAATAACTGTGTGAGATTTCTACTTAGAGTCCCGCGGGATGCGAGTATATCGCACCACAGACGTGCATGCGGGTGGCTCTTGCCGTGTAATCGCCGCAAGTTCTTGATTGGCTGTATGTTTTTTAAGGCGCTATGCCTCGGTGAGCCCTGGCTGTTCGGGGTTAATGTGCGGCTACGTGCCAATCTTGCGTCGCGGCGTAACCCCTGTCGGACGGATACGCTTCTGGTTCCTTCCGCTCGCACCGCCTCCTTTCAAAAGTCATTTCTGGTCACAGGCATACAGTTCTGGAATGCTCTGCCTCCTGAAGTGACCCTGGCGTCAACTCTCGCCGAGTTTCGCACGCGTTGTTTTCGCTTCCTCATCGCGGTGGAGGAACGCGAAGCGCACCCTCCTGGGTCCTAGCTGCCACATTTTTATCTAATAGGATACGCCCGGTTCTAGTTCTCTTAGTTATGTATATAATTATTAAGTATTTGTTTCTTTTTTCTTTTTATTTGTGCCTCGATCAGCCGCATTGATTAATTAAGTAATTCATTGGTCAATCGACTGATTGATTGGCTTTTGGGTCTTATTATTCTCCTTGCTATACGTATTTCTGCATGTTTTACGCTCATTATATTCTATTCCTTTTCTTGCCCTTCTTTATGTACGCTCATCTGCTTTATATAATTATCTATCCATTTTATCAATCTATTTATTATCTTTATTATTGTTGTGCACTCGATGTATCTTTTATTTTCTTTTGTATTTCCTGTCTGTGGTCCTCAGGGAGCTTGCTCCAGGATCTAATAAATACTCTCTACTCTACTCTACTCTCTCTCTGTGAGTATTGCATGTCACCCGATTTATCGCTCCTGACTTGCACGCCTCTGCTGCCTGAACCTCGCCTCCGGGCGCTTTTTTGTTTGCAGTTTCGCATGCGCTAAATTGCGATCTATCTATCAGCTTGATCTATCCTGTTCCACGAGTGATCCTGGCATTCTTTTTGGGCTTCAAACATCTCCCCATGCTAGTTTGAGGTTAGTCCGTCTGTCAAGTTTTGGGCCACCACGCATCGTCCCGCGCATCCAGCGTCTCACACGGTCGAGTGAACCGACAAGTGGCGCCATCTGTCGTGGTGACTCACAACTACCCCGTCACGCTCGGAAACTCCGGGACCTGCCTTACCCACGCCTACTGAATCGCCGAGCCCGAATCACCGTACCGCGCCGAAACTCAAACGGATCATCAACGTGCCCTGTGGAGTGCAGTACTCTCACTTCCGAATTTAACCGATTGACCGTCAACAAAATGGCAGCCAAACAAAATCCTCCTCGTCCAACCTCCCCCTCAGGGTCTGAAACATCTACCTCCTCGCTTTCCGCGGACTCAAACCGCAAGCGCGCGAGGGGTGGTGACGACGACGACGAGTCCGACGACACAATTGTGAAACCCAAGAGGGTCACTCGAGCCAAAATCACCCTGACCACGGTCATGGATGAGCTCAAACAAATTAGTGAAAACCAGTCCCGGCAAAGTGCCCTTTTACAAGAAATCCCGGCCATCCGAGCCACCGTCAATGCAACCACCGCAGGCGTAACTGCTTCAAAAGCTACCACGGAAAAACTCTCCAACACTACAGACTCTCTCACCCTAAAGACCGACGACCTGTCGAAGCAGAACGACAACTTAAGATCGAAGATCAAAAAACTGGAGGCTCGAGTATTCCAGTTGGCCGCAACCGAAGCCGAGGCGGCCCCTAGCCTCGGAAATCTTTCTAGACTCACAGCTGCTACTAATGCTAACGCTCTGTGCCTTCAACGTTCTATGTCCAATCACCGGCAAGACAACGAGCTCTCAATCTCCGGATTCATACTCGGTCTACCCAGTGAGCAAACACTACTCCAATTAGTTATAGCCATAGCCACGACGATCAAGGCCGAGATTGCCCCAGGTGACCTACTGAGCGCTCGTTTGCTTCGCAAAAAAGCAGGATCTGCGACTGCGAACGGCCGGGACCAAAACGACCACCCAGCGGTCCCTATCAAAACAACGTTCGCAGTCGTGTGCAAGGACCGTTCCGTCGCTACCCAGTTGCTGTCCGCTAAACGCACCTTTGGCTCCCTCAAATTTACTCAACTTGACAGGGATGCTCTTGCCGACGCTCAACCCTTAGAAGCCCAGCCGGGGAACCCGTTCATCAATGTCAACGAACTGCTGCCTTCAAATGTCATCAAGCTGCTGAACGCAGCCAAAACCGGCCTGAAGGAAGTGGGATTCAAGTATGTGTGGGCCAAAAACCTGACGGTATTTGCAAAAGCCTCCGATAACGCAATTGTCCACATCGTCAACACACAGGAAGATATCCCCAAGATTGCTCTATTATACCCTGACGAACAACAATAGCACTCTCGCCCTGCCAACCAACTCACCATCCCTCAAAACAACCAAGGCCACGCACACAGCCTCCGCTGCTGTTGTCTCAACGCAAATTCCTTA
The DNA here is from genome assembly GCA_018257835.1 of Euura lappo. Lineage (NCBI taxonomy): Eukaryota > Metazoa > Arthropoda > Insecta > Hymenoptera > Tenthredinidae > Euura > Euura lappo. The sequence goes on along the minus strand of JAEUYN010002059.1, from coordinate 75,974 downwards.
CGGTCCCATCTGGACACACTCAAAAACTACCTCGACGACCACCCACCGTTCCAGGTCATTGCAGTGACTGAGACCTGGCTCGCTCCGTCAATACCTGACTCAGTCATCAACCTAAACGGATTCTTCGTGCTTCGAAATGACAGAAATGTCCACGGTGGTGGCGTCGCACTCTATATCAGTGCCGCATACTCCACCACGATCCTATCAAGATCCGCTACAATCGACAAGACGGGGATGCTAGAATACATCACCATCGAGCTCAAAAAACCGGGAACCCCCCCCATATTCGTCGCAGCGATCTACCGACCACCCCACGTCCCGCTTACTACTCCTGTAGATCTCGGGGCAGAACTCTCGACTGCCATGGGGAGCTACGCGCACAAAGTCATCATGGGCGACTTCAACGCCGATCAACTTGGGAGCAGCTTTGATGCCAACACCGTCAGCTCACTAATACGAGATCTATCACTTAAGCTGGTAGACCATGGAGCTACCCATGTTACTGGCCGTTCCGAAACCTGGCTCGATCTCTGCTTGGTCGACGAGTCTGACTACGTTATCTCCTGGGGCAAATCTCCTACTCCGCTGGGAGCCGGCCACCACCTAATTCATGTCGAACTCGCAGTCCAGGGTATCCGGCCGACCCCCAAATCGATCGCGACTCGTCGACTCGGTCTACTAGCCGATGCAGAAGCCCAGGACGCTCTCACTCGCATCGCCTGGCTCACCTTCATTCCCGTAGGATCAACCGTCGACTCCGCCTTGGACAGTTTCTATAAATCGCTCTTTGCTGTTGTAGACAAATTTGCGCCCGTCACCACTCTCAAAGTTAATACGCTGAAACACGCACCTTGGATCACGCCTCAGCTCCGAAATGCCCAACGCCAACTCCGGACCGTGTATCGACGCTACCGTCGCAACAAAACCCAGCACCACCTCCAGGCCTATCGTACTGCACGGGACGATCTTCGCCTACAACTAACAAAAGGTAGAATATCATACTACACCACTAGGCTCGAAGGCCTGACTCTCGGTGCAATCTGGTCCGAACTGAGGAACCTAGGGCTAATCAAAACTTCTTGCTCGCCTCCGCTGGCTATCCCAGCTGAGGAATTGAATATAGCTCTGGCTCAAGTATCCATCTCCGATCCGCCGCCTGCTCCTGACTACGACGACGCTGCCGGCCTACCGCAACACGACAGGCCTGAGCTCTGCCTCCAACCGGTCACAGCTACCTCGGTCCTGAAGGCAGTTCGGCTATCGAAGTCCAATGCCACAGGCGCCGATGGTGTCAACTTACGTCTGCTGTCCAAGGTCCTGACTACCATCATCGGTTTTACTGTCGAACTTTTCAACCGCTCAATCAATGACTGCACGTTTCCCTCTCTTTGGAAGAGAGCTGTGATAGTCCCTCTCAACAAAATAGCCTCGCCAAGGACCGCAAGTGACTATCGGCCTATTTCTCTGCTACCCACTCTCAGCAAAATACTGGAACGCCTCGTCTACGATCAAATCATAGCTTACATTGAATCCCACTCTCTACTAGACCCGTACCAGTGTGGCTTTCGCCCGGATCACAGCACAGCTACGGCGCTATTAAAACTGCTGAATGACGTCAGGCAGGGTATGGATCGTCGCCAAGTCACGGTACTCGTCCTCTTTGACTTCTCCAAGGCGTTTGACACAGTGCCTCACCACTTCTTGCTCCGTAAATTGCGGAAGTTGGGCCTCTCCAAGGAGTCCGTCGACTGGCTGAACTCCTACCTCAGCGGCAGGCAACAAGCGGTTAAACGTGATGACAACTCGCTCACCAACTGGGTCTCAACCAACACGGGCGTTCCACAAGGCTCGGTGCTAGGACCATTACTCTTCTCGCTATTCATCAATGACCTTGGAACCACGATAACATATGCCAAACGCCTTCTATTCGCGGACGACCTTCAAATCTATGCCACTTGCTCGCCGCCAGACCTTGGAAACTGCATCCGCGACCTCAACAAGGACATCAGTGCTATACAGAATTGGGCGCAGTTAAATCGACTTCGCCTAAATCTTCTTAAAACCAAGGCCATCATACTTGGTAACAACCGATTGATCAATCAAATCAGCATCGACGACCTACCTCCGTTAGGCGATGGACTTATCGACGTTCCACTCGTCTCGTCGGTGAGGAATTTGGGTGTGATTCTTGACTCGAAGCTAACCTTCCAACAACACATCGCCAGCGTAACCTCCAACGTCAATGGCGTACTGTACAAACTCCAACAATTCCGAGACTACACTGATGTTAACCTCCGAAAGAAACTAGTCGTAGCGCTTGTCCTACCTCACATTAACTACTGCTCGGTTGCGCTCCTGGGTGCCGGCACTGTAAACGACACGAAACTCCAAAGGCTAGTCAACAAAGGCATCAGGTTCATTTTCAATCTCCCGCGTGACGCATCCATCACACGGTACCGGCGTGAACTTGGGTGGCTCACTATCGAGGACGCCAGAAAACAAGCTGTGGCTTGCCTGGCGTATACAGCCATACGCGAGAATCGTCCATCTTTTCTCAAACAACTACTTATCGGCCATATAGCTACTCGACCTCTCAGAAGCCAGTTGGGCTATCAGCCGGGCCAACAACTGCTAGTGCCTAACTACCGCACGGATGCCTACATGCACTCGTTTGCGGTGGCTGCACCAACCATCTGGAACTCGATTCCAGCTAGAATCGTCGCGTCGCCCTCACGCTGGAGCTTCAAACGTGCCCTAGCAATGCACCTACGGGCATCTGAGACAGCACTAACTAACCACTAGACTCTGCCCATCCCCTGTCAAGCACTATACCCAAACCTCTAGCTCTATTCTGGTTTTCAGCACCTTTTCAACCTTCCCCGCTGCTTACTATTAGTTAATTAACGCAATTCTTATTATTACATGCATGTCATTTCATTTTCTACTACGGTTGGCAGGCCTGTACTCACGCTCACTAATCTAGTAATCCCAATAGAGAGAGTAGCACTCTTATCTCCCCTTGTTATTCTTCTGTACTAGCTCTAACATTAAGTTAAACCTAATATATTTACTTTGTACACTTGTTCATGCAGCCTGCTGCACTCTTTGTTCAACTTTGGGCAATAAATACCTTATCAATCAAATCTCTCTCTCTCTCCCAGGTATACCTCACGCAAGCCTGTGGAAGGGAAAGGGTTTGTTTAGTTTCTCCAGAAAGGCTCAGTATGTGAATAAACGTGCTTGTTTTAACAACTAGCATAAACCTGGAATTATATTCTACCTTTTGGTGGAGCACTGAAGAGGAGGGATTCAGTGTGAAGGATAATAAGTTTTGGAACTCGATACATATTTGGATACATTTTACATCCTCTATGTATCGTTAGATGTATAAATGGATGATCATATTTTCGCATATGGCTGTATTGGTTCGAAGTCTCAAGAGCGACATATTCAGGAAACGCGATTCGATCGAAGAGTTATCCGCTTCAGCGGTCTGTAGACAATATTCTTCCTCGTGACGTGAACAGAATTTTCATTAACGGGCCCTCACAGTTGGTCAAAATCGGAATTCAGAATTTATCATTGATGAAAATCACAGTGCAGAAGTCAACGTTTGGAAAAATGAAAGCTCAGAATTCAATGCTGGGTGAAAGACAATCTAGGGTAAATCATTGGTCTCACCGTTGAAGAAAAATTTCAGATTACGATTCATCGCTGCGGATAACAGCAGAGGTACGGACTAACGGTTCATCTCATTGTTGGTAAAAATCACACCTTCGCACACATCGATGGGAAGAATCAACGCTCAGGATTAATCATTGGTCTCACAGTTAGTGAAAACCATACCAGTACATTATTGTGCATCAAAATGTGTACAAATTTTTCGACCCTGTCTCGCAACGTCTGTTAATAAATCCCCGTTATTGATTCAACAACATTATTTACTAATTGAAATAATCCTTCATTGTGTTCCTTGTATTCTTAATGTAAAAAGTGTTGAATCCGTTAAATTCATTTCTGGAAATTGTGAAAAGTACTGGAATTTGAAAAAAAGTTGTTCAAATCTAACCGGAAAAGAATAATTTTTTTTTCTCCTTCAAATCATTTTCTTTTTCACGTCACAAATGTATTCAACATGTGCTCAGTATGACTTGTATAAATGCATAGAGGTTTATGTGCACTAAATGGAGAAACACGATTCCTTGTCTATATTTCCACCGCTGGGAAAATAATCACATTTATTGGGAATAGTATATTAGGATTCTTTGATGATATCCTTTGGTGTCCTATGATAGTCATGTTTAATATTGAATTGGATAATTAAGAAATCCGAGACACACAACGAAATCGTGTTCTTTTTTTTATTAACTATACACGTATAAGTAATAATCAGAACGTCGAATACGTTTTCAATCTGAAAAAGAGTAACGATCTGAAGGAAAATATTCACAAACCACCGAGCCTATTTATACTTGAAATGCATAACGACGTGAAAGGGCCGTAGTAGCGCCTCGGGGCCGCGCTTGTCTCGTAACCAGAGATTCGCGGGTTCAAATCCAACCGCCGTCAGGATAATTTTTTTTTTCTCCTTCTAATCAATTTTTTTTTCACGTCACAAATGTATTCAACATGTGCTAAGTATGACTTGTGTAAATGCATAGAGGTTTATGTGCAATAAAGAGAGAAACACGATTCCTTGTCTCTACATTTCCACTGCTGGAAAAATAATCACATTTATTGCGAATAGTATATTAGGATTCCACGGGTCGTTTGAACACGAGCTAACCCGAAAGTCGTGGTACTTCGGATTTTTTATCCAGAAGTGTTCTCTGACGTTTAAGGATCTTGAAAGAAAATAGTTGGAAATCGGATAACGAGCTATACAAATTTACGCGCTATTTTTCGATTTTTTTTTTTCAATTGCGTCAAATTTTGAAGAATAGGAATGGGAAATACCTTTTTTGATGTATTACCGACTGAAGGTAAACCGACGATATAATAAGCTATGCCGTGACAATTCGTGGAAGGCGAACGCTTCGGGGGTGCCACCTGAAACCCGCTCGGCAAAAGTCCCTAGCCCTAAGTTGGTATCCCTAGCGGTCGGTGTTCGACGTGGTTCGACCATACCCTGTTCAAGCTGACTTGATTCGGTACGAACTCGAGAATAGCGCGCGTAAAATTTAAAGGATAAGCGCATTTTGTTAAACGGAGCGGAACGGAAGAACAAGAACAACGAATTCTGCTCGTGCCGGAATCATTCTGCGAATATTAACCAACAATTTAATTTTGATAGCACTGTTGAGTCAGCCTCAAGGTGTATCGTCGAGGCTCATCGAGGAACTTGACTCGGGAAGCCTGTTTCGCTGCGGCTTGATTGTATCGTCGAGGCTCTTCAAAGAACTTGACTCCGGAAGCCTGCTTCGCTGCGGCTTGATTGTATCGTCAAGTTCCTCGAAGAGCCTTGATGATACAATCAAGCCGCAGCGGAGCAGGCTTCCGGAGTCCAGTCCCTCGATGAGCCTCGACGACACAATCAGCCGCGGCGAAGCAGGCTTCCGGAGTCAAGTTCCTCGATGAGCCTCGACGATACACCTTGAGGCTGACTTAACAGTGCTATAAAAATTGAATTGTTGGTTAATATTGGCAGAATAATTCCTGCACGAGCAGAATTCGTTGTTCTTGTTCTTCCGTTTCGCTCCGTTTAACAAAATGCGTTTAACCTTCAAATTTTACGCGCGCTATTCTCGAGTTCGAACCGAATCAAGTTAGCTTGAACAGGGTATAGTCGAACCACGTCGAACACCGAACGCTAGGGATACCAACTTAGGGCTAGGGACTTTTTCCGAGCGAGTTTCAGGTGGCACCCCCGAAGCGTTCGCCTTCCACGAATTGTCACGGTATACGATGTATAACTTGTATATTTTTTAATATTTATTTCGGTATATAAACTATATACATCATAATCTATCATGTATAATAGCTGGCATATATTGCATATAAATATGATACATACTCAGTATATGGAATATATATGATAAATATATATAGTCAAATGTACATACGATATATAACGATATATATTTAATATACTAGAAGCGATACAATCAATACAATCAAGCCACAGCGAAGAAGGCTTCCGGAGTCAAGTTCTTTGAAGAGCCTCGACGATACAATCAAGCTGCAGCGAAGCAGGCTTCCGGAGTCCAGTCCCTCGATGAGCCTCGACGATACAATCAGCTGCAGCGAAGCAGGCTTCCGGAGTCAAGTTCTTCGAAGAGCCTCGACGATACAATCAAGCCGCAGCGAAGCAGGCTTCCGGAGTCCAGTCCCTCGATGAGCCTCGATGATACAATCAGCTGCAGCGAAGCAGGCTTCCGGAGTCAAGTTCCTCGATGAGCCTCGACGATACACCTTGACGCTGACTCAACAGTGCAATCAAAATTGAATTGTTGGTTAATATTCGCAGAATAATTTCTGCACGAGCAGAATTCGTTGTTCTTGTTCTTCCGTTCCGCTCCGCTCCGTTTAACAAAATGCGATTAACCTTCAAATTTTACGCGCGCTATTCTCGAGTTCGAACCGAATCAAGTTAGCTTGAACAGGGTATGGTCGAACCACGTCGAACACCGAACGCTAGGGATACCAACTTAGGGCTAGGGAGTTTTGCCGAGCGAGTTTCAGGTGGCACCCCCGAAGCGTTCGACTTCCACGAATTGTCACGGTATACGATGTATAACTTGTATATTTTTTAATATTTATTTCGGTATATAAACTATATACATCATAATCTATCATGTATAATAGCTGGCATATATTGCATATAAATATGATACATACTCAGTATATGGAATATATATGATAAATATATATAGTCAAATTTATATACGATATATAACGATATATATTTAATATACTAAAAGCGGCCATAATAAGATATTTTTTATACATAATTTATACATCTCCTTGTATATAAGTGATACATTTCCTGATATATGAGTCATACATATTCCGGATATATATTTTTCCGTGCGGGCTGTCAAGAGTTCTTAACCGACGGCATGATATAACCATCGGGTTTTACTCTGCGCTGCGGTCGAAACTTTTGGCTGATACGTGTACCTCCAGAACTACCTTAAGCATTCGGTTCTACGAAATTCTCGCGGTATATACGTATAGGTGATGATTAGCAGATCGAATACATTTGTGATCTGAAAAGGCGTAATTGGAAGAATGAAACGAGAAAAGACCCTATGGCTATGAGGTACCCTACCAAAAATGTCAGATGGATGAATACGGTCCTATCCGGATTTTTATAATGGTTTTAAATCTATATATAATCTCGCCCTATATGGGGACCTATCTGAATGGACTTTCCGGTAATACTTCAGATAGGTCCAGGTACAATACGGATTTGAAAAGAAACCTAATCAAAATTCGGATAGTACCGTATTGATCCATCTGACGTTTTGGTAGGGTGGGTGCTTTTTCGGGGCGCCACCACAGGACTTTGATACGTTGAAAAATGGCAAGGCTGAATACGCTTGCTGATTTCCGAATTTTTTTTCAGAAGAGGCTTCCTTCGAAAAATGTGACATAGAAAGCGATAGATTCGTCTAGATGCCGACCAGATCTGAAAACAAGAGTCGGAATGGCTATACAGGCATTTTCCAAGTCCGTATACATCTTGTAAAAGTGTTTTCCAGGTCTCTTACCTTGGGTACGGTATATGTTTTGTTCCGGACCTTGAAAATTGCCAAATATGGTATATTCAGCAATCTTTGAAATAAAGTCGCCATGTATGGTATATTCAGTAATCTTTGAAATAAAGTTGCGGAACACGGTATATTCAGCAATTTCTAAGGCCCGGAACAAACCATTATATCGTACCCAAGGCAGGGCCTGGAACACACCTCTCTAGCTCACCTACGGGCCCGGAAGAGGCCCTTAGGGCCTTATCGCTCATTTAGGCCCTGGAACACACCTTTACAGGATGTATACGGATCTGGAAAAGACCTGTTAAGGCAATCTGGCTCTTGTTTTCTGATCTTGTCCGTATATATACGAACCTATCGGTTTTGATCTCACATTTTTTGTAGGGAGCCCTTTCTGTGAAGAAAAAGATCGGAAATCAGCATATGCTCAGCATAAGGCAGAAATCACTATCTTATGTAATAACAATCCAATGATTGATCTATTTTCGGTGCCGATCTCAACTTTCAAGTCCGTGGTATATGATTGGTTATAAAGTTTATCATGTGATTTATCTTCTGTTCGTGACGAAGGAATCAAAAAAATCTTTCCCAGTGTGGGATCGAACCGTCAACTTTAAGAATCAAAGTCATTCATGCTACCGCGTGAGCCACGCCATCTGTTGATAGTATAAGATTGTTTGACAAACATGAAGCTCAACCTGGATCCTTCGATATAGTTGTGCTTCATGATCGTCAAACAGACTTTAATTCGCAACGGATGGTGTGGCTCATGCGGTAGCATAACTGACTGATTCTTAAGGTCACCGGTTCGATCCTACGCCGGAATTTTTTTTCTTTTCTTCGTCGTCAACAGGAGATAAATCACATGATAAACTTTATAATCAATCACATACCCGTAATATTACATGATAAATTGCAAAGTAAATCGTATGCTGAAATCGGTCATGATGTTTTATTATCTAACATATGATGGGAAGAAGAATAGTGGGTATGACGATCAATTAGTCCATAAAACGTTTATTCTGACGTATTCTGAGGTATGGCCAGCCATCTTCTCCTCTGAATGCCTAATTAACACCTTGTGCGCATATAGGAGTGCAAAAACTATCTGAAGACGGCTGGCCATGCCTCAGCCGAAACGTCAGAATAAACGTTTTATGGACTAATTGATCGTCATACCCACTATTCTTCTTCCCATCATACTTCCACGGTCAAGAAAAATAACTAGTATCTAACATATGATTAACCACGTAGTATATCTAATCCGTTTTTTGATTATGGCTTACTGATATTGTTTAAGGTATGTTTTGTATGCTTCTTCTACTACTTTTGTTATTCTTATGTGTAGATTATTGATATTATCTGTATTTCCTAATAAAATTCCTGCTGAGGATGAGGGATATGGGGATAGTCATCGGAACGTCAAACAATAAACTTCGTTTGCGTTGACTCGATGATCGCACACCACTTATAATGGATTTCTCGAGCGATACATTCACTGATGATGATTAACCACGTAGTTGAATCATTTTCAGTAGGGCCAGAATAAAGTGACAAAATGTGGTATATTCAGCAACTTTTAAAATACCATATTTAGCCATTTTGTGCGCATGGAATAAACCATATTACGTATCCAGGGTTAACACTGTAGCACACCTTCCTAGCTCACCTACGGGTCTGGAAGAGACCGTTATATCGCTTGTCTAGGACCTGGATCACACCTTTACAGGATGCATACGGACCCCGAAAGGACCCTTATAGCCTGATAAGGTCCTGGAACATACCTTTATAGGAAATCAACGGGGCCTGGAATATACCGTTATAGCTTGTTGAGGACCTGGAATACACCTTCACTGAGTATCGATATGGGACCCGGAAGAAACCAGTTCGGCTTATGGAGGACCTGGAAAACAGTTTTGAAAGTCCATGGCATTTTACAGGACCACATCATCCATCCACCTTGAATCGAATGTTTGCACCCGGAATGTTTCTACAAATAGCTCAAAAACTGATGTTTGTCAAAATTGAATCCAGTATATTGTCATCAGATGAAATGAAGCTTGATTCGATACAAATGACAATGATTACGGGTCAATACTCGAAAAGGGCCTGGTAAACACCACTCTGTAGACTTTCCTGCGTAATTCAAAAACTGAAACTATTTTTAAAAAACTGTTAGTTGGAAAATGCTAGGAAATTTATTTTTCATGTTTTCCAATTCTAAAATCACATGGTCAAAATAGGTCCCGGAAACAACCCTACCTGAAACGGTCCTGCAACGGACCTTTATGTGGTAGATTCGCTGTAGTATCAAAAGTACTACAATTACTGCAGAAAATTGTTGTGATAACTGAATTTGGAGAGTTTTTTCAAAATTTTCAATCATAATATATGGGTCAGAGAATTGGACCCCTAAACGACCTCTGAATATATATATGGAAATGAAACTATCGAGTATATTGATGACGCACCCTATTTGGGCACCTAGGCACGATATTTTTTTTGCAAATTGAGAATTTTTTCCTGTTGTGCGCGGCCTCGTGCGCTTCGCGCACTCCCCGGGGTTACTAAAAACTCTCCACCTAGCCAAAACTATGCAGCTACAAGTCTGCAACTGTACACTTGGCTGCCACAAAATTTGAAATTTCGTAAATTTCAGGTTCGGGTCAATGAACCCGAGTCACCAAAATGACCGATTAATTCAATTTCACATTAATGACAGTCATCGTAATGACCAGGTGTCATCAAAGTGTGCGATTCATACTCTAATAACATGGCGGTCCGTCATCAAAATAACCGATTTATATATATATATATATATACCTATGTACATAAATATATATATATATATATATATTGTAACGAAGACTGTTTCTCCGCTTTTCTCTAGGTCTCTGACAACGAAGTAAATGTGAGTCAAGAAAGTACGCCAATCTCCAAACCAAATATCTTGCAATATTCTCAGTATATTCTGTAGACGTGTCAACTCTTTAAAGTCTGGGACAAGACTGTTTTTACAATAATAATTCTTATGCTCTTCTCTTAATAACAAATTATCAGCTGTTTTCCCAGCCCACTAAAAACTCCGGCTGTCAAAGTGACAGCAAACATCTGATCGTTAAAATCTAACGGGAGTCCCCGTAACACTACTCCCCCCTCAGAAAAAGAGTCGTCCCGACTCTTGGAAGAACGATCGACCATAGTTAACTAATCGATATATAAAAAAAAAAACTACTAGAGCTGAGGCTCTTCAAAACTGGTGTTCTTCCAAGAACTATCCGGCATTCGCCTTTTTACTACTTTTTGGAAAACCCCAGAAAACCAAAAAGTGGATAGTGCAATTAACCAAAATCCCAATAAAAGTGTACAATATTTCTTCCTCGCCACATTGGCGTCTTCGTTGAAGATCCAGAATCTCTTCATTGAAAATCCACTCTATCCAGTCCTTCCCAAAGTAGTCTCCAAAACAGCCGAAAACTGGATCACATCCGGAAAGTCAGCCCTTGCATACGAAAGTAGTTCATCAAAAACACCAGCGTCGCACGTTGTAAGGAAACATCGGGGACGGGAAAAGGAAAACAAGGAAACTGCATCCTCAAAAACCAAGATTCCTTAAATTGGAAGGACAAGGATGAGTGATTGTATCGGGTATGGAAGTGTGAAAACAAATTCGCAGGAAAATTGGTCCGATCATAGCTTTACTCTGGTGAGCGGCAAACATTCATCCATGAAAAACTTGAACATCGTCAGTTGCTTCGTGTCTTCTTCATCGGTACCCTCAATCATCATCAGACGTCGGTAAACAAAAATTCTAAGGAAAATCTTCTAGAATAACGGAAACTTCCGTACCATCCGATGAAACTGTAAAAATTGCTCATTACAAGAAAGATCAATCATTTTCTTCAACGAATGTCCTCTTTATCATCCAGTCCAGACTGGAACGAAATTCTAATTGTCAAGTCAGCCTTGAAATCGTATTTCTTTTTACTCAAACAAAACAGTTTAAAATCAAAATCTCTGCCACACATCTCAGCTAAAATGTCGTACGAAACGTGGGACGAGCGAACTCCTTTTCCAATTCCTAAATTTCCTGTGAAACCGTCAATTCGTTTGAACTCTGAACTACAGAAAATCTCTTTTCGGAAAGTCAGTGAAAATTTTCAGTGGGACGCAGTGGAGAAACTATCCCGGGACCACTTCGACGAGTGGTACAAGAACGAGTGGGGCCGTATGCGTTGTGCCATGATGGTAAAAATCGCCCACTCGTTCACCCACTCGTCGATGAGTGTAGGGGCTCTGTGTCAGGAGTGCGAAAACCTTGTGTAAGTCCACCGTTCTCATGAATATCATAAAAAGAAAAAAAAAAAACCAAATTTGTCCTTTTACGATTTCAGCCTAACTCGAGAGAAGAACCCCGGAGTAGTACTGTACCACGCCTGTTACTACTTGACAACTCCCCACTGCATCTCTTGTAAGAATAGCTCTTCACAGAACTTTCGGCTCCCATACAACTGTGTAAATTGTTGTTTATTAAAATTCGACTTGAGACCGGAGGTCGAAGAAAAATTTAAGAGTTTAATACGGCCGGAAAATCGCTACCTGACTAAAACCGATACTGTAACACTGTGGTAGTTTTCTTTAATAAAATACTTTCGTTCTGTTCACGTAGGTTTCTGGGTTAATTTCTATTCGACATTGTCTCGCAGAAATTTTTATATACTTCGTCTGCAGACACTTCTCCATCCAGTAACAGAACAGGGGCTGGGAGAGTAGAAAAATTCCCCTTGATTAACCAGTCATCGTGTACCTCGTGTAAAACCTTCAAGTATTCTAAAGGAATTCCTTCTTCTTCATTTCTAGCTCTAGAATTCACCCGTGAAAAAGAAGTTTCAGGGGATACCCTCAGATATACGATCAAATCTATCTCAAAACCTCTGACTCCCTCTTTGAAGATTTCAGCAGTTTTTGTTAAGAGATGGGACTCGAATTCCTCAAATCCTCCCAATCTCTTTCGTGCTTCGACGAAACAAGCACAACTAAAAATCGATCGTTCCATCAATTTTATTGGAAGAGAACTCTGACGAAGGTGCCTGTTCCTCATAACCATCAAAGCATGGTGTTGGAAATGATAACTGAATTTCGTGGGGTCAGTGTACATTCTTTCGAGTAGATTTGTCCCTGCAACGTCTCGATATTCGTCGAGAGGTTCTAACAACGTGAGAATGTTTGAGTCTTGTAAAAATCTTTTCGTAAATGTGGATTTCCCACAGCCAATATTTCCCTCAACGATCAGAGTGAGTGGCCTATTCTCATCCTTACGAATTCCGAACGGAAGCTCTAAAGGCCACGTAGAAGAGCTCACAAAATTCCTACAAGGTTCTAGTCTTTCAATTGGTTCTGTCATATCTATAATCTCGATTTGTCGTAATTCTCTCTCCTTATAAGGAGCTAACCGATCCAGATGAACAATTTTCGGTTTCGACTTTTTATTCAATTGTATTTTGTACACTACATCGTTTATTTTTGTCATTATTTTGTAAGGACCCTCCCAGTTACTCTGTAGCTTTGGGGATCGTCCTTTTTGTCGTCTTGGTTGAAACAACCAGACCAAATCTCCAGCGTTAAACGCAAGGTCTCGAACTCTAAGATCGTAACGAGCCTTCATTCGGTCTGAGGCTAACTGGATTTTATTTCTAGCGAAATTGTGAATATCTTCGAGTTTATCTTGTAACGTTTTTGCAAAATCAGTGCATGGGAAATCTTCGCTAGGAAGAATCCCCTTTTCTAAGTCTGAGGGCAATCGAAGGTTTTGGGCCAGCAACATTTTAGCAGGAGTTTGGCCGGTTGTCTCATGAACCGCCGATCGATACAAAAAAACGAAAAGATGAATCCACTCATCCCAATCTCTCTGATTTTTATCAATAAAAAGCGATAGATACCCCAACAAGGTTCTGTTTAATCTCTCCACCATCCCGTCTGATTGAGGGTGAAGAGCAGTAGTCCTTGTTTTCTTTATGCCCAAAATGTCTAAGATTTCTTTGATTAATTCTGATTCGAAGTTTCTCCCTTGGTCTGTGTGTAACTCAATCGGAGACCCATATCTACAAATCCATTCTTTGACTATTACTTGAGCTACTGTCTTTGCTTCCTGGTTAGGAATTGCGATCACCTCTGGCCATTTTGAAAAATAATCGGAAATGACCAGAGCATAAGTATTTCTGGATTTTGTGCTCGGCAAAGGACCCAGAATATCCATGGCTACCCTTTCAAAAGGAGCCCCAACATTGTATATTTGTAACGGACTCTTTCCTTTTGATTTTGGACCTTTTTTTGCCACACAGACATCACAGCTTTTACACCAATCTTCAACGTCTGACCTACAACGTGCCCAGAAATACCTTTCTCGAATTCTATTCAAAGTTTTAACAATCCCGAAATGTCCTCCACAAGGAGCGTCATGAAGTTCGATTAAAATCTCCGTAATTTTATCTTTAGGAACAAGTAATTGCCAGATTACTTCGTTTCCTTCCGTAGGTTCAACCTTTCTGAATAGTAAATCATTAACTAAATGAATTGCATCCCATTGTGCCCAATAAACTTTGATGAACTGATTTTTGTCTGAAACGTCTGTCCATTCTGGTTTTAACCCTGCTAGTTTCCACTGTTTAACCTGAGTCAGTGTTTTGTCGTTTTCTTGAGCTCTTTTCCATTTTTTAGAATCTTCCTGAAAAGATATACCTCTAACTTGCCTAATATCGACACGTTGTTTCTCCAAACGAGTACACTGAGGACAGTTTCCGAATTCTTCGCACGGTCTGCGTGAAAGAGCGTCAGCATTTCCGTGTAAAATTCCGGCACGATGTTGAATTTCAAAATCGTAGATCCCTAATACTTCCAACCATCTTGCTACTTGTCCCTCAGGAGCTTTGAACGACAATAACCACCTCAATGAGGCGTGATCTGTGCGGATTAAGAATCTTCTACCGTATAAATAGTGGTGTAGATGTGAAATTGTTTTCACAATTGCCAGGAGTTCCCTCCTTGTAACACAATAGTTTCGTTCTGTCTTACTCAAGACCCTGCTGTAATAACAGATTACCCTTTCGAATCCTTCTTGAACTTGAGACAGAACCCCTCCTAAACCCGAAAGTGACGCGTCTGTGTCGACTATGAATGGGGTACCCGGCAACGGAAATGCTAAGATCGGTGGAGTGGTCAGACGGATTTTCAACTCTTGAAACGCGTCACTGCAGTCAGCCGTCCACTGAAAAGTGACCTTTTCTCCAGTTAAAGCGTGAAGCGGTTTTGCGATTGTAGCGAAGTTCTTGACAAATCGTCTGTAATAGGTGCAAAGCCCAATGAAGGATTGAACATCAAGTTTACTCGAGAGTTGAGGCCATTCTCTAATCGTTTTTATTTTTTCCGGATCCGTTTTAATTCCTTCGGCTGACACTATATGTCCCAAAAAATTCACCTCTTTTTGAAAAATCTTACACTTCTTTGGGCTCATTTTCAAACCGTTTCTCAAGAATCGTTCGAAAACGACCTTTAAATTGGACAACTCTTCCTCGAAAGTTTTTCCAAATACTATGACGTCATCAATGTAAACCAGGCAAATTTTCCCTGTCAAGCCTTCTAAAACCAGCTCCATCAACCTTTCAAAAGTTGCCGGGGCGTTACAGAGACCAAATGGCATTACTTTAAATTGCCATAACCCACCTAAACCGGTCACAAAGGCTGTTTTTTCTTTGTCCTGAGGATGCATTCGAACCTGCCAGTATCCACTTTGTAAATCTATGGTTGAGAACCATTTTGCTCCAGCAATCATGTCTAGGGTGTCTTCAATCCTGGGGATTGGATATGAATCTTTCTTTGTTATATCGTTCAAAAATCTATAATCAATGCAGAATCTTTTTGTTCCGTCTTTCTTTTTTACCAAAACTATGGGAGAAGCCCAAGGGCTACACGAAGGTTCGATTACATCGCTAGCGATCATGTCATTTACCAATTTCTCTACTTCTTCTCGTCCGTTAATCGGCAATCTTCTAGGTGCCTGTTTAATTGGCGAATTGTTTCCTTCGTCAATTCTATGTTGACCCAATTGGCAGCAACCCAAATCTTTAGAATCTTTTGCAAAAGCTCCCTGAAATTCTACAAACAAGTCACTCAACCTTTCCTGCTGGGTGAACTCTAGGTCCCGAGAAGATTGATCAAATAAATTCTGCAGAAAGATTGGTACTTGTTTGATTCCTCGAAGTCTTGGGGCAGAATTTTGTCCGACTGGTTTTTCCTGAGACACAGGTCTTGAAGTTAACAAAGGAATCATGATAACCCCGGAAATTAGTGTGTGAGCTTTCACATTAATATTGCAGTTATGTATTAGTAGAAAATCCATTCCCAGGATTCCCTCATCTTCGATATCCGCCACCAAGAATTCGTGAGACGTTTTTAGATATCCCTCTACGTCTATATTGGCAGCGACTTTTCCCAATACAGGGGCTGTCTGTCCTGTCGCTGTTCTAAGTGAAGTATTTGTGGAATTTAGTGGAAAACACTGAAGGAGATCCGAGCGTACAATTGACACCTCGGCTCCGGTATCAATTACCCACAAACAGTTCACTCCATTAACTGTTCCTCTGGCATAAAGTCCCGATCCGGTGTACCTTCTAATAACAACTTGATCGTTCCTAGTGTTGGAAGCAGAAGGATTTGGTTGCCTGATTGAATTATTGTAACTAGTACTCGGGACAGCCAAGTTTGAAGTCTGGTTAGTCTGTACAGTTCCGTCTCTATTTTGATTGTCAGTCGTCCTGGTTTGCCAATTATTATTTGGTCTGTCTCTATTTTGACTATCTGTCGGCCTTGTTTGCCAATTATTATTTGGTCTATCTCTATTTTGACTTTCTGTCGGCCTTGACTGCCAATTATTGTTCCTCCAAGATTGGTTTTGGCTTTGATAACGATTAAAGTTGTTGTTTCTGTTCTTGTCTTGGAAGTGACGCTGAAGCGCAAAACAATTTTCAAAAAGATGTCCCTTCTTTTTACAATAAAAGCACTCCCGATCGAACCTTGATTTATTTACAGAATTCTGACCACTGGGGTGGAAAGAATTATCTGTTGTCTGTGATTTATCTGTATAGTTTTGACCACTCGAGAAGGAAGAATTATTTGTCATTTGCGTGTTATCATTCCTCCTCTGAGGAAACGATCGTTTTGCTTCCAACACTTGTCTCACTGTTTCTTCTGTTCCTTCATTTTCTCTAGTTTCAAATTGCCTGACTCGGTTCGAGCCGAGATCTTCCTTATTGATTGCCTCTAGTTCTAATGCTTTAATGATGGCTTGATGTAACGTTGAGGGGGCTGCCACTCTGAGTGCTTGTTTTAGATTTTGATCTGTTATTGCAGAAATGAATTTCGTGCAAGCTATTTGTTCTCGCGTTCCAGTCGGACAATCTGGCAACGCGTTCCTCATTAATCTTTCAATGTCGTGTCCCAGAGAGGCAAGCTCCTCGTTACGGCCCTGTCGACGATTTTCTAATTGTGTATAAAACAATTTTGACAAATGCTCATCACCGTATCTCCTACTCAGAGCCGTACAGATTTTCTCATAGTCTTTCAAGTCCGAGTTAGAAAGTGTCGAAAGAACAGTTAAGGCGATTCCTCTTAATGAACTAGTTAAAATCGCTGCTTTTTCTGTCGGTCCCCACCCATTGTGTTCCGCGATGATTTGAAATTGACGTTCAAAATCTGTCCAAGAAGTGGTTCCATCAAAAGTTCCGGGTTTTAAAGCGATTGAATTGACTTTAGGTTGTGTTGCCGGTCGTATCGGTTGAGTGAAACCGGGTAGGTCGTTGTTATACGCGAGTGGAACTGGTATTCCCTGGGTTTCGTGTAACGGTAAGAAAACATTAGAAGGATTGACAAAAGAGCGACTAGCTCCATAACCCGAAATGCCAGCTTGTGACAGGTGATTAACTTGAACTTGGTTTCCTTGTGAGACATTCATTTGTCTATTTTCGTTCGAGTAATAACTAGCAGACGGAACATCGAAAACACTGACAGCTGGCTGTGAAAATTGTGACACCAAACCTCTATTTTCGATGCCTCTGGATATCTGCGTGACGGGTGCTCCATTGACGGTCTCTCGAACCCTGTCAATATTTAATGAACTACCCTGGAAATTAAACACGGCATTCGAAGTGTTTGGCAGCTCAGGAACAGTCTCTCGTACATGTTCTGCATTCATTCTAGCCTCTACTACGTTTCGATAATTCTGATTTTGTGACAACTCTGAGTTCTCAAGTTCTCTCAGGTGACCGTCGCCACACATCATAATAGGCATTCTACTCCTGTTGTCAACCCGCATTGTGTTTCCAATGCGGTCGCACTGTGGCTGCATCGTGGTAAACGTCGTCTGAGCGAGCGTTGTAGCCGAATCTAATGATCTACCAGCAAAGATGGGGTTTTCTGTCCCCGAAACTGGCACTGACCTTGTGGTAACCTCTGTTACCTGTTCGTTAATTACAAACGGAACTGGAGCTGGAATTGGACACATCGGGATTGGGATTCTCGCCGGGGTAACAACGGAAGGATTCTGTGTAGTGGGTACCGGAATCTGAAGATTTTCCATCTTTTTCATAAATTCCTCCCTCTCACGCCTGTCCTGTTCCCGTTCTTTTTCTCTTTCTGCCCGTTCTCGCTCTCGTTCCAACCGCTCCCGTTCTCGTTCTCGTTCTTTTTCAGCCCGTTCCTGTTCACGTTCCAATCGCTCTTGCTCTCGTTCTCGCTCTTTCTCTGCCCGTTCCCATTCTCGGTCTGTTCTTTCCTGATTTCTTTGTTCTTGAAACGCTAGCATCATTTGATTCATTTGAGACTGCATCGCCTCGATTATCGGTGACTGAACTGCACTATTTCTGTTCGTATTGGAACCGGATTGTTCTTGGTTCTGGTCCAAACGACTGGGAGTCGTAATAGAAGCAGCTCCTTCTTCGTTGAGTTGTTGTAAACGAGCCCTTTTCTGTGGCGTAGCAGTCAGTTCTTCCTCAACTTCTCCGCAAGATAAATCATGAGTTCGTCTTGTACGAGGCATCTTTTCTCAAGTCCTTTTTCAAATTCTTTTTGAAGTCTCCTCTCAAAAGTCTTCACTCAAATTCTCTCACAATTCTTCTCTTGAAAATCTTCTCCAATTCGTCAATGCTCCTACTCACAATTCACTATTCGCTGTGCAGAAATCCCACTTCTGACACCAGTGTAACGAAGACTGTTTCTCCGCTTTTCTCTAGGTCTCTGACAACGAAGTAAATGTGAGTCAAGAAAGTACGCCAATCTCCAAACCAAATATCTTGCAATATTCTCAGTATATTCTGTAAACGTGTCAACTCTTTAAAGTCTGGGACAAGACTGTTTTTTACAATAATAATTCTTATGCTCTTCTCTTAATAACAAATTATCAGCTGTTTTCCCAGCCCACTAAAAACTCCGGCTGTCAAAGTGACAGCAAACATCTGATCGTTAAAATCTAACGGGAGTCCCCGTAACAATATATACTGAGCCTTTCTGAGGAAGCGAAACGAACCCTTCCCCCTCCACAGGCCTGCGTTGGGCATACCTGGGCGAGGGAGAGAGAGGGTCTGTTTCGCTTCCTCAGAAAGGCTCGGTATGTAATAATATGATAGAATGGTTATTGTAATGACCCACCTGCAGGATTTTCTATAACACATGAATACCTGGAATCTTGCATGACCTGTCCCACCTGCAGGGTTTCCCATAACACATGAATACCTGGAATATTGCATACCCCGACCCACCTGTAGAATTTCCCGTAACACATGAATACCTGGGATATTGCATGCCCTGACCCACCTGCAGGATTTTCTATAACACATAAATACCCGGAATATGTACTCTGATTTTTCTATGAAACAAAAAGGACCTATAAACACTACTGGCTTGCGCATGCAAAGTCTTATGAGAGATTGAAAAGATATATCGAAAATAAATTGAAAAAAAAAAAATGTGCGGGGACGCGAACCGCGAACCTTCAGCGTTCTAGTCCGTCGTCTTACCGCCCCAGCCACGCCAGATCTTGGTTCCAGTGTGCACGCTCAACGGAGTAGACGCGCGAGCCCCACTCCGCCCGAAAATCTCTAAATTTCAAATCGCGATATCTCAGCAACCAAGGCGTATTAGATCAAAAATCAAAAACCACGTTAATTCGGAGGTCTTGAACTTTCACCACGTGAAACGGGAACCCGATCCGTGACATCGAAGGTCCCTACTCTCCTTGTCAGATTAAATTTCAACAAGATCCTTATTCGAGCGCGGCTGAAAAAGTCAGGTTGGCACCACTGCTTCGAATTGGAAAAACGCGGGTTCCGAACCGGGATAAAGCCCTGCACCTTTTCTATCATCTACAAACTTGCATTTCTATACCGCGACGGGTATCTATGTGGACACCTGTCAGCACTACGGGTTGGCATAAATATCGAAACAAATATACTGACATACTATGAAGTGAAAGGTCAGATTAAATTGTATCAATCAGTGGCGGACTAAAAAGGATTGGCACCCACGGCGGACAATTGACTCCCCCCCCCCTGTCCCATTAAAGAACACAATATTCTGAATTCAGACAATTCTAAAAATTCAAGAAATTACGAAAATAACTTCTCAATTCCCTGTTATATTTTCTAGCGTCATAAAATGTATATTATACGTAATACTCGTCAAACTGTTGCAATAAAATGATCAAATTGACATATTCAAATGGTTGCTACTTACTCTCGATTACATTTTGAAGTTCGTCGTGTAGAATTTATCACAAAAAAAATGTAAATTTCAACAGTCAAGCACGAGGGGCAAATAACCCAACATTTGAGTGCCACATTCATTCTGATGGTTGAATCAATTCAAATTATTTATTATAATTAACGTAATTGACGTAATATTGTTAATTCAGATCAATTCAACTGTGTTCTTTCAATTCAGTTAATTCAATTGTTTTATCATTATTCTCGATGATTCATATTGATGAAAAAACGGAAATTATAAATAAAAATTTGAACGCAGGCGTATTTCAAGGTGTGAGTTAGACGTATGAATGAGAAAGATGAAGATTTAAATTGTGAAAATTTGAATAATTACACAGCAATGGGAATAAAAGCTGTGTTATCCCGGAAGTAAGGAATCAATGTCAAAATTAAACTTGTCATCACCAATTTATTATTCATGTTCATTTTTAAAGGGAAAATGAAATCTCACAAGAGAGCGTACGAAAATATAAACATTAAATTATCTTTTTACTATTCTAACAAGTCAAATGAACAATGCAATAAAATTATATAATGAATGTAAATTTAATATATCATTCATAACAACATCTATCATTAAGTACACTTATATGCTCAATAAGATTATGTTCTTAGGGTACAACCCAAAGACGTGTAGGTTCTACTTCTTAGGTTTTATACCTTTTTTGTTCCTTATTTTTTGAGATCTAGGAACGTTTAGTTCGCTAATTTGAGGTGCTGTCTTTGGGAGAACGTTTTCTAGCTTGATACCTCTTTCTGTCAAAGATTGCTTAGGTTTAACAGATTTACCCTTATTACTCTTCTTAGTTTTAACTTCAGATTGAACTTCTCGTTCAGTGACGATGTCTTGTCTCTTTTCAAGAACTGTTTTATCATTCCTGTTTTTCAGATCCTGATAAAATTCTGCATACTGAACAGGGATAATACCATTCTCGCACATTTTCACTAAATCCAGAATCTTATCATTACTAATTTTTAAACTTGAGTTATAGCAAGAGCTGATTTCGCAGGGAGGTAATATTTTAGTAGATCCCTTTTTTGCAATGTCTACAGTGAGGTAGTCCGAGTCGTAGGATATTTTATATTTCAATAATCCAGGAAAATCGCCATCGACATAAATTTCCCGTATCTGAGACCAGGGTATAACAATATTGTCATCATTTCTTACCCAAAATTTGTCCTCGACAAGGCTTTTCCAATTCAAAATCATTTCTTTTTGAACCTCAATCACTTGATATTGACTTTTCTTCGCATCCTTAGCAGAACGAATTAAATTATACCATTCACTCGGTGTGAAGATATTTTTTCTTTTACTTCTGCGTTCAATTACACTATGCACTGTATCTGCATCGTTCTGCGTATGTCCTCTCTCTAAGAACCTGTGGATTATTTTTACTTTGAACTTTGCTGCGGTGTAAAGGTACATTGCAAAGACAAATCTATTTCGATTCTGTCCGGAACAATTATCAGAATGAAACCTGAAATCTTTGAACCCTTCATTAAACTTTGTTTCGATAAAATGGTGTACGAAACTAGCCACCTCATTGGCCCCTTTGTTCCCAATGGACTCATCGTAACAGTAGCACTTCTCGTCCGAGTGAATTCTATCAGCTATCGTGAAATTATAAACCGAAAGCTTACGTTTAAAATACAAACAAGATATCTCAGCTTTTGGTACTGATAATATCTTCTGATAATCGAAAGCAGCTACAACAGTATTTTCAATGTTGGCTGTTTCAGACCCATATTTCCGATCTAAATTTTTCAGCTCACGAGCCTTCTCTTTGTTACCACAGTGAATATCATAACTAATCTTCAATTGCTCTTTCTTGTCTGAGGAACTATTGTGATAAACAAAACAATCGTCGCACTGGTCCTTTTTAGGTTTATGAAATCCGATATTGAAATTCGTATTGAATATATCAGTGTACTGACGCAAAGTTGCTGGCTTGAAATCAACATTATTTTCCTTAAGCGATTCTAAGTATAATGTATGCATGATTCGAATGTTCAGCGTTTCTTCTAAATATTCTTTTGTCGAATCTGCACGCACATAGTGAGCTTCAACTTTTGGCAAAGATTGGATGTGATCATGAACACTCGACTTTCTCAAATCGCTTATTTTATTAACACGATTGCCATGTTTACCTCTCTCATCAGCAGTGATGACATTGCTGTTTTTGGCTCGTTTTTTAATGATAGTATCCAACCGCTGCTTAGAGATGTCGAGTGTAGTTAAAAGCATTGTCCTGCATATTTTGATTTCCTCTCGGTCTATTTTAAAAAAGTATTCTCTAGGCATCCTTTTATAAAATTCCTTTGTCTCATTTTTCTCTCCACTCTCAGCTGCCTCCGGTCTATCACCTCGTTTTTCTTTTCCTGAATCATCTTGAGTACATTTTTTTCCATCAATATATTGTTCAGTGATATATTCGTTATCTGAAATGTCTTCATCCTTATAAATTTCTTCCTCAGAATCATGCACGTCTGCGTTTGAGGAGGGCTGTCTCCTCTCTTTTACACGCATACAAGAGGCAAGGAAATGCGTTTGCAAATCATAATCCCCTATTGCCCAAAACTTATTGTGAAATTCGTTTCGTTTTTCTTCAGCTATCGATTCCACGCACCTGAATCGACAGCTTATATCACAAGAAGGTTTCATTTCTTTGCCAGGTACTATATTTCCTTTGGCATTGAGATAAGAATGACCTGTATTCACAGCACGCTTTTTCAGAGTTCTGACCCAAGTTTTCGGTTGGAGAAGCTTCTTACGGGTTGATTTGGTAGAAACAGCATGCTGCTGAGTTCTCTTCTTTGGCGGAGGTTGGTCGTTGCTTGAGCCACCTTCGGTGAGGACAAGAGAGGCTCGCTTCAAAATACGGTTTGTAGAATGAGTCTCTTCGACAGTTGATGAATTGCTACGGATCGGATCAATTCCTTGGGAATTTATGTTGGAGATATCATGTAACGGAGGATGGTGCTCGTAGATTCTAGATTCCATAGATTCTCGACTCTTACTATGACGTTTTATACCTGAAATATCATTTAATCAACCATTCACATCATAAGCATGTAATAAGTAAGAAAGCCGTCTCATTTACCTTCATACTTCGGTGGATTATTAGGGGTATCAACTGTTGGATATCCCCAGAAACAGCTAGGTGCACTAAATTCTCGTGGATTAGTGTTATCTCGAACATTTCCTGTTGATGGAAAAATTTGTCCATGTATTTCAATACACATAATAATCTAATTAGTAATTATGCTTTATTTTGCAACTCAACTTGCAGAGAAACAGAGTTCATTTCTTCAAATTTGATATCTTCACCAGTATCCGAAGTATACACGTCCGAAGCTGTTACAAGTGTAGCTGTTACTGGGTTAAAAAGCGACTCTTCTCCATAACTCCAGTCATCGTGGCGATCCATAATTTTCACCAAGTTAAAAAAAACACTCAAAATAAAATGGAAGTATTTTGAGGATAATATCTGTAAAAGTATTTACGAAGCAATTAATTAAATGGATAAATAATTTTTATATTTCTCGAATTTTTTATGCTCAGTTCAATTTGACTATGACCTTACAAAACGTTGCTTTGGATGATTTTGGAAATTATAAAAAAGTAAAAAATATAATCAAGCCTTGGAACTCATTTTTCAACTGTTAACGTTTATGCCTGTATTATTCGAACTATTATTGCAATTGAACAAGATTTTAATTTTTGCCATTCGAAAGAATGTTATTGTTGTTTCGATTTTGAACTGCTGCGGTTGATTCTGTTGGTTGAATAATTTTAAATCGACTTACCATATTCTGTAAACATCTAGGTACAAGAGGTACTAGCATTCACCATGTCAGCCAGTTGCACACGTT
Source organism: Euura lappo (assembly GCA_018257835.1). NCBI lineage: Eukaryota > Metazoa > Arthropoda > Insecta > Hymenoptera > Tenthredinidae > Euura > Euura lappo. The sequence goes on along the minus strand of JAEUYN010002059.1, from coordinate 51,580 downwards.
GCGACGTGAGTCGGCGTGACGCGTAGTCGCGAAGGCGGGAATCACAGTCTGTAGAGGTTATGAACCACGCAACAACGGGACGAAACGAAGTAGGTAATGTGACGATAATCGATACGGTGTTGGATTGCAGTGAATGCCCCCATTGATCAGAAGATGGAGAGTTGAAAAGTAAAAAGTTTCAGAAGTAACGAAGTCCAACGTCAGCGAGTTCTCAGAGAATCAGAAGTAAACAATCAAAGCAAGTAGACGTATTGAAATCGGAGGCATGGCCTTGAACCGGTGAGAACCCACCTCGTTCCCTCTGGGTAATGGAGGCGGACATTGTCCGATGCGCGCGAATATTCAAAACTATTAAATCCTATATTAATTACTTCGAATGAATTAATCAGAAATATCCGTTATAATTTTTATGCTCTTCATACAGGGTCTAATTTTTAATTCCAATACACTCCTACGGCTGAAAAAATCTCTTCAATTACTGACACACACTTATATTTTCTAGAGTTGTCAGCCAATGATATAAGAATTCTGATTTTTTCTATGACACAAACTAGTTACTACAGGCTCAGAGAATAAGATACGATTTTTTTTATGATATTCGAAATAATGTTACAAGAGATACAACCAAAAAAAGTCAGTAACTGGGACAGTGTCACTAACTGGTACACTCAACTTGAGTACGATTAGTTTTTAGATAATAGAGAAGGTGCAGGACTTTATCCCGGTTCGGAACCCGCGTTTTTCCAATTCGAAGCAGTGGTGCCAACCTGACTTTTTCAGCCGCGCTCGAATAAGGATCTTGTTGAAATTTAATCTGAATAAGGATCTTGTTGGTTTTCGTCGCGAATAAGGATCTTATGCCCAGCGTTTGTGAATAAGGATCTTATGCCCAGCGCTTCTGAATAAGGATCTTATGCCCAGCGTTTCTGAATAAGGATCTTATGCCCAGCGTTTCTGAATAAGGATCTTCTTGCTCGGAGGCAGCGATATGGTTTCGTAGTTATCAGCCGATTTCAATTGTGCGCGCCTTTTAGGTCGATTCCGCCCACTGTGCGCCACAGGGGCACCGATCAGTCGGGACCCCTGAGGACAAGGGTGAGAAGGTGTCACGGTAATCGTATCACTAGTACCACCCTTAATTATTCGCGATTATGACGAGTCACGGCACAATGACCGTGCGCAGAATCAGCTTTTCGCAGATAAACTTGCAACACTGCAAAACGGCTTCGGCTATTCATAGCCGCAGCCTGGCGGTGGAGCAAACAGATATATCACTGCTACAAGAACCTTGGATTCACAAGGGTTTTGTTCTAGGTCTCGACAGGAGAAGCGGCGTGCTGGTGTGCGAGGAAGGAGCCCAAGGCCCCGGCCCCAGGGCAGCTGTTTTCATCAACAACAAGCTCTGCGCGCTGAAGCTGAATCAGTTTTGCAGCAGAGACCTAGCAGCAGCCAGGATCAGGGTGGGGAGGGCGAGTGGTGGCACCATTGAAATGGTTGTCTGCTCAGCGTATCTCCCCTACGACTCTGAGGTACCACCGCCCACGGAGGAACTCAGGACACTGGTCAGGTACTGCGCCGACAAGAAGCTACACCTGGTGGTGGGTTGCGACGCAAACTCGCACCACATCGTCTGGGGCAGCTCCGACATCAATGATAGGGGCGCAGCGCTGCCGGACTTCCTATCAACAACAGACCTCGACATCCTGAACAAGGGGTCGAAGCCTACATTCGTCACCTCCCGCAGACAGGAGGTGATCGATCTAACACTCTGCAGCTCCAAGCTATCGAACCTGATAGAGGACTGGCAGGTGCAGGAAGAAGACACCCTCTCGGACCACAGGCGCATCTCATTCTCCTTGGCAGCAGTAGCTGCTAGGGAGCCGGAGGGAGAATACAGGAACCCCAGGGCCACAGACTGGCACTCCTACAGGGAGGAGCTGGAATGGAGGCTCAGGGGACCCTGTGAGCGCCTGAGGAACTCTGATATGGTGGAAATCGCGGTAACGCACCTACAATCCTCAATCATACAAGCTTACGAGGCTTCATGCCCCGCTAAGCAAAAGATTGACAGCACTAAGTTCCCGTGGTGGAGCGGGGATCTGGACAGACTTAGGTCCAGTTCCCGGAAACTCCTAAACAGGGCCCTTAAGACCAAACTAGCTCCTGACTGGGCAGCCTACAGAGCAGCGCAGAAGGAGTACAAGAAGCTGATTAACAAATCTAAAACAGAGGCCTAGAGAGGATTCTGTGACGAGACCGAGGCCCTACCCCTTGTGGCCAGGCTCCGCAGGGTCTTCTCTGCTGGCCCTCCGACTAAGCTGGACGGACTCATATTGCCTAACGGCAGCATGACCGAGAGCCACTCAGACATCCTCTCCCACATGCTGCAGGTCCACTTCCCGGGGTCCGTGCCTACGGATCTGGGACCGCCCGAGAGGGCAGGCCCGGACAGACGGGGACCAGGGGACTGGGGCACAGCAGCAGAGATCGTTACGCACGACAGGATTAGATGGGCTGTCAAATACTTTGACAAGTTCAAAAGCCCGGGTGTGGACGGAATCTTCCCGGCCCTCCTCCAGGAGGGGGAGATGGTTCTGGTCGCGAGACTAAACCACATCTTCAGGGCCTGCCTGACGTTGCGATACATACCCAAGATCTGGCGAGAGGTCAGGGTGGTCTTCATACCCAAACCGGGCAAGGGCTGCTACGACCGAGCCAAATCTTGGAGGCCTATCAGCCTCATGTCGTTTCTACTGAAGACGCTGGAACGACTGGTGGACAGACACATAAGAGATGGGGCACTGGTCGAACGACCACTCTCTCAATCACAGCACGCCTACCAGGCTGGCAAATCCACGAAAACGGCCCTCCACCACCTCGTGCGCGAGGTGGAAGGACCACTTCTCCGCAAAAAAGCAGCACTCTGCGTGTTCATGGACGTAGAAGGGGCGTTTGATAACACCTCCTTCGATGCGATCTGTGGAGCGGCGTCCAGGTTCGGCATCAACGCCACAGTTGTCGACTGGATCAGGGAGATGCTGCAGACCAGAGTCGTCACCGCCAGTCTCGGGGGCACCAAGGCCAGGGCTCTCGTCGGCAGGGGATGCCCGCAGGGAGGTGTGCTTTCACCCCTGCTGTGGACCCTAGTCGTGGACGGGCTCCTGGTGGAGCTCAACGGGATGGGGGTGACAACGGTGGGCTACGCTGACGACGTGGCTTTAATCGTCGCGGGTGACCACCTACCAACCATGAGAGGCAAGATGCAAAGAGCTCTTGTCCTCGTACAGAACTGGTGTACCGCTCAGGCGCTGAGAATCAATCCCAGCAAAACTGAAATGGTGCTCTTCACCAAGAAACGCAACCTCTCGTTGGAACCGGTGGAGATCTTCGGATCGAGGCTGGCTCTATCCACAGAGGTGCGCTACCTAGGAGTCACCCTGGACACCAAATTAACTTGGAAGGCCCACATCAACAAGCAGGCACAGAAGGCCACGGCCACTTACTGGGCTTGTAGAAGGACGGTGGGCCAGACCTGGGGACTACAACCAAAGGTGGTCCGATGGCTATTCACAGCCATCATGCTACCCCAACTATCATACGCCTCCCTAGTGTGGTGGCCTGCTATGGGCAAGGTCACACTCCGGAGGACATACGATCGGATATACAAGATGGCGCTGCTTGGCATAACTGGGGCTCTCAGAACCACACCCGGACTTGCTATGGGAGCCCTGCTTAACCTGCCGCCACCGCATATCACGATACTAGAGGAGGCCTGGAGGGCGGCACTACGCCTATGGTACCTAGGACTCTGGAGAAGAACGGGCGTGGGACACACGGTGTTACTCCGGGAGGTGGGGGTGCCCCTGGCAACCCTGGCCCAAGGAGGGGACCGGTGTCCCAACAGATATCTATTCGGCCGCAACTTCAATGTGGCATACCCTGACAGGGAGTCCTGGGAAGCAGACCGGGACAGGATTCTCTCGCCACAAGGACTTGTCTGGTACACAGACGGCTCCAAAACGAACACTGGGACTGGGGCCGGCATTTGGTGCGAGGGACCCAGGGAGAGCACCTCGCTAGCCCTGGGGCCCACGGCCACAGTCCTTCAAGCCGAGGTGTTTGCCATAAAGGCCTGCGTCAGGTCTATCCTGGCAAAGGGCTACAGAGGCAAGCACATCTACATATGCAGCGACAGCCGTGCCGCACTCAGCTCCGTGGACGCTTGCGGCATAAGATCCGGGCTGGTATGGGACTGCGTCGAACTTCTGACAAGGCTAGCGCGTGCGAACCACGTCAAACTGCTCTGGGTGCCGGGTCACAGCGGCATCCGGGGCAACGAGCTAGCGCACAACTTGGCCAGGGAAGGAGCCTCTCGCAGAGAATGCGACGAGGACTGCCTTACGGGCATAACAGCAGGGCTCATAAGGAGCCTATCCAAGGAACGGGCGGAGAGTCGTTTCGTCGACCTCTGGACCGACACACCAGGCATGGCTCACACGAGGGCCCTCTTCCGAGGGCCATCCCACCAGTTGGGGTCCACGCTCACGAAGATGAACAGGACGGACTTGAGGACTATTATAGGACTCATCACCGGTCACTGGTACACGGGCAAGCACCTCGTGCACATGGGGCTCAGAGCAGAGTCCCTTTGCACGAGATGCGGGATGGAGCAAGAGACTCCCCTACACCTGATCGCGCGGTGTGGCGGACTCCTGGGCCCGCGGAGGCTGGCCCTAGGAACCGACTTCACCGGCGAGGAGAAAATAGAGGAGATGGGCGTGGGCAGGCTGCTTCAGTTCGCTAAGTTGGCCGACCTCACGTCCTTCCCTACTCCCTAGGGTGCCCTTAAGGGCCCGGGCACAATGGTCTGCACGGACTGAGCGCCCGGTCACACAGTGGGACGAAACCCCGAATTCGTCCCCATAATTCCGAAAAGTGAATTTTGGATTCGGGGAATTTTGACCCTCGGGTGGGGTAGAGAAATGATTGGTGCATTCAAACCTCGAAGGGTATGGTCGTCCGTTCCATACCTGGCTCGATACATTAGTTCAAAGTCAGCCTTTGTTGAGAGTGCACGCGGCGAGTGAAAACGTAAGGAAAAACAGCGAACTTCAAAGTTCAATAACTCGAAAGTTATTTAAGCGATTTTGATTTTTCAAAATGGATTCTACTCCTGGAGGTATGTAGAAAATATTTCTGTATGAGTTAAATTGAAAAGTCACGTTCATCTGCTTGAAATACGACCATGTTTGGTACCCTGTGAAAACGATATAATTTTCGAGACTTATACTTTCAAATGGACAAAAAGTAGGGAACTCCAGGGACGGGATTCTGTAACTCTCTAGCGACTATCGTTAACGTTAGCGACTATCGTTAAGTGAACGGGGATCGTTGATTGGCTACGCCGCGCCCAATCGGAGGCAGTACCGCGCTACCGAGAGTATAACGAACGGTGGCGCCGCGCCACCCTAGCGAGCGTAAGTCGTAGCAAACGCGAGGCCTGCTTACACTTGATATTTCGTACGCTATTTTCTCCCAGCAAATGAGAAAACTTCGTTACGTTCCGGTAATTTTATAACGGGATAATTGATTTATCTCGTCCAAATTATCCGAGACGTTTCGAAAGATACTCGGTGATGATGTTGAGTGAAAGGGAAATGCGTAGGGTAAGTAGTATGTAAATAAATGAAAAAAAAGTACACACGCATTGTACGTACATTTGAAATTGAAAAAAATAGAAAAAAAAAAATTAAAAAAAAAAAGTGCCACATCGTTATCATTACAAATATCACCTAATATGGACTTATTCGTCCTCTGTAATTTTGCCGAGATTGACGAGATAGAAGGCGACTGGTTTTCTCGGTTGTTTCGAATGATGCGATTTGGAGTACAAAATCTATTACACTAACGTTCAATTACACACACTTGATAAAATGTGAACTAATAGATATTATATATATACATATAAGATGTATATATAAATATATAAATCGGTTATTTTGATGACGGACCGCCATGTTATTAGAGTATGAATCGCACACTTTGATGACACCTGGTCATTACGATGACTGTCATCAATGTGAAATTGAATTAATCGGTCATTTTGGTGACTCGGGTTCATTGACCCGAACCTAAAATTTACGAAATGTCAAATTTTGTGACAGCCAAGTGTACAGTTGCAGACTTGTAGCTGCATAGTTTTGGCTAGGTGGAGAGTTTTTAGTAACCCCGGGGAGTGCGCGAAGCGCACGAGGCCGCGCACAACAGGAAAAAAATTTCAATTTGCAAAAAAAATATCGTGCCTAGGTGCCCAAATAGGGTGCGTCATCAATATACTCGATAGTTTCATTTATATATATATAATATCTATTAGTTCACATTTTATCAAGTGTGTGTAATTGAACGTTAGTGTAATAGATTTTGTACTCCAAATCGCATCATTCGAAACAACCGAGAAAACCAGTCGCCTTCTATCTCGTCAATCTATATATATATATCGTTCTATATTATATAAAGATATCGCCGCCGCCGCCGCCGCCGCCGCCGCCGCCGCCGCCGCCGTGTCAAGATTTCGAAGGCCGCCCCCCCACCCCCCCCACCCCCTACCCCCTACCCCCTCCCGAGGCGAACCCCTGTAGGTTACCCAGAATCCGTTCTATACTATTGCAAATCTATACGTTTATGCAAAAATTGTTCATAGAAATTGATTCAGAGGAATTCACAAGTATAAGGAATATCGTTTGGCCGGAAATTTTGTAACCTACAATTTTGTGAACATACAAACTTCCAAAATCTTTTCCGACATTGTTAGTTTAGATTCGATGGTTTAGTAATGGATGAATATTTTTTTTTAATGAAGGAGGATGAATTTTATGTTAGTTATACTATTCTCAACTTTTTTTCAATACTAAAAACTTAATACTATTGTATTAATGTAAAACTCACAGCGACCAGTGGATTAGGCCTACTGGGGATACCACTATAAAAAAAACGCGCCGAATTATCTACTACATCATGCACTTATAGTGGTGTGGAAACGATAATAGTGTCATTGTAATCCGGTCCATGTAATGTACAATATATTCTATACAATATATATATTATACAATAATTTAATATTATCCGCGCGTGAACCGTTCGTACATAGAATTCCTCAGAAATCATGAACAAGCCTATCCTATTATCCGCTCTTTTTTCGTTCCGTATGCATTTTGTACAAGCCTATCCTATTATCCGCTATTTTTGTTCCGTATACATTTTTGAATATACATCATGCACTCATAGTGGTGTGGAAACGATAATAATGTCATTACAGTCCTGTCCGTGTAACGTGCGATATTTCTTATTATGGAACAATCTTTATATCACGTATTTTTATTTTTTGTTGTCGATTTGTGACGGTAAGAAAAAAGATGTATAGAAATCTTCAAGAAAAACGAAAACTTCTGTACCTGTAGGTATTCTTTATCATGCAAGATTAACTATTCAAAACAAAATAAAACCTTTTTTATCGATCGACGTTAAGCTATGTGATGTTGTTTTTCATGGTCAATTTTTTCTCTCTTCCCGCTCCGGTTCTGATTTTGGACGCTGAATCCACCGCAGAGGAGGTTTATGCAAATTTTTGCAAGACTATAAAGGACCGACTTATTATTAAAGGGAGTGTAAATGTGTTTATTTATTGGTTGATTGTTTTTGTTATAATGAACATCCGTTTACATTCGATTGCGATAACGCTCCCAGGCAAACTCAGCATATCGATATTTTGTATTTATACAAGCTGGGCAATGCTCAGCACCGTGGAAATTTTCGACTAGGTTTCTTTTACAGCAGTAACATGCAGGAAAGTTTTCGTGGGTAAGGAAGTGTTGGAATTTTCTCTCCCCTGTTGCGTCTTCTCGGATGCTACAGGTTAATTATTCAAAGACATTATCATCGTGTTCAGTCTATATAACATATAAAATTATTAAATAAAAAAAAAAACACTTACAGACGGTCGTAGCAATCCGGACAGGAAAGTTTTTCAAACCACGAGAATGAGACGACAACTATTGGGGCCGTCCCGCAGACCGCTCCTATCCATTGCCGTTCGTACCACGGCCCAAATTCTTTTTCATGCAGTAGGGGTACTGAGTCCCAGTCGAATTTTCCCATAAAAGAATGGATATTGTCTATGGTCGCACTCGACATTTTATTCTGATTTTCTGTAGATGTTTATCTTTACGAGCACTATAGAAACGGATAGGTTTTCTTTTTTCATAACGACGTTGGTTGGTTAAAAATTTAAAAAAAGGAATTCCGGATGCATGGACGGTTGGATTCGGAATCTGTATTTGTGTTTTGGTCTAATTTCGATCGATAAAAAAGGTTTTATTTTGTATCAGATAATTGATTTAGTATGATAAGATATGTTTGCAGTTGTAGATGGTATGGAAGTTTCCGCTTTCCCTGACGATCTTAGATCTTTTTCTTTAACCGACGGATGTTATGCCAATGATGATGAAGTTAGAACAGACTATCCTATTTTGTCACATCGTGGTGACTTTAAACCAAACTTCAATCACTCTTCAAAAACCTGGACCTGGAAAAATGTTCAATTTTTTTTTCGTAACTTTTTTCACCATGTACAAAATATTACTGAATACCTGGATCGGGGGGTTGGCGCGCGAAGCGCGCAGGGGGGCGAAGCCCCCCTAGTATATCGCTCTATATTATATAAAGATATCGCCGCCGCCGCCGCCGCCGCCGCCGCCGCCGCCGCCGCCGCCGTGTCAAGATTCCCCGTTCCGCCGTTCCCCTGTCCAAAGTGTTCCCCCGTTCCGCCGTTCCCCTGTCCAAAGTGTTCCGCCGTTCCCCTGTCCAAAGTGTTCCCCCGTTCCGCCGTTCCTCTGTCCAAAGTCTTCCCCCGTTCCGCCGTTCCCCTGTCCAAAGTGTTCCCAACCTAACCTAACCTAACCTAACCTAACCTAACCCAGAATATTACCCAGAATCCCCCACGAATTCCCCCACCTAACCTAACCTAACCTAATCCCCCACGAACACCCGAAGTCTTCCGGAAAGACCCGAAGTCTTCCGGAAAGACCCGAAGTCTTCCGGAAATACCCGAAGTCTTCCGGAAATACCCGAAGTCTTCCGGAAAGATCCGAAGTCTTCCGGAAATACCCGAAGTCTTCCGGAAAGACCCGAAGTCGTCCGGAAAGACCCGAAGTCTTCCGGAAAGAACCGAACCGAAGTCGTCATAACAGGTCATGTCAGGACGTGTCAGGTCATGACAGGTCATGTCAGGACATGTCAGGTCATAACAGGACATGTCAGGTCACAACAGGTCATGTCAGGACAGGACTGTTAAAAACGGTAAAAAACCACTCACAATTAGTATATGAATCATGGGATCCCAATCTTTCAGTAATCCGTGCAGAAACCTCATGTCAGGCGTAACAGGTCATGTCGGGTCATGTCAGGTCATAACAGGTCATGTCAGGTCATAACAGGTCATGTCAGGACATGTCAAGTCATGATACAGAAAACTGTTAAAAACTGTAAAAAACCACTCACACTTAGTATATGAATCATGGGATCCCAATCTCCCAGTAATCGGTGCAGAAACCTTTCGCGCGAAACCACTATAACCGAGATCACACTTTTTCATTCCATACAGAATTTTCAATTTCTTCTTCTTGACTTTTTTCACCATGTACAAAATATTACTGAATACAACCCGAATCGGGGGGTTGGCGCGCGATATATATTATAGAAATATATATATATATATAAATATATATATATATATATATATATATAAATGAAACTATCGAGTATATTGATGACGCACCCTATTTGGGCACCTAGGCACGATATTTTTTTTGCAAATTGAAACTTTTTTCCTGTTGTGCGCGGCCTCGTGCGCTTCGCGCACTCCCCGGGGTTACTAAAAACTCTCCACCTAGCCAAAACTATGCAGCTACAAGTCTGCAACTGTACACTTGGCTGCCACAAAATTTGAAATTTCGTAAATTTCAGGTTCGGGTCAATGAACCCGAGTCACCAAAATGACCGATTAATTCAATTTCACATTGATGACAGTCATCGTAATGACCAGGTGTCATCAAAGTGTGCGATTCATACTCTAATAACATGGCGGTCCGTCATCAAAATAACCGATTTATATATTTATATATATATATATATATATATATATATTATATTACCTTCGGTGCTGATAATTATTCTGTCTGCGTTTGAATAATTCTCCACGTCACGGAGGAGACTGTGAAAAAATGCATTGTAGAAACGAAATGTGTAAGGTAAGTACAGTTTGAAAGAATAATAATACATACACGAGGCTGCGTGAAGGTATTGAAAAATGATATATTGATTGAGGAGCAAACACGTGTTTACAGTTTCGTAAAAATCTCCACACTTTTATGACATGTATTCGTACAGATATATTCGACTCATTTTAGGTGACTATATGTATATATGCCTATATCAACGAAACATGAATGTTTTTGGCTGTTCCTTTTTGGTCAATTATTTTGTCGCTGAAGCATGAAATCCTCCGAACCTGTTGAAAAACGAAACACAGATATTTTACATCCAATAAATCAATGTTTGAGAAATCGTTCTTCGGAACATAATATAGTTAATCTATCGATAATAGTGCAGAGTCATGAAATTCTTCATAATTTCATACAACATTTGGTCGAATCATACAATTTGGAGTATAAAATCTATTAAACTAATGTTCAATAATATACACACTTGAAATAATTGTACTGCCTTCGTTACCCCCGCATGCAATATTGTTCATAATACTACTCAAGCTATATTCATACCTATAAAATATTACAAACGACTTTAGGGTATGCTTGTCGGGACCTCAAATAACCTTGAAAAAAAAAAAAAAAAAAAAAATGTCAACCGAATGGTTGGAACCGTTGGAACGTTGGGAAGCAATCTTCGCGAGTTAAGGATCTATTGGCCGTACAATCTCAACCAAAACTGATTCTCGTCGTCAATTTTGAGTACTTTGAGATGAGATAAGAATCGTAAAAAAAAATCAACTACGATCAAGACGATAAGAGTATTCATTTTTAATAATAATAATGCCCAAAAGTTGTCAACAAATCGTTTAAACAAAACATTGTTTAACAAATTCTCCGGTGACGTTATTTTTTTCTCATGTCAAATGAATATGTAAATCATTGTAAATACACATGAATTTTTTAAGAATTTTGTCACTATTTTGAAATTTCCGTTTTCGAAAATTTGTAAAAGCTGTATCTACGAAAGTATTCGTTCCACGCTTTGAAACCTTCGGAATTGTAATCTAGGTACATCGTTTTCACGAAAACATATTCAAAACATTTTCAAAATTTGAAATTAAAAAAAAAAAATTCAAAATTTGGAAATTTTCGAAAACGGAAATTTCAAAATGGTGACAAGATTCTTAAAAAATTCATGTGTATTCAAAAAGATTAACGAATTCACTTGACATGCAAAAAAAAAATCGTTACCGTAAAATTTGTTAGACAATGTTACGTTTAGACAATTTGTTGGTAACTTCTGGGCATTACTATCATTCAGAATGAATATTCTTATCAATATTCGGACTATTCAAAATGAATACTCTTATCATCTTGATTGTGGTTGATTTTTTACGATTTTTGTCTTATCTCAAAGTACTCAATATTGACGACGAGAATCACCTTTGGCAAATTGAGTACTTTATAATTAGATAAAAATTGGAAAAAAAAAATGAACCATGATAAAGATGATAGGAGTATTCATCTTGCATAAGAATAATGCCCGAAAGTTATCAATAAATTGTTTAAACAAAACACCGCCTAACAAATTCTCTGGTAACGTTATTTTTTTTTTTTCATCTCAAATAAATGTCCTAATTTTTCTGAACACAAATCGATTTTTTAAGAATTTTGTCACTACTTTGAAATTTCCGTTTTCGAAAATTTGTGAAGGCTGTATTTACGAAGCTATTCGGAAACTTCGGAATTGTAATCTGCATCGTTTTCACAAAAACATATGCGAAATTCAGATTTTTTCTTCTATTTTTCAAAATTTGGAAATTATCGAAAACGGAAATTCCAAAATAGTGAAAAAAAACTCTTGAAAAATTCGTCTGTATTCAGAAAAATTAGGGCATTCATTTGAGATAAAAAAAGAATAACGTTACCAGAAAATTTGTTGAACAATAATTTGTTTAAACAATTGATTGATAACTATTGGGCATTATTATTGTTCACAGTTAATGCTTTGATCGTCCCGATTGTGGTTGATTTTTTTCCGATTTTTAACTTATCCCGACGTACCTAATATTGTCGACGAGAATCACTTTTGTTTGAGATTGTACGGCCAATACATCCTTAAGGGGCCACGGGACCACCCTTGCAGCCTCAGAAATTGTGTAGGTTCTAAGAAGGATAAAGTTGAAAGTATTGAATGATAGTTTGTAACACGCTTTCGGGGTTGTTTGGAAACCAACCCCGTCCACAATGCTAGCAAAAGAAGCCGACAACCCAACGTGGATGGACGGTACTAAAACTAAACAAAAGAAATAATGAAGATTTGGGCGCCAAGTTCCTTACGGGAACTAATCGCCGCGTTTCCGCGGGGATGAGGGAAGGAATTAGGGGTGGAAGGAGACGGGAGGCCGGCTAGACAGTGTTTGGTAGAGGGGAACGTGGGGGCGAAGATAGTAGACCCTGTGTAAGTTGGTGAACAATTATAAGCCGTATTTATTCAAGAAAATCGGAAGTGAACAATCCCTTCGAGATGCTAGGCGATCTCGAGGGTGGAAATCAGATCGGGCTAGAAGAGCCAATACAGAATACGATACACTATGTACAAGCTAGCCGCTCGACTCGACTGGGCACGGGCCAGGAGGAGGGCGAGGGGAACGGGGGGGAAACGGTACAGGGCGTCAGCCGGATCGCACAGCGGGCTGTGGACTCGCGACGGCTGACTCGCAACGGTGAGTGCGCGCGATCCCTGCGCAGACCACGTAGCGCAATCGTCTCCACGGGGACGAAGGCTACCGCGCTGGATCGACGCTCGATTCACGCGTTCGAATTTCCGAGTCGGTAAGGAAGCACTCAATGTTATCGGACGGACACAAGGAATAGTCAAGAGTTCAAACCGCAGCGTACGGCTAACCGTAGCTCGGCGACGGTTGAAGTAAAGCGGCGTGCGCGGCGATTCTGCGCACCCTACGTAGAGCGTGAGTCTCAACAGGGATCACCTCTACAGGCGCGAATCACACGGACACGCACGCAGGAACACAAACGAGCAAAATTCAAATAGCAGAGGGGGAAAACAACGGTAAAAAGGCGGTATCGGGACTCGACCGTTCGCGGAGGCGCGTGGGGTCGGGATTCCGGTAGTAGGGGGTGAAGAGGCTGAAAATACAAGCGATGCGGGAGATAGAAAAGCCGGCAAAAACGATCCTAGCGGATCTAGGGTACTTTCCGTGTGGAGGGTATTCCACGTCTCCGGCTCCAACGGACTCGGCGGCTGCCGATCCCACCTAGACACAATTAACAGGGTTTCTCGCAGCGCAGGGGCTGAAAATACAGACGATAAAGATCCTACCTTGGATCGACGGTACTCGGGGGTAATCCGGTGGAGGTGGCAATGTCTTTGGGGGCACACACTCACACTTGGGGCACTACGCTGGGCTCGGGAGCCGGTCGCGGCGTGGCCTGCGGTCCGGCGGATTCGTTGTGCGGGGCTCACGGGTTCACGGGGGGGCAGGTTCGCACAATTTACGGTGCACGATAACACAATGCCAAAACGGAGCGGATCGCGAGGTTTTGGGGGCTCGGAAGGCTCTCAAAAATACTCAAAACTTGGAATTCTCTACGCGGTGCTAACAAAGACTTGTTGCTCGTTGGAAAGACCAAGATGGAAGCTCACTCGATAGAATTTGGCAAAGATGGCTAGACTCGTCTTCCCCGCGTCAGCTCGTAGGCCAGCGGGGAAGCGGGGTGAGGTCGCTCCTTGCTCCAGTGAACCACGTGACCCTTCGGTACAGTTTCTTAATTCTAGGCGCGTTACCGAGAGTCGCGCGAGGATATTTGCAATCCTTCCGCGGCGTTGAGGGATGCCACAACGGGCAACTCATTTGCCACGTTACAACACCCCCCCGCCAAACGGAAGGTACGGGTTCGCAGAAGGCGTACGCTTCCGCAGCATCCGTCTACGCCGATCACCATGTACGAAAAAGAGAAACGAGAGGAGAAGAGAAAATGACAAGAAAGGGTGGCTAGAATATGGCATGCTGTTTGGTGATCGTCGCAGGGGGTCTACGTCCACGTTGAAGTTACTTTGACATCTGGGTTCCTCGCGTGACCCTCGGCTCGCGAGAGGGAGAACGGTACAGGGGCTCGCGAATGCGCGTACCCTTACAATTAGGGGGTCGCGAGGAGCGCGTATCAACCAAAAAAAAAACAACGAAAACAAGAATACCATAGAAATTTACGGAGCTCGCGATTTAGGACGGCGGCGGGGGCCCTCGTCGTCGAAGGTCATACCGCGGTTGTCCGGTTTCATCGCGGTCAGAGGGGATTCGCTCGCGGGTAGCTGCCGCGGGTGGACGTCTACCACGACCACGGCCACGACGTCGGCCACGGGGTCGACCCACGGTCCTTGCGCGGGCTGCAGTCGTTACTCGCGAAGCGGGGACACGAACGGGATCAGGGGATGACGGTACCGGGCGAAGTTCCCGGTCGGGGGAACTCGCGGAGGATGTCGCGGGGGAAACCGCGCGGGTACGGTCGCCTGTGCGACCTGGCGGTCTGCCTCGTCCTCGTGGTCCTCTTCCTCGTCCTCGTCCTCGGGCTGGTCCTCTTTCGGGTGGCGGGTCCGACACGGTGTCGGGGGTGTCCTGGCGAGGAGCTGCGTCCCGGGGATCCTCTAGATCTTGGAGCGCTCTCTCGTCGGCGGCATCGCTGTCGGAGCCCTCGATGTCCGAGCTTTCGGGGGGGGCTCGGTGTTCGAGCACAGGTGGCTCCGGGACCGTCGGATCCTCCTCCGGTTCCGGGGCTCTCAGCCCATTCCGGGGACGCCGGGGCGTAGTTGCGGTGGTCGGTGCCCTCGTCTGCGAGGGCCCTTCAGGTGCCTCATGCTGCACCTCCTGGAAGTTGACGGGCATTAGTAATAATTCTCCGTGCTGGGTATGAAGGGAAAGGGCGGGAGGATCAGGTGGGTTCGGGGTCTCATGCACACTCTCATGCTCGTTCCCACTCTCACTCTCACCTTCATCCTCACTCGCGTCGGTACTCGCGGGGTTCGCGGCGGTACCGGGGGGCGCGTAGTAGGGCTTAAGGTCGTTTATGTGGCTTTTACCGGCGGAATTTCCGTCCAGGTCTTCCAGGGTGTAAACGGTGGGGCTCCTCCTCCGCTTGATCACGAACGGTCCTACGTATTTCGCGGCGAGCTTCGCGGCGAAGTAGTTCGGAGCGGAGGACAGTACCCGTTGACGACGTAAGACAAGATCTCCTCGGGAAAATTGAATATCGCGTCTTCCGCGGTTATAATATTTAGCTTGACGCTGGTGAGCGTCCTCGAGATTCTTGCTTACGAAGTCCCGGAGAGCATCGAGACGTCGAACGCGATTCTCCCACTCTTCGGTGGAGAGCGGTACTATATCGGGGGTTCCCTCTTCCTGTCGTCGAACCGTGTTCGGAGGATACAGTTCGCGACCGAAGTTGAGGAACGCGGGGGTGACTTTGGTGGAGCTGTGAACCGCGGAGTTCATCGCGAAGCGGAACTCTGGTAGGTGCTGATCCCAGTTGCGATGATCGCCCTCGATATAGGCGCAGATCATCGTCTTGAGCACACGGTTCACTCGCTCCACGGGATTCGCTTGGGCGTGGTACGGCGGTATGGTGGTGTGGTAAATCCCGAGTTCGTTACACGCGGTGTCGAGGAGTTTGTTGGAAAATTCCGTCCCGTTGTCAGTCAGAAGGACTTCGGGGACCCCCCAGCGGTACACGACGAGTTCTTCCAGCGATTGGAGAACGGTTTTCGCGTTGGCTTTACGTAACGCCCGGCATTCTACCCACTTCGTAAACAAATCTTGAATCACGATCGCGTGAGTAAAACCCTGGCGGGTAGGAGGGTACGGTCCGATGATATCTGCGGCAACGGCGATCCACGGTCGATCAACTACGCGGCGACCCATCAGACCACGAGGTCCCGATTGGTCGACTTTGATCTGTTGACACGTGTCACACAAACGCACGAACTGGGCAACGTCGCGGTACATGCCAGGCCAGTAATATAGAAGCGCGATTCGCGAGTACGTCTTCTCGATTCCGAGGTGACCGGCACACGGGGGAACGTGGGCTTCCTCGAGCACGGCGGCTCGACCTTCGAGAGGGAGCACGAGTTTCCACGCGTCGAGATCCGGCAGCAAAGGGTCGGAAAGAGGGTCTACGCGATGATAATACAATCGATTGTCTTCGACTTTCCAGTCAGGAAACTGGACAGGCATAGTCTTCACGTTTTCGACGCGACGGCGGTACCACGGGTCGTGAGGTTCTTCCAGGGCAGCTACGGGTTCGGTCACCGGCTCGTAGATTCGCGATAGAGCATCAGGAACATGGTGCAAAGCACCCTTGCGGTGTACGATGTCGAAATCGTACTCAAGTAACTCCAACGCCCATCTCGCGAGGCGTCCGGTGGGATTCCGTAGGTGGTGTAGCCAACGGAGGCTACTATGGTCGGTAATTACGGTAAAATGATACCCTTCGAGGTAGGGCCGGAACTTGCGGATTGACCAGAGTACCGCGAGGCACTCCCGTTCGGTGACGGTGTATTTCCGCTCAGGATCCGTTAACGTTCGACTAGCGTATGCGATCACGTGCTCTACGCCCTCCACGCTCTGCGTGAGGACAGCACCGAGACCGGAGTCGCTAGCGTCGGTTTGAAGGGTGAAAGGAATCGTAAAATCGGGACAGGTAAGGGTAGGGGCCGTGATAAGGGCAGTTTTCAGGGCTTCAAACGCTTCCTGTTGTTCAGAGTCCCACTGCCAACGCCGGTTCTTCTTTAGAAGACGCGTGAGTGGGTCTGATTTCGTCGCGAAGTCTTCGATAAAACGACGGTACCATGAGGTCATGCCGAGGAAACGACGAACTTGTTTCACGGTTCGCGGGGCTGGGTAATCGGTTATCGCGCGGATTTTCTCAGGATCGGCCTGCAGTCCGTCCTTGTTCACGAGGAAGCCGAGGTATCGGACCTCGGAACAGCAAAATTCGCACTTATCCGGGTTTACGGTTAGTCCCGCCGCGGTTATTTTCCCGAGGACTCGATCTAACCAACGCAGGTGATCGTCGAAGTCCTGGTTTACGATGATGACGTCGTCGAGATACACAAACACGTGCGGTTCCATCTCAGGACCAACGAGACGGTCCATGAGGCGCTGGAAGGTCGCGGGCGCGCCGGACAATCCGTACGGCATACGCTTGAATTGAAACAATCCGCGGCCAGGGACGGTAAACGCGGTGATTTCGCGACTCGCGGCTTCCAGGGGCACCTGGAAGTAGGCTTGACTCAAATCGATTTTGGTGATATACCGAGCTTCCCGAAGTTTATCGAGGATGCTGCTCATATACGGGAGCGGATAGGCATCCTTTTTCGCGACTTTATTCACTTTTCGGAAATCTAGGCAAAATCTGTACTTTTCCGGGGATTTCTTTATCATGACGACCGGGTTAGACCATTCGCTGCGGGAGGGTTCGATGATACCAGCTTCGAGCATAGTATCGACCTCTTTATTCATCGCTTCCTGTACCTTCGGCGATACAGGATAATACCGCTGCTTAATGGGCTCGTGACCTTGCACATCGATCGTGTGCATCGCCAGGTCGGTTATTCCGGGACTTGACGACGGAGGGGGTAAACGTTCGCGTAAAAGCGCGTGAAGTTTCTCCGTTTGATGCGAGGAGAGCTCGAGGAGGCCAGCGCAGGCCGAGGTCTCTTGACTCGCATCGTCTAACGGGGGCCAGGATACGTCAAAATAGCCTTGTGCACCGTCAGGCAATTTCCATCTCGCGCGGGAGAAATCTACCATGAATTCGAAAGCGCGGATGCCATCTATGCCGAAGATGCACGGGCAGTCAATCGCAGGGGCAAATCGTATGTCGAGGTCGCGGATTCTATCGGCGAATCGGACGCGCAGTCGAGCTTCGCCCGCGATAGAATCGACGGCACCGTTCGGATACTGAATCGCGGCGCGTGTGTGGGGGGATAGGTTCGCGATAATACCTGAAAAGAACGGCATCGCAGTGCGTCCGACGTACGTTCGACTCGAACCAGGGTCAAAAAGTGCACGCAGGTCTTGCCCGGCTACATTTATCGTCACAAAGTAGCGCGGGTCAGGGTTTCTAAGTCTAATCGTATTACTAAGGGTCGAGACGTCTCGGGAGGGCGGAGGTCCACGCTCGCGCTGGGAAATAGTGGGGACCCTTTCCACTAATTCCCGCGGTCGTTTCCCGGAGTGGGTCCGGAGCCACTGCCTTGGCTCGAGGGGAAGACTCCAGGGTGCCCACCTGACGGGCCGGGCTGGTCAGGGGGGGCAAAAGGGCATTCCCGTACGAAGTGTCTGGGGTCGCCACATCGGTAGCAGCCGGCTTGGCCTCCATGGTACGCTCCATGGGCAGGCATGGTCGCAGGAGGGTAACGGGCGCTCGCCGATGCTTGGGGGGGCGGTATCGGAGGGGGGTACGGGAATGGGTAGGGAGCTTGGGGTGAGACCTGGTACTGAAACGGGTACTGGGGGTTCTGGAGGGACATCAGGGGCGGTGGAAGGTTCGTTTGAGTCGGTGGTACGTTCGGTTCGGTCGGGGGAGGGGGAACGGTACCGGGGTTCGCGCGGTTTCGTCCGCGTCCACCGCGGGGTCTTCGACCGCGGGACGTCGGAGGAGTGGTCACGGTAGTCGGCGGGATCGCGGGGGTTCCGTTCGCGGAATGTAGTGCCGCATTACCAGCAGGAGCCGGGGGAGTCGGCGCTTGGTACGCGAACTCAGGCAACACTGAGTCTTCGGGTCGCGGGGGAGGTTGATATCTTCGATCTAGCGCTCGCGCGTTCTCAAATAATTCCCCTGAGATGCTCAGTTCATCCAGGGTTCCAAATTCGTATCGCGGGATCGCGGTACGGTAACTGGGGTGTAGATTCGCGTAAGCAATGTCCAATTGCTCTTCGTCGGAGAAAGGAGGTGAGATCTTGGCCATCAGGAGGCGCAAGCTGTCCAGGAAGTCGCTGATGCGCTCATCAGGACCCTGAGTTCGTCTTCGCACCTCGTCTTTCAATCGAGTCTGGAAATTCAACCCGGCGAAGCGCTCGCGGCACGCGGTTTGGAACGCTGGCCAGCTGTTCCAGCGATCCTTATGTAGGCGGAACCATTGCAACGCTTTGTCGGTTAAAAGGAACGGCATCGCTTCGTAGAGGTCACGGTCGGTCAGGCCGCTGCCCACCCGACACTCTTCGACGCGGTTGATGAATTCTTCGATGCTCCCTCCACGGAGTCCGGCGAATTTCACGTTCCATTTCCGCACGATGTTTTGAAGGTCACGGGTTTTCGCGGGCGGTACAGTCGCGGAGAACACGGTCTGTGGGGGTAGAGCTTCCGAGTAGGGGTGACTCCACGCGGGGATCCCTGGGTAGCTCGCGGCGGGAGGATATACCGGAGCCAGCTGATGCGGAGGGTTCGCGGTCGGAGCGGGATAGGAGGGTCGAGGGGGAATAGCGGTCGCGGGAGGACCATCAGAGGTCGGAGGTGCGTAAACGCTCGCGGGGTATGTCGCGGGAGCCACTGGGTACGGGGTGGATCGCGAGGTTGGATATCCGGGGGTCATCGCGGGGTACGCGGGACTGGGGGTCGGATAACTGTCCGACGGGCCCATCGCGGGGGCTCCAGTCGTCGCGGGGGTCGGAGTTGGAGGCGCGGGCGGTAGGATCACCAGCGCGGGGTGTGAGTATTGAGCCTCGACATCGATCAGGCTCAGCGGCGGCTCGGCCTGAGTCCTCGGGGGCGAGGTGCGTTCGTCGCAAAAATGCACTCGCGGCAGGTCGGAGCCCTCTCGGGGCTCGGATAGGGTTCGTGGTCGCGGTGCGGACTCAGCACGGACCGGAGTGCTGTCATAGGTCGGGGTCGGAGCGGATTCTACGACGGGGGAATCCAGAAGGGGTTCCTCGTCCCTTAACGGAGTCCAGGTGACGTTCTGTTGACGTCCCCGGAGATGCGCGCGTAGGAGACGCCACCGATTCCGGTCGGGGTCAGCGTCCACGCGCAGTCGGTACCGGCGGAGGAGCTCGTCGAGGCCTTGATTCGACAGCTCGCACAGCCACGAGATCACGAGATCCGTATTCTCGAGGTCGAAGTTTGGCCAGGGGGACCCTGGGTCCAGGAGCTCCGAGGTCCAGTTCCCCATCGCCGGCCGATTAGCGTAACTCGCGGTGGACGGATCGCGAGCAGGCTGACACTCACCAATGTCTCACTCACACAGCCACTCACACGCATGCAAGCAAGCACAGGAGGGGTTAACGCGTACACAATAATTACAAGCAGTCTTAGCCTACGATTAGCTGTAAAGAACGGAAAAAAAAATAAAAAAAGAAAAAGAAACAGACCAAAAATCCAGAAAGATAAGCAGAAATGCGAAGAATGGGCAATCAGCTGCAAGCAAGCGTTCACCAGATGCTGAAAGAAAAAATAGTGCAAGACAAAAAGCAGAGAGAAAGGGGGAGAAAATAGATTAGATGGGGGGGTTGACCGGTACTAGGGTAGGCACGCCGATAAGATGGAACAAAACTGGCTCGTTGAAGGCAACGACGGCGGTTTCCACCCGTTCTCGATACTTTTTCGCGGTTTTTGAACAAAAAAAAAAATCAAAGTTCGCGGGGCAGGGGTCGCGGGTTCACCAACGCGGTTTCCAAAAAGGTCTCTATCGGGCCCCACGTTGGGCGCCAATTTTGTAACACGCTTTCGGGGTTGTTTGGAAACCAACCCCGTCCACAGTGCTAGCAAAAGAAGCCGACAACCCAACGTGGATGGACGGTACTAAAACTAAACAAAAGAAATAATGAAGATTTGGGCGCCAAGTTCCTTACGGGAACTAATCGCCGCGTTTCCGCGGGGATGAGGGAAGGAATTAGGGGTGGAAGGAGACGGGAGGCCGGCTAGACAGTGTTTGGTAGAGGGGAACGTGGGGGCGAAGATAGTAGACCCTGTGTAAGTTGGTGAACAATTATAAGCCGTATTTATTCAAGAAAATCGGAAGTGAACAATCCCTTCGAGATGCTAGGCGATCTCGAGGGTGGAAATCAGATCGGGCTAGAAGAGCCAATACAGAATACGATACACTATGTACAAGCTAGCCGCTCGACTCGACTGGGCACGGGCCAGGAGGAGGGCGAGGGGAACGGGGGGGAAACGGTACAGGGCGTCAGCCGGATCGCACAGCGGGCTGTGGACTCGCGACGGCTGACTCGCAACGGTGAGTGCGCGCGATCCCTGCGCAGACCACGTAGCGCAATCGTCTCCACGGGGACGAAGGCTACCGCGCTGGATCGACGCTCGATTCACGCGTTCGAATTTCCGAGTCGGTAAGGAAGCACTCAATGTTATCGGACGGACACAAGGAATAGTCAAGAGTTCAAACCGCAGCGTACGGCTAACCGTAGCTCGGCGACGGTTGAAGTAAAGCGGCGTGCGCGGCGATTCTGCGCACCCTACGTAGAGCGTGAGTCTCAACAGGGATCACCTCTACAGGCGCGAATCACACGGACACGCACGCAGGAACACAAACGAGCAAAATTCAAATAGCAGAGGGGGAAAACAACGGTAAAAAGGCGGTATCGGGACTCGACCGTTCGCGGAGGCGCGTGGGGTCGGGATTCCGGTAGTAGGGGGTGAAGAGGCTGAAAATACAAGCGATGCGGGAGATAGAAAAGCCGGCAAAAACGATCCTAGCGGATCTAGGGTACTTTCCGTGTGGAGGGTATTCCACGTCTCCGGCTCCAACGGACTCGGCGGCTGCCGATCCCACCTAGACACAATTAACAGGGTTTCTCGCAGCGCAGGGGCTGAAAATACAGACGATAAAGATCCTACCTTGGATCGACGGTACTCGGGGGTAATCCGGTGGAGGTGGCAATGTCTTTGGGGGCACACACTCACACTTGGGGCACTACGCTGGGCTCGGGAGCCGGTCGCGGCGTGGCCTGCGGTCCGGCGGATTCGTTGTGCGGGGCTCACGGGTTCACGGGGGGGCAGGTTCGCACAATTTACGGTGCACGATAACACAATGCCAAAACGGAGCGGATCGCGAGGTTTTGGGGGCTCGGAAGGCTCTCAAAAATACTCAAAACTTGGAATTCTCTACGCGGTGCTAACAAAGACTTGTTGCTCGTTGGAAAGACCAAGATGGAAGCTCACTCGATAGAATTTGGCAAAGATGGCTAGACTCGTCTTCCCCGCGTCAGCTCGTAGGCCAGCGGGGAAGCGGGGTGAGGTCGCTCCTTGCTCCAGTGAACCACGTGACCCTTCGGTACAGTTTCTTAATTCTAGGCGCGTTACCGAGAGTCGCGCGAGGATATTTGCAAGCCTTCCGCGGCGTTGAGGGATGCCACAACGGGCAACTCATTTGCCACGTTACAAGTTCTATTATTTCCTTGCCAAACGAAAGTTCATACTTTGAACTATGCAAAGTTAAGAAAATTGTTGGAAAATATCAAGAAATGGCGACACTGCAGCTGGTGCCGAAGAGGCTCCAATCGACTTGAAATTTGAACACGATGGGTCGATAAGTTTCCTAGGTAGCTACGATTCACACATCAAATTCTGATTACAGATAAGGTTTCTCGATGCGAATCCAAAAGTCAAGAAAACCTCTTCGATGAGAATTTTTATGTATAAAAAGTCGCTATTTAAAGGACTAATCAACCCATCGCAAAAATCGTACGCTACGTCGTAGATAACACATATCGCGTGTCTAATGGCATAAGGTCGTAAGCGCCAAAAACGCGATTTTGGTGGCAAAAGGTCGTATAATTTTTTTTTTCACGTCATTCGCTCCGAAAACGGTCAAAACGTATAGATCAATTGAAATTACGAGTTCGAAAAATGTAAGTGCAAAAGGTCGTAAGTTGGGCGGATACGTCGTTTTTTCATTACAATTTTTAAGGAAGATTAAAAAACAAAGTAAAAACAGAAGGTCGTAAGCACCAATTTTTTTTTAAATTATTTTCCACGATTTTTCCAAATAACTGTGAAAACTCGTGAAACGCAAAGAAAAATCGAAATCGACGTCGTTTCGAAATTTTCGATAAAAAATATTCGTAGGTAACTGCAGAATGTCGTAAGCGCCCAACTTACGACCTTTTGCACTTACATTTTTCGATCTCGTAATTTCAATTGATCTATACGTTTCGAACGTTTTCAGACCGATTGACGTGAAAAAAAAAATTATACGACTTTATGCCATTATAAACAGCAAAACGTCGTATAACGGCGCTTACGTCCTTATGTCATTAGACACGCGATATGTCTCAGATCATCGTGTCTACATCAAAACTCATTGGTCGAGAAGTTTTCAAGATTTCCTCATTTGATATTCTCAAACAGTTTTGGGACTTAACATAGTTTGAAGGAATAAACTGCCGCGTGGCAAGTATCACAAGAACTTTCACTGAATACTTCTAAATTTATGATTTTTTGAAAATTAGCCGATTTCTTATAGAGCGAGGATGGTCTGGAGCCCTAGAGGAAATTCCCAGCGTACCACTGCGCTGGAATTTTTTCCAATTCTCTTCATATATTCATTGAAGCTATCCATGGTGAGGCGTCTGCCCTAGCGGGTGTCAATGTCATCGTCGTATCATCGATAAATCACCTTCGTTGACTTTCGTTGTGTGCCATTGAATATACGTTGACTATTGCGGACGGTCCGTTGGTGACGACGTGCTACTGTCGCATGAAAAGAGATGAAAAATAACAAGTTACCGTCAATCGTTTCCACCGAATAGTCGGTGAATAATGCCGTTGTTATTAGGAATTGGGATACAAGTACGATAACACCGGCGATCGATTGCCATTCAAAGGACCTTCAACCAGCCTGCGACCGAAGTCCTTCGAAACGGATTGGGTATTCGAAGTCTGGGTGCTCCGTGGTTTCAGCCCGCGCATCTGAGAGCAGCGTTCCTACCCTCGAAATTATTCGTAAAATCTGAAAATGAGTCAAATGTGAAACGAAGTGATCCGAGTCGGTACCATGAAGAATTAAAAAGGTAAGTTGCGGCGCAAGAATACGTTACTTTTAACTGCAATTTATCAAACGTTTGCCGAAGGTTACCTACGAGGCTCTACGTACTCAGCTCTTCATATCGGTCTGGCTGTTATTCAGTGATGTGGTTCTTGCCCGGAGTGGATACATCGTAGCTAGAAACGATCGTGTAACACGTCTTCGGCTTGTCGCTGTCAGGAATGGTCAGGCGACAGTCCGCTGGATTCGTAAATAACTTAGAGAGCATTGCTCCGTGTCTTGAGGGTAGTGCGCAGACTATCAACGTCGATGAATTGTCCCTATTCGACAGGAAGTGAGCACCTTTGTGAGACATTCCATTTCAGTAGTAAAAACTTGTACAAGAGGTTATGCTTACATGCGATTCGACGAATAGGTAGATTGAATGCAATTATTCCCAGTTGCCAACTTCATTGCAATGCAGACGGCGAACAAGCTGCCAAGCTATAAGCAATGGGTTATGTTTGGCCGGCCAGCACACACCTTCAGTCGCTCCTTCGTCGTCGACTTTGCCCCGTCCCTCGGTTGTATAGCGGAACCATCGCAGGACCCAATTAACTCTTGTCCATCGATGTTTATCGTACGTGGATTTTGTGAAAGAAGCTCGACAATGTTTACAAAATCCGGCTTTATTCAATGTGTTACTTGCAGGTTATCTGATCCGGTACAATCAAACGCCTACTACGGTCCACGGTGACACTGTGCAAACGCGTGGTGACTGCTTCTTCTGCCCGTGTGGTTATCTTCTATTTTTATTATTTTACTAATTATGTTTTTCACTAATTATGTTTTTTTATCTTACTAATTATTTTACTAATTACTATTATTCTACTAATGTTGTAAATCCGTAGTAACCGAACACGGCAAGTCGATTGAAAAATTGGGAAGACTAATAAACCGAGATTCGTGATCACGTTAGAGGTTTGACGTTATTCGCAATTGGGAATGTGAAATCGCAAATAGGTAAGCGAAGTTAGAATCCTAACCAACAAATATCAACACCCGCGAGTCTTAACAGAGAACAATTTTTTCAATGGTACGCGAATTACATTCTCTCTTGTCATTTGCCTTGCCGAATTTGATAAATGTTTTTTTCTCAGACAGAATTCGCTATATCGGCGGATGAATTTCCCTCAAGCGTTCGTCGATATCCACAGGTGCCCGGTGCCGACGAAAAGTATACAAACACAAACCACAAATACCGGGGATGAACAGCTGTTGCCGCGCGGTTGCCGGTTCGGGACTCACGATGTGCCACCGTGGTGCTACGCCAAGAGTTATGAAAACCGCAATAGAAACGTATCGAGTATGGACGTGTTCAAGCTGACTTGGTTATAGTTGAACGCGCGGAAAAAGCGCGATTTAAATTTTTTGGTTAGGTTGAGGTTAAGAGCAGTGTTGGGCAGTTGCAAATTACGTAGTGCAATTTATTACATTTATTTATTTATTTATTTATTTATTTTTTATTTAATTTAATATAATTTTTTTATTTTTTTATATTATTTTATTTCACGGGCAATAGCCCTTTACAGGATACAATAAAAAAAATATAATGTACAGAGAAAAGTAGGCCGGAAAACAGTAGTAAGCGTTAGTTAACATTTAAGAATAATAAATTACAATTGTAATTTACAACAATAATAAATCACAATTGTTATTACAACAATAATAAATTACATTTATAACAATAATGAATTACAATTGTTCGCTCAACACTGGTTAACAGTATTATAGGAAGAATGTTCTGATGTTTATGAACCATCAAAAATTATCAATGAGACTGAATTCTTTCGCCTTGGTTCTACCGAGACTAGATTATTCGCCTTGAGTCTCCGCAGAGTGAATTCTCTGACGACTCCTTGGGTCTACGGAGACTAGATTCTTCGTCTCAAGCCGACGGACGGTGACTTCTTCTTTGACGGAGACTAGATTCTTCGCCTTGAGTCACTCCCCGAGACTCAAGGCGAAAAATACAGTCTACGGAGACTAGATTCTTCGCCTTGAGTCTCCGGAGAGTGAATTCTCTGACGACTCCTTGGGTCTACAGAGACTAGATTCTTACCGACGGAGGGTGATTTCTTCGTTGACGGAGACTAGATTCTTTGCCTTAGGTCTACGAATAATCTAGTCTCCGTAGACATGAGGCGAAGAACCAAGGCGTTGTCAGAGAATGTGCTCTCCGGAGACTCAAGGCGAAGAATCTAGTTTCCGTAGGCTCGATGCGAAGAATCGAGTCTGCGTCGACTTCAGCCAAAGAACTTGGTCTCCGCATAGATCCAAGGCGTCGACGGATAATTCACTCTCGGTAGACTCAAGGCGAAGAATATAGTCTCCGTACATCCAAGACGAAAAAATTCAGTCTCATTGATTATTTTTCAATGGTTCATAAACATCAGAAGATTCCCTATAATACCTACTCTTAACAACTGTTGAGCGAATTTGTAATTTAATTTATTATTGTTATAAATGCCAATTGTAATTTATTATTGTTGTAATTACAATTGTAATTTATTATTGTTGAATGTAATCAATTGCACTACGTAATTTGCAGCTGCCCAACACTACCCTTAACCTCAATCTAACCAAAAAATTTGAATCGCGCATTTTCCGCGCGTTTAACTAAACCCAAGTTGGCTTAAACGGGGCATGGTTGAAATCCCGCTCTGTGCGGGTTTGAAACCCCGAGAACCACTTGCTGTCTACGTTCACGCCGCCCCCATTTCTGCCAAACCGAGTGGCCCGCCAGACGCATCCACGTTTACTCACTGTATACGTATACAATATTCTGTAAAATTCAGCAACTTTGCATTATTGATATCTCAACGGTCACCTGCCACGCGGATTCGATCTTTGGGCGTCAAATATTTTCATTTTCTTTATTTGCTGTTCTTCTATAATAACTGAATTGAATTTGTACGCTGTGGCTATTCGCACGGCCGAGTGATTCTTCGAGAGTCCCGCGGGATTCACGCAAGAGCCACGCAAATCTGTAGGCTGTGTTCTATCGTTTCTAGACAAGAATGGTTAAAATAGTTAGGTTAGCCACTGATCCCTCACATACGACCATTAATAATTACGCAGACGGTGTTCTGTCGCCTCGAGCATATGCTTGAAAAATTTTGCGTGAATCTTGCGTGACTCCCATAGAGTCACTCGGCCGTGCGAATATACGCAGCGAACGTCGTAATCCATCGGTTTCAATTTTATTCATTCATTTATTTTATCCCTCAGGTTTATCCGGAAAGCCAGAGGGGTCTTCCACTACATAGGTAAGCACGTAAACATTATTTCACGGCGCATTTCTTGTCAACTGCTGCGCAATCGTGGCAAGTGAAGACGTGAGGCTGTGGAGGTCTTCCCGCATCTTCCTGAACTTGTCTAACATGACGTCTTGCTGGTCGCATTGACGCTCCAGTGTTCTGGCGGTAAGCAACTGTGCTTCCGCCATCATCTGCCATAGGATCAGAACAATGTACGTTAGTCACGACAATCTCACGAAAGACAGACAACCAGCAGGACAGACGGACACTAATTTTCATACTTTAATATAACGACTGTAAATTACCGTCATTGCTTCAGATTGCTTCAGCTGAATAGCCGCAAATTGCGATGCCCGATCGTCAGTTGACGACTTCGCCATTCCATTTGTCGTCGTTTTTCCGTTTCGCACCACGGGATTCGGTGACGGCGAAAACGAGTCTGTTGACGACTTGATTCTCTTCGCCATCTCATGCGTCATCTTTTTCCCCTTTCTCACTAGGGGATTCAGCGATGGCGAGGACGAGTCCGTTGGCGGCCTGCTCGTGGAAGGCTCGCTTGTGGAAGGCTCAGATGCGAATCGGCGGATGGAACCCCGGCGCAAATCCAAATCATCTCCAGCTACCTCGGAGTCCGTACTCTCTTCGGCTTCCACTACATCAATTATTATTACATACAACTATTATTCAAGTATAGTATTGACTGAGGTATGCGTACAATTAGAGTACAAATGAAATGGTATGGAAACGAAATTTTAGTTGTGTAATATATTTGGAGATGTCTTGGATTGAGTATAAATTATACCAATATTGCTCACCAGTGACAGTATGCGTTGCTTCTAGCCCAGTGTCATACTCCTCGAACAAGCATACGGGTGTGCGCTCAGCAATAACGCTGCGATTCCCGGCCATCAGTTGCTGGACGGCAGCCTAACGCCAAAATTTACATGTTTGGCATAAACTCTTGTGGTAAAATTTTGCCTTCACAGGAATGTTCGTACACGGTGCGAACATTCATTTGGTAGGCCATAAGTGGGTTATACTTGAGATTCTTATGTGATAATGATTTTTCCTTTTCAGTTGCCTTCGTTTCAGTTCTCATGGCATTTGCGACGAGATGGACAGCACGACAGAGAGGGGAACGTGAGAATCGAAAATAGATTCATTACGATGGTCATTGAGGCTGACCCAGTAAAACAGTTGAAAAGTCTGCTGAAAGCTTCGAAATGAACAATGATCGGGTATGCAGTGAAATTGATTTCAAAACAGAAGACATTCATCTCGTCGCATAAATTTGCTTCCCCATCACGTATAATTACAACCGAAGAATTAACCTATACACAATTACAGTTTTTAGATTACACGGTTCTTGAGTGCAAATTACTACCAATATGCATATGTAACTCTGCGATCAACAACTCAATCAAACGCAACATCTGGGTGGTCGGGGAAATCAATTCCACATTTCCAATTTGTCCGGCTTTTCAAAGTATGAGGGAACCTTGAATATGAATTAACAAATTCGTTACAACAACAGCACAAATTTACTAATTTAGAGTATTTACTCTAAATTACAGTATTTAGAGTATTTACTCTAAATTAGTACATAATTATGTGGCAAATAAGGATACAACCAATGCTTTTGCACAGAGCTCTGTGCAACCCATAGGACCAGCACGACACCCTGAGGTGGAGGATCATGAATGCGTCACAGAGGAAGATACCAAATCCAGACCATAGCCAATTACCTAACCAACACTCGATGATACAAATTTCTTGTGCATCAACGTCGAAGAGGCTCTGGTATCGTGGTGGTGGTAAGGTGGTGGAACAAAAACGAAAAAAAAAAAAAAAAAAAAACACCGTAGCAGCAGAGTCAACGGCCTGCTGTCTCCTCACAACGCGACACCGCGACACCGCTTTCACATCTTATTCGAGCACAGTAGGTATACCAAACTCCATCTCTTCCATGCTCACCGTTGAATCGGACCAAAAATTCACCCACCCATCATTCTATACAAGGTGAATTTTGATAAATCATTTCCAGAATATCAGGTCCATTATTTGTTGTCATTAATTTCGTTTCGTTATTTATTAGTGAATTAGTCTTTTCAACGGCGTTATGAATGGTGAAAAATTGTGCAAGTTTTTTGTTCATGTTATTGAATCGAAGCGTCGGTGAATCAACTATTCCGGCATGGATAAAAATCTTTCCGACAATTCATTTGACTGCTTCATTTTCATTGACTCACAATAAACAGTGTCCATTTTTGTTATAATTTCACCGGAATCTTTACTCGACGTAAGAGCTCTGGGTTTCGATTATAATTATAATTATGACATGGCCCGATCTTAACAATTGTAGTGGATCATTGAACTGAGATGTCTCGTATGTTTATTTGTGATAACTAGAGTCACGTTCGAGCGATTTGTTAACATTCGATATTCTATTGAGGGACCTCATGACCGGGTGAATTCGTGATCTTATTGTAATGCCTTCATAATCTACAGGGTGCCTCGAAAGTGCTGAAAAAAAAGAAAAAAAAAAAACCGGCGGCAAACAGAGCATGGCACTCACGAATCAGGGGAACAAACACAACAGTAAGAGAACCAAATCCATGGTCTTGCATTACGTCGATGGTATAACGGTAAGCCGTGGAGGACGAAGGAGTCTCACAAGAACCTATTCGAGAGGTCTCAGTATGTCTGCTGAACTCGAGAAGATCACGTGAGGCAACTTCACACTTTTTGTCAACTAGACTTTACTGGATATTCTTCGACGCCACATCTCTCATTGGCAATAGTGTATTGTTCGTATGTGTCTCTGACTGCGAAACCCCCGATTGTCATTCAAATTGTTCGAATGATTGTATTAGTGTCAGTGTGTCAGAAATATTAATTTGCTTCAACGCGAGACCCTCCGTCCTTTTGTGTGAAGCCGAAAACTATTTCCGAATCTCTGTCGATTATTTTCAGTATTTCATGTATTTCGTATGGTATGCCAGCTTCATGGCTATATGCCAGTCTTAGTTCTTAATTTGGAAGGGAAGATATCGATCAAGTCGAGTAAAAAAAAAGTTGTTTTTGACTCGACTTGATCGATATCTTCCCTTGCTAATCAACGATGTCGAGTGATCACGTCAACCTTCCAAATCAGTTCTTAATTATTCAGTATCAAAGTATTCCAACCATTATCGCACGCAATTTAACGCAGCATTTTTCAACATTTTTCTTATTTCCTTGCGTTGCAGACCTATATCGAAGGAGCGTCTGTCGATTACTTCAATTTTTTTTTTTTTTTTTGCTAACCGTTTTCTCGATATTAATATTACAAACTCCGACAAGAATATATCTTTCGATTCTCCTGAAACAAAACGCATCCAAAAACTTGACTCTTGGCCTACTATATCAGCATTGCCCTGAGACTGAGATCTTCCATGCTCAACAAATGAGCCCAAAGCTAAGCAGAGCAAAGAAGACAAATAGCTATAGGAGTACAAAGAAAATGACAAAACTGTGAAACCGAGCAGACCCTCTGATTCTGTCAAAAAGCCTTAATTAATGTTTCTATTTCATTTATTCATTTATTTATTCATTTATTTATTTATTCATCAACGGGTATAAGCCCTATACAACGCAAGTAGAAAAACTTAGTATATAAGTACGGACAGCGAGTATAAAGCATTAAATTACAGACTAGTAGGAGACAAAAACTTCACTAAAAGTAATAAAAGACTTGACGGAGAGATATGCATAGTAGATAATGAAACAAAGAGTAGAAGTTGTAAAAAGAGTTGGATGCAAGGAAGTACTGATATAAAGAGAAGAAATCATAGGCACACGGGTAACAAGAAGGTAGCAACGGGGTGAAAAGGACAGGTGAAACAGACGAGACGGAGGTGGTGAGGTGGGATAGAAAGACTGAAATAGTTGAGCTTAAAAGCAGATTAACCAGATGAACCGAATTGGAGCAAGAGAGCCTCAACCGAAGATCGAAGAACTGTGTTATAAACGCGGAAGAGATTGATGCCATTTACACCGTTTGCTGTCGCAGTCATTCTATGAACAGCAGACCTAGGCGAGAAGACGTTGCACGCCGTCGAGGTACAGAAAACGCTCATCGCAAGGCTGGTTCCGATAGAGGGGCCCAAAATAAGTGAGAAAAGTGATTTTTTGACTCTAAAAAGTGACTAAAAAGTGACCACTAAGTGACTGAAAGTGACTGGAAAAAATCAATTATAACTCAGTAACTACATCAACGGTGGTCAACAACTGCGTGTACGTTTGTACATTATTGCACGCCACCCAATTTTGCATATTGCGCCCATGAAGGTAGATACTGAACCGGCGTCTCACATGGGTGACTCTAGTATTTCTAGAGCCGGAGATTTGTTCTTGCATCATACCAAACAGAAAAGTGACTTAAATTATCAAATCTAGGTAAAAGTTGAAAAAAGTGACTTGGATTGAAAGACGTGACTAATAGTGAGAAAAGTGACTCGGTTCCAGCCCTGTCATCGTCCTGCCCAGCCGCGCGGGCGATGTGAGCAACAAAACTCAGGCGAGAGTCGAAAATTACTCCAAGGTCCCTTATGGAGTCCACTACCTGTAGCTGTTGCGTGCACGGACAGCAGCATCTGCTCCCGAGAGATCACAACGAACCTCCCCATCGACTAGGAGCCAATTTACACCGGGAAGGTTGTAGTCACCAGCGACTAGAAAATCGTGACCCGGAAAAAGCTCTGACAGAGTGGAGAGGACCTCCGAGTGATCCTCATAGACTGCAGGTAGGGACGAGGGAGGGACATAGGCATCTCCAATAAGCAACTTCCGTATTGGCCCACGGAGACGGAGGCAAAGAGGTGCTCAGCGTCACTCTGCGGAATGAAGTTGTCAAGCCCAAGTTCAGCATCGTGTATCCCGTCATGCAACCACGTTTCGGTGAGGATCACTACGTCGTAGCTCAGCGCGAGAGCCTAATTATAGAAATTACGGTACTGAGTTAACACGAAAACTCTGTATGTCTGAATTTTTCCGAACTAGTTCATTTAATGAGTTTTAAGCTCCGAACTAATTGTTATCTTATTCTTGTGTTCTGCATCAAAAGAATCGGAAAATGCACGAGAAAACGGATTATCGAAAGAAAGTTTACGATGAAATGAAAGAATAAACATTAACAGCTCCTACGTCACATGAGATTATACAAAACATACAAAAATGTACCGTTGAATTGTTTACGATAATGGGCTAGGCTGATTATTACCTCTAGTTATCAATTTCAATCTGTGAATGAAAATTGAAAACATGACATCTATCCTCATAGAACATACGGCAAATGTCTCCCAAAGCTATTTATTCTATTAAACATATTTTGGAGTTCCGAACTAATTATTATTTTATTCTTGTGTTTTGCATCAAAAGAATCGGAAAATGTACGAGAAAACGGATTATCGAAAGAAAGTTCACGATGAAATGAAAGAAAAAACATTAACAGCTCCTACGTCACATGAGATTATGAAAAATATACAAAAATGTACCGTTGAATTGTTTGCGATAATGGGCTAGGCTGATTATTACCTCTAGTTATCAATTTCAATCTGTGAATGAAAATCGAAAACATGACATCTATCCTCATAGAACATACGGCAAATGTCTCCCAAAGCTATTTATTCTATTCAACATATTTTGGAGTTCCGAACTAATTATTATTTTATTCTTGTGTTTTGCATCAAAAGAATCGGAAAATGTACGAGAAAACGGATTATCGAAAGAAAGTTCACGATGAAATGAAAGAAAAAACATTAACAGCTCCTACGTCACATGAGATTATGAAAAATATACAAAAATGTACCGTTGAATTGTTTGCGATAATGGGCTAGGCTGATTATTACCTCTAGTTATCAATTTCAATCTGTGAATGAAAATCGAAAACACGACATCTATCCTCATAGAACATACGGCAAATGTCTCCCAAAGCTATTTATTCTATTCAACATATTTTGGAGTTCCGAACTAATTATTATTTTATTCTTGTGTTCTGTATCAAAGGAATCGGAAAATGTACGAGAAAACGGATTATCGAAAGAAAGTTCACGATGAAATGAAAAGAAAAAAAAAACATTAACGGCAAATGTCTCCTACAGCTATTCATTCTATTCAACATATTTTGGAACGTCTGTATTCCTTGCGTTGTCCAACTGCTCCTTGGATATGATAAATGTACACTAATTTCATTCTATTATATTCTATTTCATACATCGCGCAATATATTTCATGTTACATAGTTAGAAGATCATCACCTCAGACTCAGGCATGCTTTCTATTGTCCCGGGAATGCCGTCCACGTGTTCCGGCGCCATTAGCTCGAGGACCGGTATTTCGAGCGAATCCAACTCTGGGATTTCGTTTGGGAAATTACCGGTGCGATTTCTCTGAACCCGGAGTGCCGACGCCTTCTTCTTGGCACGATATTTAACATCCATCCATGTCTGCAATTTGGGTGATATATCGTATAACGATCAATGCAATCATATACATCACTACAGCATGAAAATACGTTGAATACGGTCTACTTTGTCGCGTTCTTATTATTATTATTATTATTATTATTATTATTATTATTATTATTATTATTATTATTATTATTATTATTATCACTATTATTAATTATTAATTATTATTATTTATTATTATTATTTATTATTATTATTATTATTCTTACCTTGTGCCATTGTTCTATGGTCTTTGCAGGACCCTTGCTGCATGCATTGAGCGCTGCAGCCAATTGCGCCCACTCTCCGGCTGGATTATTCGCCGCGGTCTCGTCAAATTTGCGACGTGCAAATTTCGGATTTCCTTGCATATACTCAACGAGATGCTTTCTTTGTTCCTCCGAATAACGCTCACACCTCGGTGCGGGTTCTTTCTTTTTAGATCTATTATGAATGAAAATTAGCGCAATTATATTGATTTCAATAAATCACAAACTAATACCGGCTTTTCAAAATAATAACAGTAATTATATAATAAAACTGTATGCGTACCCCATTCTTTAAGAGAATAACGATAGTAGAGGAGTTCGACTATAGCGAGACTAAACAAACCCCCCTGTCCCCCCTCCCCCTGCCCTTGGTACTATAGCGAGACTAAATAAACCCCCCTCCCCCTCCCCTTGGCGCTATAGTCAGCGCGTGTCCGGGGCCCCTCCCCCTCCCCCGTCCCCCGGCTCTGACGTAGCTAGGGTGTGGGCCCTCCCCCTCCCCCTCCCGGTCACCTGGACACCCTCCATGGATACGGGCATACGTGACCTTCCCCTGCCCCGCACCCCTTGGTCTAGTGACGTCAGGGGGGTGACCTACCCCTTGTCCCGTGTCTAGACTGTGCTCGGGCCGTCCGACTCGGGTCTTTCCGGCGGGCTTCGGCTCTGGGTCCCCGGGTCCGTGTCGGCTGGTTCAAGGGTGTGGTCGCGCGTCTCGGGTCCTCTGGTTATGCAGCGGAGACCTACCCTTTGCTCTATGTTTGTACGGTTTTACGGTATGCCTTAGTATATGTTGGGTATATGTGATGAGGAAGCGGTAAGGGTGCGGTCAGAGACTGGTAGACGCAGACAATGTATACAAAACAGATTTTTGGGTTTATTCGGCGGTTTTCTTACAGGTGTACAATTATATGGTTATGAAACCTAATTACGCGCTATATTATTTCTATGATTCTATAAGGGTGAAATGAAAAATTGAGAATGAGTCAATTATTTCTATGATTACAATATTATCACTCTTGTACTACCATAGGCTGATTTTTTCTGCTCAAAATCAAAATTACCATCAGACACATTATGAGTATACCAAACAATAGACCGAGCAGCGTGAAGAGCATCGCAAGGACCCCT
The DNA here is from genome assembly GCA_018257835.1 of Euura lappo. Classification (NCBI taxonomy): domain Eukaryota; kingdom Metazoa; phylum Arthropoda; class Insecta; order Hymenoptera; family Tenthredinidae; genus Euura; species Euura lappo. The sequence continues at coordinate 16,114 of JAEUYN010002059.1, read as the reverse complement.
GTTTTAGGTTCCTCGTCGCCAGGCCCGATTATAGACAAGGGTCGATCCCCCGTACTGGTGGTATACGCCGTGTCGTGTACTCGTTCGTGAAGCGGGCCTTTCCCTGCATGTATCATGATTGAACAATCAGGTTTCATTCCCACGGCAATACAGATTTGTGAGGGTGTGGGCATCGTGGCGCTGTCGATGGTGCGCGTTTGGTTCTGCTGATGCATCAGATCCGTTCTTGCTCCACGAGCTGCTTGGTACCAGCGGCGATGTACGCAGGGAACAATCTGGTTAGCTCCAGAAGCACAATGTCGAGGTAATGCTTCGCGAAGACGGGGTCGGGATATGCGTTGGCGATGGTCTCTCTAGCAGCACCGTACACCTTAGATGCTGCTTGGGCGAGCCTGTGAAGAGAGTAGTCCTTCACCGGTGATCGTTTCACGGCAGCCGCGACGTGATTGAGGTACAGATCTTTGCAGCGGTTGACATCGGGGTTCAATCTCTCTAGCCTGCGCAGTCGTTCATCCACGCAGACGTATACCGTTTTCAAGCCCTCGAACGTGGTCTTCTGCATCACAATCAAGGGTTCGAACAGCTTGGCCTTCTTTGCTGGTGGTGGTTGAGCGTCTTCCTCCTGCTCTTGATTACCGTCGTCAGCATGCGATTCCTGACGCGCTGTGTCGGCCGGACCGTTGAGTACGTGGAATCTGATCGCTCGCTGGTTGTGTGCTGTCGTGAAGAAAACTCTGCAGTGTTCGTCAACATCGATGTTGTCAAGGGGCCACTGCGAACCGTCGTTGATATCGAAAGCGTAATAATCGTCGATGAGGTCAAATATGTCCGCAAGTTTAGACCACGTTGACGGTTTCAAACAGATCCCACCGCACGAGTTACTGATTAATCTGATCACCGGCTCAAACTTATCGTTGAGATGTAGACCGAGTCCGACTACTACTTTCTTCGTCAATGAGTTATTCAACCCGTATGTTGTCGAAAGAAGCAAGTGATTGTCGGATTTCTTCACTGCTCTGGCGAACGTTTTGAAACTGCGGCTCGGGTTACCCATCGGTTCCGAAGATTGGGAGGTGGCCATTTTACGACGTGATTACACTCTCGCGGTTGACGATAGACTGAGCTACGGATGATACAACGAGGACGCAGCAGCCACGCATATCCTGCTGTAATACAATAAAGGGTTTCTGATGGGGAGGGTGGTTGTAACCGTCATCGCCACCTGTCGTGGTATGTGATTCCTGGCAGTAGCTAGTGGGGTGGTTGGGTGTACACGATCCAGCTGTTCATCAGCCTAGGGGTCGTGATTGTTGATACCTCGAGATTACTGGTCGTGGTTATCCATAATAAACATTTCAAAGAAGCATCCTGTTCCGCGTAGATCCTTCTTCCTCTACCCGTGCATGGTGGGTTCCATCAAGTCGTGGTAAACAAATGGCTTCGGTCGACTGGTAACCGGTGGTCTTGCCGTTTATTATAATTTATTACCGTTTATTATAATTGCTCCGGGGTAGCGATGTTTATTGCATTGTCTACTTGGTCCGCATATACCATGCGGTTATCGCCGTAGACTACCAGGCATAGTGGTTGGGTCCTGGGGCTAGTAGCAATAATAAACGGACGATACACCTCGGCTTTCTTGTAGTTGGGTTGACCGAAGACAAGCTAATATAGCGTGTTTATATAGGTCCGCGTATACCATGCGGTCATCGCCGTAGAGCGCCAGGTACGGTGCCTGACGGTCTTGGGACTAGTAGCAATAATCAACGGATGATGCAAATCGGCTGTCTTATAGTTAGGTTTACCGAAAACAAGCTAATGTAGCGTGTTTATAACCGCGTAGCCAGTACAGAATGTTTAATAAACATCCGGTTCATCACAGCCGTCAGGTGCAGCGATGAAACAGCTTATTCGGCGTTTATTATTATGCAGGAACAACCTTTACAACAATTAATGAATACTCTGCGTATGTAGCTATACGCTGGTATCTAAAACCCATGTCGTGATCCGTAGTTACCATCGCACATGATACACACACACATATCCTTTTTAGTTTTGATTGAGCCCTCTCTACCTAGTCACTCTTGTTATAGCAGGGGTTTGGTATTACGCTTTCACATTGCATGATAACTGGGAACAGCGCGATAAACAATACACGGTATTTGTTGTATCTCACTTACCTACATGAGGCGAGGAATCGATACGATGGTTATTCCTGAAAATATTTGATAATAATCAGACGTCCTCGACCTAGTATTCTTTCCGAGCCACCCCTGGTACAGTGAGCACCAATAACTGTGTGTCAGGAAACCGCGTTCCACCAGCGGAGGCCGCAGTGGCCCGGCTCATCTTCGGTCGATCATTATTGACGCGGTCTGTACACTCGTTTTTCGTAAAAATCTGAAATGGTCCGTGCGGAAACTGCTGTCTCCACCCACAAGCCTTACCCCCGAAACCCCACGACCATAGACCGTAGAGACAATGCCTGAGACGTAAACATTGCGAGGTCATAAAAGGACTTCCCCGGAAGGATGTTTCTCATTCTGTTCATTATATCGACCGCGTAAGCATCCTATACTGACAGAGTTTTCATAATGAATACATCAGAGGTTTACCGTTTAATAATCTTCGCGTTGGTAACGTACGCGCGGCAGCGAGGTCCGGCCGTTGATCGCGAGTGCGGTGTTTTGTGGAGGCGGCGAGTGCTGCGGTTTTCGAACGGGCGATTGCTACGAGAGGTGCGGCGCCTGGTCAGCGTTTGTAGCGAGCGATCGTTGGCCCGGTTGTACTCTCGAGGGGTGTTTCGCACCTCTTGGGAGTGCCTGGCAATCGTCGCGCACGAGTTGATCAGGCGTCGTGCTTCAGAGTACGCGATCGTCCGCGGTTTGATGCACGAGTATCGCGAACGAGCTGGTAAGTACAAAGTTCTCGTTGCGGAGCAGTGTAGGTATGTGGAGTGAAAACAGCGAGCTGTGGAGTAATCGTATGGTTTTTCGGGTCGCACGTTAGCTCTGATTGCCATGCTGGACGGTGACGAAGCGGAAAACCAGCAATTGTGCGAAGCCGCAGCTGGTGGCGAGGTGCGCGACGAGTCCGGCAGCGAGGAGTGGAGCTTCGGGGGATATCACGAGAGTGAAAGCGTGCGTTCGGTGTACCCGAACGGCGGTGGTGGATCGGCCTGTGGCTACCCCGACACCCCTGATACCGATACAGCTATTTGCGATGCCGAAGTGGCGGCGATCTTCGCCGGAGAGTACAGCCAGGCGGGGCCGTCGACTTCGGGCTACGCGTGTGATAACGCTGTAGAGGGTGAGTAATAATTATGTTTACAAGCGTTTCTAATTTGGGGGGGTTGACAAGTACGCACACCGCCCATATCCTCTAGATAAACTCTCTTCATTCTGAAATTTCGGTTGACAGAGATTTGGATCCACTCGGCCGATCCACCAAGCGCGTCACAAGAAATCGTGGTTATTTCCGACAGCGATGACGATTCCACCGCGTCAGCCGTCGTGAGAGCGTTCAACGAGCTTTTAGCAGGTTTTGTTCAAATGATTTCTCGGATTGTTTTGAATGCATCGCGTGAACAGCTTTATAGCTTTAATCGTTTTCCGTTCTTTCGAACAGAGTCGCCGTCCGGGTCATCCGAATTATCTTCGTCGCCAGAGTCCCCGGAATCTCCGGATCCGCCGTCGGTACATACGCCCAGTTCTGACGGCCGGATGTCCCCGTTCTCCCCCGAGAGTCTCTCGCCGGAGTACTCGGACGACACGGATTTTTCCTTACCGGTTTCCACCGATAGCGGTTTGTCGTCGCCGTTCACGCTATCACCGGAACGGGACCCTAACCCGGCACCCGAACAGGTGGAACCCGGATCGGAATCCGAACCGGAGATTCTGGAGGTGGTGCAGGGCTAGCGGATTATCGGGGGAGGCCCGCCGCTGATAAGGAATCAGCCGAGAGGGTGAGTGGTACGGGGGGTTTGCGTGCGCTTGTTGAAAAAGGATGCTAATAGACAGGCTATTTACTCGAGTGTTGATTAACCAATACTTGTTGTTTATCCGTTATGGGACAGATGACCACGTGCGGGCGGGGTCAGGCAGGGCGACGACCTTGCTTCAGCTAGGCAGAGGTCTGGGTATACCTGCGGTACAGACCGACGATTCGCGGCAACCTGTTTTCGCGATTAACGAAGGGGCTAGCACTTCGGGCGTGAGACCGGGTGCGTTAAGTCAAATCAGACGTAATTATAACAGCGACGATAACGACGACTACGACACAGACAGTGACAACGACGTTACCGTGGACGAGTCGATTACCACCGAGAGGGTGAGTGAGAGTGACAGCGAGCCAGAAGCTTTACCGCCGGGGAATCGTTTTCAAATAGTTTCCGAGTCGAATCGGAAATATCTTCGCCGGTTTAAGCTTCACGGACGGGAAATAAGTTTGAAAATTAGGATCCCGGAAGCAGGCGTAAACATCGTGGCGTGGTTAGAGGGTGCATTTAAGGATCTGCATACCTACGTCACGAGAACCTGCAGCGCTACGGATTATATAGGTTTTATGGTCAACGCGGCCAGTTTTAACGAAGGGTCGGCGTGGTTGTCGTTTCGGCCGGTTCGGGATTCTAATTTCCGTGACCTCTGGCAGCTGGTAACCAGTGTGACGCAGAGTGCCTCTGCAATCGGAGTGGATCGCGAGTTTACGATTATTGTTACCACCGTTACCGTACCGCTGGGACGTGGGAGGGTTAATCCCATAACGCATTTGGGTGTCATGAAAAAGTCCACCGTCGACATTATCAACGATGACGGATTGTGTTTACCGCGCGCGATCGTCGTAGCCATAGCTCACGCGTTGAGAGGTCCCCGACGGGAAGGAGCTCTGCACGATCGGTACGAGAGTATCAGGAGGGCAGGTTCGAAACTTCAGCGCGAAGAAGCCCAAAGACTGGTGCGAGAGGCCGGTGTTGATATTCCCCGTGATGGCTGCGGTATTTACGAGCTTACCCGTTTCCAGGAGTATTTGGGGCGGGAGGGGATGGCGATAGTTGTATACACGGTGGGTCAACTCGGTAACGGAGAACCTCATTTCTACGATGGTTCCGCAACTCTGCTTGAGGACGGAGTTATGATACGTTGCCGTTTGAATATTCTCTACTACGGTAGAGAGCGTCATTATTCGACGATAACTAATATAACCGGGGCTGCAGCTGGTAAACTCTTTTGCGAACCCTGCAACAAGAAATATACCGGGAGACTTGAGCATCGTTGCTCCAATCAATGCCCGCAGTGTCTCGCAAAGCCACCATGCGCGCCAGGGTTGGCACAAGTGGTATGTGAAAGCTGCGGTCGCGTCTTCCGCGGAGAAGCGTGTCTGCGAAACCACCGCGAAATCGGTTCTTTTACCAAACAACGCAAGGTTTGCGATGTATTGTGTATATGTGATAATTGCACGCGTCTCGTAAACCTGTCGAAGGGTCCCCACAAATGTGGTGAGCGATATTGCTCGACCTGTTGTACCCATCGTGCCTACAATCATTTTTGTTTCATGCCGCCGCTAAAGGCTGACGACATGCCGAGTCGGTATATTTTTATATTTTACGATTTTGAGACGCAGCAGAACACGACGGTCGATGGAGATGAAACGACGAACATCCACGTGCCCAATCTGTGCATAGCACACCAGGTATGCACGGATTGCATCGATGATCTCGATATTGCGAACGGGTGTACTAGCTGCGGACTCAAACGCGAGTTTATATTCAAAAAAGATCCTGTTGGGGAACTTGTAGAGCTTGCGACTCGGCCTGTCCACGCCTTCAAACGGATCGTATGTATCGCTCATAATGCTAAGGGGTTCGACTCTCAGTTCATCTTGCGTCATTTGGTTGAGCGCAACGCTGAACCACCGAATGTTATTTTGAACGGAAGTAAGATCCTGATGCTGGAAACGGGACACACGCGGTTTTTGGATTCGTTGGCCTACTTGTCTATGCCCCTCTCCGCGTTGCCAAAAAGCTTCGACCTCCCGCCGAGTATCGCAAAGGGTTTTTTCCCGCATTTATTCAATATCCCGGAAAATGCCGATTACGTGGGTCCGCTTCCACCTGCAAACTTCTACTCGCCGGATACGATGAGTACAGCTGCGCGTACCGAATTCTATACTTGGTACAACGAGGCGGTCCGGGAGACTGGAGAGTTCAATTTTAGGGTTGCACTCGAGACATACTGCCGTTCGGATGTGGATATTTTGCGCCGGGCGTGTATCGCGTTCCGCAAAATATTCCTGACGTGCGGCGGAGTGTGTCCCTTCACGGAGGGTATAACTATAGCGTCGGCGTGCTCAGCTGTCTATCGTAAAGGCGATCTCAAAGCAGACACGATAGGAATCATACCGCCCAACGGTTACAGACTCGCGGACAAGCAATCGCGCAAGGCTCTTCAGTGGCTCGCGTGGAAGGAGCAAGAATTAGATATAGAAATCATACACGCGGGCCGGACGCGTGAATTTCGAATCCCTGAGACAGGGCGGCCTGTGGACGGTTATTACGTGGCGGACGATGGTACGCGTCACGTATTCGAATTTCACGGCTGTTTCTGGCACGGGTGTCGCGAGTGTTACAGCATAAACACCGACCGCCGCAACGTCGACGGCGAAACGTTGGATAAGCGGTATGAAGAGACGCGCGCCAAGACCGCTAAGATGACAGCGCTCGGTTACGCCGTTACCGAGATCTGGGAGTGCGCGTTTGACAGGCTTCTTAAAGAAAACTCCCAGATGCAGACTTGCTTGGAAGTCGAGGCATTGATAAACGCTGCTTCCACGACCGAGCCACTGAACCCGCGCGATGCGTTTTACGGTGGCCGCACGGGTAACACTTCGCGTTACCACGAGGTAGCTACAGACGTAGATGGTAACGCGCTAGAGGAGATCCGTTATGTGGATGTATGTTCGCTTTACCCGTACATTTGTAAAACCGGTCGTTACCCGGTCGGTCACCCCATTGTATACGTCGGCGAGAGCTGTAAACGATTGACAGGCGCGAGCGGTACAGATGTTTCCAAGATCGAGGGGGTGGTCAAGTGTACCGTGCTACCGCCGCAGGACCTCTATCACCCGGTCCTACCGTTACACATGCACCACAAACTCATGTTTGCGTTGTGTCGTACCTGCGCTGCGGAATTACGCCAGACCGAGTGTCCGCACGACTTGGCGGTACAGCGACAGTTCGAGGGGACCTGGATTTCATTGGAGGTCCAGGCAGCCGTGAAACGAGGCTACAAGATCGTCGACGTGAGTGAAATTTGGCACTATGAGAAGTTCACGCGTCTCGACCCCTCTACCGGGGAGGGTGGTCTTTTCCCGACCTACATCAACGCGTTCCTCAAAATTAAAACCGAGGCAAGCGGTTGGCCCGCGGGCGTCGTCGATGCGGTCGGGCAAGACGAATACCTTTCTAGGTACGAGCGGGTCGAGGGTATACGACTGGACCGCACTAAAATAGCAAAAAACCCCGGACTACGGTTAGTCGCTAAGTTGTGTTTGAACACTCTTTGGGGTAAATTTGGTCAGCGGGACAATCTAACAAAAACAGAGGTTGTGCGAACGCGTCAGCGGCTTCTCGAGATACTGACCAATCCGGAGATCGAGGTAACAGGGCTTTTACCGGTGAATGAAGAAGTGCTCTACGTCCAGTGGCGGTACGCGGAACACAGCGTCAAGTCATCGCCCGTGGCTAACGTCGTGATAGCCGCGTACACCACGACTCAGGCGCGTCTCATGTTGCTCGGGTTTCTGGAGAAACTTGATCGACGTGTTCTGTATTACGACACAGACTCCATCATTTACCGGCGTAACGTCACGCAACCCAACGACGAATACGAACCACCGACGGGTGAATTTCTAGGAGATCTGACAGACGAGTTAGAGTCGTACGGCCGCGGAAGTTTTATCCGTGCTTTCGTCTCGGGCGGACCAAAGTTTTACGCGTACATAGTGCAGCGGCCGGACGGTTCTAGAGCAGAAGTTTGCAAGGTGAAAGGTGTCACGCTGAATTACGAGACTAGTCAGAGAGTCAATTTTGAGACGATTCGACGAATGGTGGTGGGGGAAGAACCGCCTATACGGCTTCAGTATCGTGCGATTCGTCGAACAGCGTTACATGAGGTCGTTACCCGGACCGAAACAAAAACTTGTCGACCCGTTTATTTGAAAAGACGGTGTTGCCCGGTTAGCTACGACACGCTTCCGTATGGTTACCGCAACCCTTGAAGACAACCGCCGCAGGCCATAAAACCTAACCGCGTCGTCTTATATTCGACACCATCGCTCTCGCTCTCTCTCTCTTTTGCCGCCAAACACAGAACCGAAGGGTTTATGATTTTACGACCACTTGAAAGTGGGTTATTTATTTATTTCACGAGGTTGACCGCGTATAGACAGACGTTGACGCATATATTAACGCTAACGTGACGAGACGACTACCCAGCACCTCTAACACCACCACCACCACCACCACCGCTTGTGCACGCCCACCGAATGGACAACAACGCTCGCTTATATGCAACATCTGATTCCTCGAAAAGGTTAGTTGAAAGAAAACTTTTTCTCTCCGTATTAGCTCGTTCATCGGCGGGGCACGCTTACCATTAGCTCATCATAAAGCGTGCGGGTGTGTACGTTCAAGCTCATTCCGTACACACCTCGAGAGGCATCAGCTTGTCGACCGCCGGACGCCGGTATGCTTGTAACACGAGCTCGTCATAAAGCGTGCCGGTGTGTACGTTCGAGCTCATTCCGTACACACCCCGCGAGACGTCAGCTCGTCCAGCAGGACGCCGGTAGGCTCATAACCGCGCGCGGGTGCGCTGCTAAAAGCTCGTAGTAAGCGCACCAGTCCGCCGCCGCCGCCGCCGCCGCCGCCGCCGTGACACGAGCTAATCGCGCGGAATGGTCAGAGTTCTAATACTTTTGTTGTTCATTTCGTACAGATCACTTCGCTATTACCGGGAGGACGTTTCCTTGACGACTACGACGACGACGATGATGGACACACGCTGGAAACACCCGTTCTCCGCTATCGTAGCCGGGCCATCGGGATGCGGAAAATCTAACTTTGTCAAGAATTTCCTGAAGCACAGCAAGGAGATGTGCGATGCCGAGTTTACCCGTGTTATCTGGTACTACGACGAGTGGCAGCCGCTGTACGAGTCGGGCAAGGGTATAGAATACCGCCAGGGATTGCCGCAACACAGTGACTACGACGCCGACAAGACGCCCAAACTACTTGTCATCGATGATCTGATGCGTGAAGCGTCAAACAACGTCGTCGTCGATCTGTTCACAAAAGTCTGTCACCACAAGAACCTGAGCGTTTTCTACATCACGCAGAATCTGTTTCACCAGGGACACGGTCAGCGAGACATCTCCCTCAATGCGAACTACATCGTTTTCTTCAAAAATCCGCGCGATCGCGGTCAGATACAACATCTCGCGCGGCAGGTGTACCCGGAGGATCCGAGATTTCTGCAGGAAGCCTACCACGACGCCACCGCTGTGCCGCACGGTTATCTGCTACTCGATCTGAAACAGTCAACGCCGGAAAATTGTCGTTTTCGCACCAGCATCTTTCCGTCGGACGAACGACAGTACGTCTACGTGCCACGAAAGGATATAAAGACGAACACCGCCCACCGCGTGCCAGTCGTTCAGCTGTGATGCCGCGAATATCACGCAACCCGGCCGCTCGTCGAGGAGGTGCTAACTTCGGAAAGACGACCACCCTCGCGCTACACGCCCTGCACAAGCTCAACCCCGCGCAGAGACTAGCGTTACTGCGTACAGCCGACGATTCGTTGGTGAAATCAATTTGCGAGTGCGCTCTCAATACTCTCGAGGGTAACGTGACGTTATCGCGAGGACAAAAGAGTCGACTCGGCCGTCACAGGCAAACGCTTCGAAGGTTAGCCTGTAATCGCGGCAGTTGGAAAACTAAGAAGCGTATCATCGTTCAACGGGGAAACGGCTTCTTGACACTTCTACTCGCACCGATTCTCGGGACTCTTGTATCCAGTCTGATTTCCAAATAACGCGTGGGCAAAAAGCGATGGAGCGTGCGAAGAAGATGGTTTTGATACCGATGGATTCAATGGACCGATTTCAACGGCGAATCACCGATGGAGTAGCAGCCGCAATAGCACCGTCGTCATCGGAGACGACATCAACAACCCGTGGAGATCCCATTTCGAGACTAGAGACCGAATTAAATGACATCTTGAAATCATCAACAAAGGACAACGCTGAAAAGTGGAAACTTTACGGGCAATTGCTACAGCGTTATCTCTATTTTTCAAATGAATCACGGAAACCGGTCCAGCTAGAAATCCAGGAGGAGGGTGCGACGAGTGACAACAAAACTTCTCTCACATCGGGAGCGACCGCTAATACGGATGAAGCGGTTGCGAGTCCGAATGATAACCGGAAAAAGGAGACGGCGAGGATTGTGGGCGGTGTACCGAACAAATTCACAGCAAAGGCTAAGCTTTTCATGGGTCTGTTAAACGAGATGCCGACACGCTTCACTTGGAACAACGCCGGTTTAATCAACATTGACGGTGTATCTGTTCCGGGTACGAACATCGTTGACCTGGTCAATCACGCCATGCGTTCCAGAAAAACTGTCAGTACGCCCGCTGGCGGAGCCCAATTCGCACGGTTTCTACACGCGATCAACGTTCCCAAGGAATACGTGGGAAACGACGCTTTCTGGAGAGACATTCGCGCTTTCGATGACGACAAACTAGCGGACGCAGCTTCCACAGCGATCGTCCGGTCGACAGCAGCCGCAGGTAACAATAACACAATTCAAGCAGATAAAACCTGTTTGCAGCGCAAGAGATCACACCGTGACTCCTACGCGGCCGACGTCAGTGGGGCCACAGCCGAGGAAGGTGATACATCGTTCGATACACCTAAATCATCGGGGTCTCTCAAGAGCGCGCGGAAGAAAGCCAAAGGGGAGCCGACCGCCTGGAGACGGCTTCGTCTGCGGGAATGAACGCAACACTCGATGAGACCTACTACGACCCTGAACACCCAGCGGGTTACGCGGGGCACGCAATTTGGAGCGAGCTGCACGTCGACGCGAATCTCGCACGGCGGTCAGACGATGGCTAGCTGCGCAAGATGCCTACACGCTGCACAAACCTGTACGAAGAAAATTTCCACGCGGACGATACGAGGTGTCCAACATCGACGACGTGTGGGAGGCCGATCTGGCTGACCTGAGCTCCGCGAAGGGGCGTAACAACGGGTATCGTTATCTACTCACCGTCATAGATGTCTTGAGCAAGTACGCGTGGGTAATACCGCTGAAACGCAAGACAGCTGACGCCGTTGCTGAGGGGTTCCAGAGTGTTCTCAATTCTACACCACGCAGACCCGCTCTTCTCCAGACAGACAAAGGTAAAGAATTTCTCGGTAGCGTTTTTCAAAAATTACTAACCAAGAATGAGATACGTTACCGATACACGCGCAATCCCGATATCAAGGCAGCAATTGTCGAGAGATTCAATCGCACGCTAAAGGAACGACTGTGGCGTTACTTCACGCACAAGAACACGCGGCGGTACGTTGACGTTTTACCACAGATCGTAAAGGCGTACAACACCACGGTGCACTCCAGCATCGGGATGCCCCCCTTGGACGTGACGCTTGAGAACGCAGCGAGGGCGCGCGCTTACATGCTGAAACGTTATCCGCCTCGATCCGTGGGTAAACCACGTTATCACGAAGGAGACATTGTACGTATCAGCAGGACCAAAGGAACGTTCGAGAAAGGCTACGTGGCGAACTGGAGCGAAGAACTCTTCAAGATAACACGCGTACTCGCGCGCAGGCCTATTGTATACATACTGGAGGACGGGCAGGGCGAGGTCATTGACGGGGCCTTCTACGATGCTGAGCTTCAACGTGTCGAGGGAAAGGACTTCGCCGGTGACGTCTCGGATTGATAAAATCATCACACCTCGTGAAAGCGGCTTCAGTACGTTCGCGGACACCCGCACTGTGCGTTCATCACCCATTAACGCTGAGACACCATGACGACCGCGACGAGAGACCAGTTCTACATCACACTGCCGAGCAATAGCTCGATGCAATTTTTTCCGGATAACCGTACCTGCTGCTACATGACTCAATTACCACGCACGATCGAGCTAGCCGGCCATTGGGAGGTAGGACTTGCGGAGATTCACTATCCGCTCACATTTGGTCCGCTGCCCAGCTTGCACGATGCTCAACCACGAATCCCAACCTGTCAGATGTTCGTTTACTGCGACCTGGTGGAACCACGTATCGTCGGAGACGTTTACGCACCGCTGTTACGCGTCATTCAAGCCTGCCCGAAGAAGCAAGCCCTTCAGAGCGAGTCGGAAATCAAGATTCTTTCGCCACCTCACTACCTACCGCTGATGATCACAAGCTTCCGCACAATCGAAATCAATATAAGGGATCATACCGGTAACGTCGTACCATTCACGTCCGGGACGCTGACGGTTACGTTACACTTCAAGCGCGTCTCATAATTCCGCAAGTGATCAGGTATGGCGCAATACGTGGATCACTACGAGGCTCAACTCGGCGGTGGAATGGATACATTTTACCGCGGGGCGCAACACCAACGGGGACACGGAATCGGCAGCTTTCTCGGTGGATTGTTTCGCAGAATTCTACCCCTGCTGACCAGCGGTGCTCGCGCGGTTGAAAAAGAGGCCTTGCGCACGGGGATAAACGTCATGGGTGACATGCAGAATAACATGCCGTTCAAGCAGGCGCTAAAGACAAGAGCCAAGGAGTCAGGCCGTAATTTGCAGCAGAAGGCCGAAGAAAAAATCGCTAAACTCATGGAAGGGTCCGGTTATAAAGGGGTGTCGGGTGAGCCGGGACGTCAGTTAATGCTCGCCCGCGTGAACAGACTTACCTCGACGCGTGCCTCGCGTAAGCAGGGTGGAATACGCAAACGGAAGACAACGGCTAAGAGAAAGACAAAAAAGAAGAACAAGAAGAAGAAGACGAAGAAGACTGCGAGGACGAGTCGAAAAACGGCAGGCAAGAGGAAGAAACGAGCTATAACCGACATATTTGGACCCAGCTAGACTAAACAATATGGCCTTTCTACACGCGCACTCGGGTGAGTGCATGAAGTCGGAGCTGGATTTGTTTACGCTGCCGCCGACGCAGACATCCATCGAGGGTGGTCAATGGATACACTACAAACCTGTTTCGTCGCTGACCGATGATTCGCCCATCGAATTCATCGTACCTGGACACGGTGACGAGTACATAGATTTGGCACACACGATGCTCAGTGTACGCGTACGCACACAGCCTCTCCTGACCAGTGTGAAACCACCGGCTACTCCCGCCTCTGATGGTGGAGCTACGGTCGAACACTTCGTTACACCTGTCAACAATCTTCTCCATTCGATGTTCAATCAAGTCGACATATTTTTCAACCAGAAACTCGTATCACCCACCAACAATTCTTACGCCTACCGAGCCTACATAGAGACACTGCTCAATTACGCTACACCGGCGAAGCGCTCGCATCTCTCGTGCGGGTTGTGGTACGATAGCGAAGAAACAATATCGGACGTCTACGATCCCAATTCTTCGGAAGCAGACGGTGGATTCACCGTACGAAGTCAGATTATGAAGAAGAACCGCGTCGTCGATCTGATCGGACATCTCCACTGCGACGTCTTCAATCAAGAAAAGTTTCTTCTCAACGGGGTCGAACTACGACTACGTCTCGTTAGATCAAGAGATAGCTTTTGCCTGATGGAAGCAACCCCCTACCACAGTCTGCACATAGTAGAAACTTCGCTATTGGTGCGTAGAGTGAAAATCAGTCCCGGTATCCTGCTGGCCCATGCACGGACACTCGCCAAGGGTACGGCCAAGTATCCCGTGACACGGGTCGAGGTGAAAGCCTTCACCATACACGCGGGCGTCCAGGCGGAGACTTTGGACAACGTGATACTCGGACAGCTCCCGAAACGTGTGATACTCGGATTCGTCAGCAACAAGGCGTTCAACGGAGACAGACAACGTAACCCCTTTAATTTCCAGAGCTTCATGCTGAACTTTCTATCGCTGTATGTGGACGGTACACAGCTCCCCACGAAACCGCTACAACTCAACTTTAATAAAGACAATCTTCACGTTGACGCGTACCACACGCTATTCTCCGGCACAGGCATACATTTTCTCAACGAGGGTAACGCTATAAATCGTCTACAGTATGCAAAAGGAAACTGTCTAATGGCCTTTGATCTAACGCCTGATCTTTCGGCGAATTGTTCCTCGCATTGGTCACTCGTCAAGCATGGCACGCTCAGGATCGAAGTACGCTTCGATAATGCCCTGACGGAAACCGTAAACTGCATCGTCTACGCGGAATTTGATAATCTCATCGAGGTGGATGCTGCACGACAGGTCATTACAGATTTCGGTGGCTAATCGTTCGTCCTCGTTATACCACCTGCATCGTCGCCGGAAACAAGCTTCTCTAAACAACCACCGATCCGCCAGCTGCAGAGACACCGACCACCAGAGCTGTAGACTAAACAACGAGCCGCACCCTAACGCTAAGTGGGGATCGAGTAAACACGCGGTAAGCTATATATTCCACGATCAAATCTCAACCCTCACAGTTGAAATCAGTCGCTCGGGAATTAAACTCCGTTTCGTTTGTAACCTATATCGTTCGTTCTAGATTTCCAAAGAAAAATGGACTACGTGATTGATATCCAGGGCTTCCACGGGTTGTGCGGAACATTTTTACCGAAAGAAGTAGCCGTCGTCACACTGGGTCACAAATATTCAGCGCATTGGATCGTCGAACCACCGTACGCGTTTTCGGACCTCACCCCGAAGGACCGTACGGCTAATAATTACGTCACCTGCTTTCACCACGGAATAGAATGGTTCGAGGGTGATGTTACCCTCTTACGCCTGGAGTCTCATCTGCGGGCTGTCGCTCGCAATGCTCACCGTATTATAACAAGAGGAGCGGACAAGGCGAGCTATCTGGAGTCCGTTACATCGCGTCAGGTTATCAATCTGGAACGGGAAAGCTGCCCGACCTTCGGAAAAATGGAGGCAGAGGAGGAATACTGCTTCTATCACGGTGTGACCAAGGAAGAGTCTTACATCTGTGCGGTGAACAACGCGATGAAATTAAAGAAATGGCTGAACGGGTGCCAACTTCTCGACAGTCCCAGGTATAGTTCCCAGTCTATACCGATTGCTCACAGTACCTCAGCGAACAGCCGGAGCAGTAGGTGGTCAGCGCGCCCTGTACATAAGAAATCATCGAACCAGCCCAAAGTAATATCGCTATCCGCCACACGGAAAAATCTTCCACCGGCGGATGCGACTGACATAGCAGACCGTGTTCTCGGACCACCGCTAGGATCTTCGACGCCGATCTTCGACAATTCAGGCGAGTACCTTTCCGCAACTGACTCGACAGAGGTGTGCTTATCAGATTCGTCAAATACGACACACCGCACGTTCGCGGACGGTGCGAGCTTAGTATCCGAAAGCGACGAGGCGGCTAAGGAGGACGAGAAGGCTACGGAAGATGAACAGTCTACAGATTCAGGCTGTGTTACCCCCGTTAAAGAACGGTCGATGCGGGGTTTTTGCAGCGGACCAGATCCCCCTCACCTGGACACGCCCGACAGCCTTTGTTGCAAACACCGATGATCACACGCGACCTGGCACACACTGGGTGGGCGTCTATCTCAGCAGCACCGGCGATGGTGTCTTCTTTGACAGTTTCGGAGCACCACCAATCGTCAACCACCATAAACGGACTTTACGAAGAAACTGCCGTCGATACAGTTGGAACAATAGGCAGCTCCAGAGTTTCTCTTCTAACGTATGCGGACAATTCTGTATTATGTTTGTTCATTTTATGGCTGCTGGCTTTACTCTGCGGGAGTTTGTCAATATATTTTCTGATAACTATGAGAAAAACGACCGCATTGCCGCCTCGTTTTATGATCGCTTAAAATCCAGTTGTTTCCGTAAGTGTAAGACCTCT